>JAUPFT010000015.1:41365115-41937615 GCA_036936625.1 Parnassius smintheus behrii
CACAACTAAAGCCCTCATTATTAATGTAACGGTAAAAGAATTTTCAAAACCAGTCAAGTAATTTTCGAGATAAACCAAATAAAACATATTCATAGAAAGTAGTGCCATCTATAATAAAATACATCCTACATTAGACATCTTTAATTATACATAACATTCTGGTGGTAAAAGAATTTTCAAAATCGGTTAAGAACTGTACGAGTTTAGCTAAAAAACATATTCGTTGATGGTAGTGCCCTCTATATTAAAATACATCCTACGTTTCGCGGTCATAATAGCAATCTAATGGTGAAAGAATTTTTTAAATAGGTCAAGTAGTTTTTGAGCACCATCCCAAAAAGCGATTCAGCTTAGCCACACAGTAAAAACATAACCATCCTTTTTCGTTTGTAGTCGGATAAACAACCGGTTCACAACGGTTGCGTATCGGCTGCTTTGGATAAATATCCGTTGTCAACAGTTGCTTTACGTCTATTAATGACATTAAAATAGGGAAAAACAATTCATACGGTAGGCAACACTCGAATATTATTGCGCAGTATTATTACTTGTATTGACATTCAGCTTTCGTATTATTTTATCAAGAAATACACCAGAAAATTGTATATTTACTTATGAAAAGTGATGTTCTTATCCTTATCTTTTTTCCAAGAATAATTTTTACGTGATTTCACAGCGCAAACAGTCATTTTCCGAAATTAAAAACACTGGTGAGTGATGTATGTTCGCAGTGAACGTCGCTGGATATATAATGTACTCTGTGGTCGCTGGCGTAATGGCGGAACGATCGAACGAATACGCCAATATTGGCGCCTTTTAAATGGAATCGTTTTAGGCGCGCGTACACGGTATCTGTACCTATAAAAAGTCTTTGGTAAAGAACTTGTGCTGTACTTGCGCCTTGTACATTGCGCCTGACGTAGAGTACCTATAGTAATTTTGAATAGAATCTCTATGTTTTAACGCCTGCTACGAAAATGCAGTGCTGTGGTGTGAAATAAATTTGGCTCATAAGCACCTACAGGACTTCTTCCGTTTCTTCTATCTTCATTTTTTTAAATAATAATGAAAAAGGACAATTAAGGTTAAAAAGTATATAATATTGAATTTTATTTGAACCAACTGGGGTAGTTGACATCATCCTGAAATACATCAACAATGACATCATCGGAAAGTAATTTCTTTTTTCCCAACAGGACTTAACTACTTGCATTAAAAGCTGCATCATATAATTTCAATACGCTACTTTGAGAAAATAATGTCCTAAAACTCTTGGTCATTTTTCTGTTATAATATTTTAAGTTATAATATTAGATTTTATTATATTAAATATACAAATAATAATATTATATAATCAAGATCTTCCTTGTGTTATCCAATTATTGTATTTTAAAAGGTACATAGACGTAATTGTGTACTGTTTTATAGTAAAGAATTTGATCAATTCATCCAGTAGTTTAGCAAGTGGTAGAGCCACGCTGCAGCTATATTTTAATTGTAGCACGAATGGGTCGGCTCGACGGGGGCAGGACCACGCTGCAATAGCACCTTAATGCTGCTGTGTTTCGTATGGTGAGTGTAGAGAACCGTGTAGTGGCAGCTAAGAATATCCACTACTCCACATCTTCCCGTGGGTGTCGTGAAAGGCGGCAGCGGGAAACAGGCAGGAGATGGGCAGCAGCATGTTCCTGATAACAGTAACTCTACAAGAATAAAAACTGCGGTTGCCAACCCGCTCACCAAGCGTGGCAACTATGGCAATATACCCCCCATGAGCAACGACACTAATATACGGCCCCTAGTCCCGCTATTCCTGGCTACGGTGGCGACCATGGTAACGGCAGGGCAGCGGGTGCTAAGAAACTCCGGTGGAGGTTCGGTTGCCACCTTAAACGACTTGACCTAGCAACTTACATCGCACTCACCCTGAGGACTGACGAGAAGATCCTGGAGCTGGAAGAAAAATAAACAAGTTGCGCTGGAATATTATAGTATTATCCGAGGTCCGAAGAGAAGGGGAGGACACGGTGATTCTCGAATCCATATGTTAAATAAATTGGCAACAAAAATTCACAATTTGTCATATCATTTTCTTTTGATGGTCGCTTAAAACGTTCATGACGAATGTAATTTCTCATTTTGTGCATTGTACATTGCTAACTTTTTATCTAACAAGAGAATGATATATTCGCATTTAGTTCAATTTGCATTTTGGAAATGTGTAATGAAAAATATTACTGAATCAAAACCGCATGTGATAATTACAGACGAAACCATATTACCATTTTTTATTGTGTCTTATGTGGCTTTATATGAACGGCCGTATCGGCTTGATCTTTCTTTCTTTCTTTTTGTACGAAAATTGGTTGATCACTTAATATTGAATCTTGGACAAAAAGTAGTTTCGGTCTCTGATGTTACTTCCTTGTGCGCTTTTTCCTGCGATTTATTATTTTATAAGTTTCAGGTTCCCATTCAAATTGACTTGCTGCCATATTTAGCGCTACTTTTAAGTAATTATTATCTATGATTTTGCAAAATTTTTCAACTCTGAAAAAAGTCGGCGTTCTTTTTCACTATTATTTTTGTCATTTTTATTTAAGTTTCTCCCACTACACTAGGATTATCTTCTGTTTCGTGAAGATAATTCACATTCATAAAGTGCACAATACTCCAGACTCGGTACAATTATTTGTAAGCTTTACAAATACTTGTACTTGAATAAACTAGTAACAGTAAGCATTTTCAAACCTATCATCTTTTATATATGTAGGGATGTCTATAAAATACTGGTTCAGTCAAGAATAAAAAGATTTTACTCTATAGTACGTGCCAAATTTATTGAGAAAAATGGACAATGACCTCAGATATGAGCCGAGTGTCAAAAGGCGTAACTTACAAAATCTCGTAAAAAAGCAAAGCGTCGTATATTTGGTAACGTTGCGACCGTTGTTGTTTATAGGATTTTTAAGAGAAACATCATTGGGAAGCGTACCACATATTTGCGACGAGTTGCTAACGATCTGCTTATTGTATTTTCTTGTATTTTATGTTGTAACGCACGCATATTTGCGACATCTGAAGGTAATCCTCTTTCGCCTACATATAATATATTTTATACCCTTGGCAAGTGTGTATCTCTATTTTCATCACTACAGGTTTCAATATATTTTAATCAAAAGTATTCACCTAAAGCTATGTTTTGAGAATGAAATTTTTACTGGCATTATTTAAAAAAGCTGGGGTTAACTTTCCTTTCCAAAATGGCACTCAGCTCTCAGTCACTAGCAAGTGTTAACATCTGCTTTGTTAAGGTTTCTAAGTTTTGTTGTATTGTATAAATGTATCAAAAACATCAATATCGATAAGCTGACGTCATTTTTATAATACTTTTTTATTTATAGGTTACAAAGTGTTATAAGAAAATAATTACTATTCCTACTGCCAAACAAATTGTTTGGTGGGCAGAAACACGTTCACACAGATTACCATCGCGATATAGCAACATAAAGCTGCTGTGTTTCGTATGATGCAACTTAGTCTTACTTAGTTAACTTATCCTTAGTTGTGACAACAATAAAGGTAAGCATCAATATACGTAAAAAAGGTATCTACACCCACATATATCTAATTGTGTGCTCTTTGCAACCCTTACTGCTATAAAAAAAAACAGTCTGCAAAAGGTTGATGCGGGAACTGTTGTATGATTGCATAAACCTGTCAGGGAAAAGAGAACGAGTCCGAGGCTGCAAGCTGGACGAAAAGGACCTTAAAAGGTGTTAAAAAGGATTACTGATGTCACCTACCGCATCAAGAAAAGGCAAATAGGAAAATCGAGGGCAGTAAACATTGATCAACCAGCACGATATCACGACATGAATGATGATCGGGACGATCAGGTCTAGGTGGAGGGTAGTGCTACGGCAGCGAGTTCCTTGTTGAATTACGTTGCACGAGAACGTTCCGGACGATAAGGGTCAATGTTCTCGGTGGAGTTAGTAAAATGTGTAGGTGTATAAATAGACAACGCTCAAACTAACGCAAGCAAGACGCCTTTCTCCTTAGGAAATATGTTATAGTACATTCCCACCGTAAGCGTGTAATTTTTACATCCTAACTATTTAGCTGTATTTTACTGTGTGTTTACATAATTTCGATAAAATTAAATAACTAAATATATAAAATTATAAATATATTTTTCTCTTTCTTCTATTAAAAGAACTGTATTACGTATTTTTAGCAATTTTTATTAAAGAAAATACCATCAAACTTATAAAAATATATTACTACTCAAATAAATATATTAAAAAAGAAACTCTCCGGCGGGGAATCGAACCCCGGTCTCCCGCGTGACAGGCGGGGATACTGACCACTATACTACCGAAGACATACAATACGATTGGAAAATTTAGATCAAATCATTTTAGTAATAACGTCATTTCTATTTTTTATATAAATTTATAATTATGTATATTATAAAAATGTATGTATATACATATACTGTTTAATTACTCGGATTTACGTGGAACGTTCTACATTCTTCTTATTGGGTATAAAAGCGTACACCGGCAATCGGAGATTCAATTATTTCAAGAACGCGAAAGTGAACTCTACCGTAGTAAAAACAGAAGTTCTGTCTCTATGACTCTACGTCGGGAAGTGGCTACGAGTAATCGACTTACGACATCTGCAGACCTCGACGAAGAAGCTTTGCGATATTGTTCGTCGTGATTGTATATAGTGTTTGTGAAAGAATACATTCATTTATCATCCTAATCGGCATTTCTACTCACCCCGCACGTGTTAATATTATCCCTGAGATCCCATTTTTAATACTTAATTGATACTAATAATCTATATCGTATATTAAAATTTTACAATCTAATTAATGCGATTAAAATAAATCATCGTGACGTGTCTACTCGTATTTAAAGGTAAATAAACTTTCGTCCATTGCTTCCAATGAGAAATTATCATAAAATTGTAAGATTTTAATCGTCAATTGTCAATAGTTAGTAGCGCGAAGAAAACACTTACTACCTACGCAATTTATCGTTCATTGCATAAATAGTCATTTGTTTATCTATAGGTACATGTTTATATACATACATACATAGATTTAAATAGAAATGGAAATGCATGTCTAGAGTATCGAAATAACTGCCTTCTATTCAGCTCGGTGGGTTTATTTTCATTATATTAAGACATGAGTAATAATTTTTTAAATGTTTGTTTGTTTGTTCATCTGTCTGTCCTAGGTAATATTCCGAGTGGCTGAGGAGATTGTGATAAAACTTTACAAAAGATAGTGAGCAACAATACTATTTTTGTTTGTAATTTTACAAAAAAAAAAAACATTTTGGTCTGGTCTTTACACTTTATCTTCTATCCCTAAACATTTTCACACAAATCGATTTTTAACATATTTTTTTTACTCCGAGAACCATTTTTCAACAAAACTATGAGTAGATATTAAAGTGAAAGGATAAAGTAATAAGACGTGTGTTGTGAAGCGTCTTACAAAATATTCTATTACTATTCTAATGTATATAGCGAAAAAGCCCATTCATTTGTATTTACTCAATTATTCAATACCTATATATTAGTTTTACAGCTTATATGCCTTTGTACATAGCACATAATAATTATTACATAAAGAATGCTTGATGATTACGTGCTTCAGTAGTAGTCCAATTAGAAGATAAATCGAATAGTGTGCAGCTTGTGGTCACTTCGAAGGTTAGGCAAAATTGGCCTCTAAAAAGCTTGGCATGCTCAGCAGAGCGAGACAGTTTTTCACGCCGGCACATCGCTTGCAACCGTACTGTAGCCAGGGCACCCCAGTGCCAGCTCCTTCCACTTGACCGCAGCCAGCGCAGAGCGGTTTGAATCGTCGACGATCGAGTTATTTCTGATCGGCTCGATTCACTGGCGCTGCGTAGGGTTGTTACATCCCCTTGCATTTTCTATCGAATTTACCACGGGGAATGCTCTGAAGAATTGTTCGGATTAATTCCAGCCACAGTAGATTTACTACTTAAATGTCTTTGCAGTCGCCATTTTTCGCGAACGCACATCGCGTCAAAAATTTTTTTTATAGTATAAGGGTGACAAACGAGCACACAGTCCACCTGACGGTAAGTAGCAGCTGTGGCCCATAGACATCTACATTTATCCTCGATTACTAACTAGTGGACTATGATGGAATGCCCCGGTTCGAATAAAAATCTCCGATTCACCTCACCGTACGAATCACAGCGGCGTTCAGCTGCGCTAGTATTTTGTGAGAGCGTGGTACTACCCCGGTGGAGCAGACCCATTCGTGCTACAACTATACTATTAATAAAAGTAATTATAGTATATTAATAGTAGTAAAGAATTCACGATACCATTTCACTATCTGAATGCTTGGCGGTTCACCGCTGTGCGTTTTACTAGGAGTTTTCTTCCTGTCACACCATCTCTGTGAAATTGTTTACCACCGGCGATTTTTCCGAACCGATACGACTTAGGGATCTTCAAGAAAAGAGCTTACTCCTTTCTAAAAGGCCGGCAACATTTGTTCATGAGCGGCAGTAGTCACTTCCCATCAGGTAGCCGCATGCTTGTTTGCCCCCTCTTCTGTAAAAATATATGATTACTTGGAATTTAGATGCAATGTGATTTACAACAGAAGCTTTGTATTTGATACCGAATCAAAGTGTAAGTATATATCTGCGATGTAAACGGGTAATCTGAATAATTATCATATACTTATTTCAAATTTCAACCAACGTACTGTATAATATTTATTTTTATATAGGTATGCAATTACATATACCAGGCGGTCCCATAATGAACTGGCCTGATATAGTTCAACGCGACATGTCGCTAGATGTTGTGTTGCATTAAATAGTACGTTTATCGTGCACTTAATATAAGAAACATGCATCGACATGAAATGCTTAGTATTAGTTTAACAGGCATTTGAATAATGAGAGTCGCGTATTTTTTCAAAATGTCTAAAACTGAGTATCGAAGTGTCATAAAGTTTATGTTTAAGGAAGGTTTATCCCCTGCCCAAATAAAAGAACGATTAGATGGCGTGTATAAGGAGTCTGCCCCCTCCTATAGCACAGTGAAAAATTGGGTGAAAGAGTTTCGCCTCGGGAGAGAAACCGTCGAAGACTTTGGCCACGACGGTCGACCTGTGGAAGTGCTCACTCCCGAAACGATTGCTCTTATCGAAGAGGAGGTTCTGAGTGACCGCCGTTTGAAGATTAGAGAAATTGTAGCAAGGCTTGGGCTCTCTAAGAGTACCGTTCATCGCGCGATCAATGAACATCTTCACATGAAAAAAGTGAGTGCAAGATGGGTACCGAAACTTCTTTCAGCGGTACAAAGACAGGAAAGAGTGCGCTGCGCTTCGGAGTTTTTGGATCTTTGTGGCGAAAATCCAAAGACGGTGATCGAGCGGCTAGTGACGTGATAAAACTATGATCTTATATTATGATCCACAAAGCAAGCGCGAGTCGATGGAATGGCGTTATAAGGGTGAAAAGCTCCCTAGAAAGGCAAAGGTGTAACAATCGACTGATAAACTGATGTGCACAATATTTTGGGATTTTCAAGGCATTTTGATGGTGGATTTTAAAGAACGTAATACAGTCGTGAACGGCGAATGTTATGTTTCTTTAATGTATAAATTACGAGACAAGATAAAGGAAAAACGAAGAGGCAAGCTGTCTAAAGGTGTCCTGTTGCTCCATGACAACGCCCCTGTTCATACCGCTGGTGTTTCGAAGGATGCAGTTCGTCAATGCGGGTTCACAGAAGTTCAACATCCACCTTACAGTCCAGACGGGGCCATGTCCGACTATTATTTATTTCCAAATTTGAAGCGGGACTTAAGAGGAAGAAAATTTTCAAGCGATGAAGAGTTGCAGGCGGCCGTCTTCAGTCATTTTGAGGATAAAAAATGTGATTATTTTTATAAAGGTTTAGAGATGTTGATTCACAGATATCAGAAGTGTATTAGTATTCATGCTGATTATATTGAAAAATAAAATTGGTTTCGTTT
Source organism: Parnassius smintheus behrii (assembly GCA_036936625.1). Lineage (NCBI taxonomy): Eukaryota > Metazoa > Arthropoda > Insecta > Lepidoptera > Papilionidae > Parnassius > Parnassius smintheus. Next base: position 41,373,175 of record JAUPFT010000015.1, read on the forward strand.
CATTTCCTTCATTGGTTCATAGTTAGGCCAATTCATTATGGGACCGCCTACGTATGCCTATATGAATCAGATAAGAATACCATAAAAATCAATAATACTTAATAATGAGATACATCTTTATTCAATTAATTCAAGTTGTCATAGAATTATTCTGTAAAGTAAATCTATAATTTCAAAAGGCTAGCAATACACTATAGATTCCTCTGCTGTTGCGGATGTTCGTGGGCAGCAGAGTAAGTAAATTTGTATATAATAGCTACCGAAAGGTGGTTAGGTGCTATATTATTTGACCAGCGTGTTCGTTTGCTCTTTAAACATACACACCTCCATTCCTCCTTTTTTCAATACCACGTAATATTTCTATTTTGATTATAATATGATTTCTTTAAAATAAAGCAGGTTTTTCTTAGATTAATTTGATTATTTTTAAGCTAAATGATTATTCAGAGACCATGGGTATATTTATGTTGAGACTTTTAGTTTTTCTATTTTTCTATTCAAATGATTCACAAATGCGCACATCAAAAAGGTCAAGGACCGTAAAGCCATACATCACATCTGCCCGCAAACAGGCAACACAGGTGCACAAAACATACTACAAAAACCCCACCCAAATTTTCTGGAAAACAGACAAAAATGGACGCTGCATAAATATTACGAATTCTTTGCAATGGAAGGGCAAACTGTGGATAGAAAACGTAAATTTGCCAAACTAACAACATTTGTTCAATTTGCAATGTTTTACTAGGTGAGGATTGTTTTGAAAATCCAATTTTTTACGATTGGTATGTTTTGAAATAATAAGCAATGCCAATAAAGTTTATTTTTAAATTAACTTAGCGGTTTTTTTCATTACTCTTGACATAGGAGTCCCTCTGAATAAAACCCTCGGACAGTAACAACTATAGAAGGCAGAAGAACCTGTTTCGTAGTAAAAAGTATAATAACGTGTCTCTTAGCAGAAAAAGTGGCTTCGGACTGAGGCATTCAATAAGAAACATTTGGCCGAATTATGTAACAAGATGTTTCCAAAGAATACACAGCAATCAACGTACCTATAAGAACTGATGTAAGAAAGGCACCCTTTACCGTATAGTTAATTAATTAGGACGAGAAAGTGCCCCTTCTTTGTCTAAATACCTACCTTGGGTGCCGGATCGACCGGGCGCTGCGCATGACGGCGCACGTCGACCTCGTTGTCCGCAGAGCACGATGTGCGCGGGCGATGCTACGTCCGGTCCTGACATCCAAGTTACCACTTAACACTAAAGTGCGTGTACATAAAACTTACATCAGGTCGATTATCACCTATGCTGCTCCGGCCTGGTACGCGCTTCTGAGCGAGCCTCTGAGGCGGCGACTGCAGGCCCAGCAAAATATGGCGTTAAGAACCATCGTCGGTGCGGGTCGCTACGTCCGGAATGACGTCATAGCGGCCAACCTCAAGATAGACACCATACAGGAATTTGTGGCCCGGTTGGCGCGCGGATTGTTCGACCGTGCAGACAACGGGCCACATATACACCTTAACAACTTTGCGCCGCTACATGCGCGCCCTCCGGACGGGCGACCCTATCCAAGAGAACTCCTCTCTATATCGATTAGAGAGTCGAGTAACAACCCTCAATGCCGCTGATAGGCCAACTCCGACTTTACTAGACAACCTCTCTCTTTTCGTAGTCTAACCGACTACGAAAAAATTAACCAATCACGGACTAATCCGCAAGAAAGATCTACAATGCCAATAGAAGGCTCCCAGGACCGGTCCATAGTGGTGGACCGCGAGGATAGCACGGGTAATGGGGGCATACCCCGAGGCCCGAAGCCGGCATGTGCCTTAAGGCACGTGTAGAAGACAATTAACGTTTGTCTAAATCGTATTGGAGACGATGATAACGCTGTTATTGTACTCTAAACGTAAAAATTAAAGTAATGAGAAAACGGGATCTTTTTAATTAGACAAAGGTTTAAAAAACAATAAGAACAGCCTTGTGAGATTTATAGGTGGAGGTTAAGCCAGTCATAGACCTGTTCGAGCAATAATTTGGTGTTGGTACGCGAATTATTATTATGATGATCTGCGTAATATTTAGTAATTACTGCAGGCGATTTGATAAAACTCGTTATCGTAGTGTGAGGGAGACGCCATTAAAACAGGCCTCCGAATCCAAATTCCGAACGTTACAATTACAATGATAACGTCACCGTCACGTTCAGTTTGTAGTTTGTACTCGGGCCCGATCGGCGCAGACGCAAACGTGCTTCGCGCTATTGCAAAAAATTAATAATGTTCCCATTACGTCGCGTTGGCAGCAAGGTGCGTTGGTGTATTTAAAGTTATTCCTGTTTTAATGTTTGTGTTTAGTCTGTTTGGGATTGTTAGCAATGCAAATCAATGTATTCACAAGTGACGACATAAAAATTAATTTCAGTCGAATTAATTTTATACGGTGTTCGTGTAAAGTGTATTTTTTATCTGCTTAATTGATTTTAAAGATCAGTTGATACAGTGGGAGCAATAAATAACTGATGGCCAGTTACGAATTTAAGAATTTTATGCCTTTTATTACTTTTAGATTTTAAGAGCCCGTTTACTAATTCTAAACAAATTTTACGTTTTTTTTTCAGTTTTGCTCAGTTACTTGACCCTTAGTTCCTTTATCTCATTCAGTTGTTTATTATTTTAAATTTCTTTATCTGATTTTATGAAATATTCTAGATACAATAATTTATGTGGTAGGTAGAGCCATACTGTAGCTAGTGTTGCCAGGCGTCCGGATAAAGCCGGACACAGACTTTTTGTTTGCGTGTCCGGCCAAATTAGGTGGTGTCCGGCCGGTCCAGCTTTTGTTAGGTTTTTTGGATTACATTTTTCACGTACATTTTACATACATGTTTTTGCAATTATTGAAATTGATATTTTTGAATGATTAATAATAACGAAGACTGATTATTTATTAATAATTTTATTGTTATTTCATTAGAATTTAAGAAGATTTTGTGGTAAAAAATAACAATCATTGTTTTACTTTAAAAATAATCATGTTAATACTAAGACTAAAATCAGGCCGTGTACACACTCACTTTGCTTTTTATGTTCAGCAGCGAACTTGCCTTGGATTGTAATGATTTCGATAATGATGATGATGACGGTGATCATGACGATACACAAAAATTATATAACACTGACTTAATATCCTACGATCAAAAATATATAATATTGTTTATGGAATTCTCTGCAGTGGCTGCCACCAGTCAATTTGACTTGGCGTTCAACCGCCGTAGAGACGCCGTAGAGAACACGCCGTAAGGCATGGTGTTGGGAGTAGTGGTGCTGGGATTGGTGGTGACGGGATTAGTGCACGCAATTAAGGAAGGACGGGAGATGCTCTTCAAACTAGGGAAAACACATTATTTTATTTAATTCAGTGGATGGTGCAAAGTAACTATTAATTTCTTTAATTTTTATATCGTTATAAGTACCGTATGGTACTTATAACAAAAACACAATTTTTAAAGTGTTATCAGTCTGTCTGTCTGTTTGTTCCGGCTAATCTCAGAAAGAGTTGGACAGATTTCGACAGCACTTTTACTGGCAGATAGCTGATGCTATAACAAGGAACCATGACTATATATTTATTTTGGTAAAAGAAAGTTCCGCGCTAAAGATATTAAATCCCATGATATTCTATTGTAATAATTCTGACGTGAACGAAGCCGCGGGAAACAGCTACTTAGTTACTAATATAATGAAAGTAAGTAAGAATACCCTAATACAAATCAACAGCTGTCAAATCACATAGAAGGAACCTTAACACTATACATATATTACTAAGTACGTTAAAACTCTATGCTTATAAGTCGATCGTAATTATGCCGATAATAATATGTTATTTGTTAAAATACTTATTCTATCATACCAACTAATGTTTTTCCTTTACATTGTTGATTGTTTTATAAACTATTACATCATTAATGGACCCAACACGGGGTGTGTAACTGATCATTCCAACTGATCAGTTCAAACTAAAACAGTTGATATTTTTTAAATGTCGGGTTTCCGATATATCCATAAATAAAGTTATATGTAAAATTCCGATATTAATATATGTATAATGTTCGATATATTGGAAATCCACTATTTAAAAAATTTCAAGTTTTAATTTGAACTGATCAGTTGGACTGAGCAGTTGAACCGACCGTGTGTGGCCACCATAATATTAATAAGTAAAATTTCGATACTCATTAAGTGCCACATAACACATTTTATAAGTGGAGATTAAATACTATATGTAATATATAGGTACATAAAAAACAACAATGTGAAACCTAATATGCCATAGTTTGTGTGAAAAAATACGAGATCATTTAATCTAAAGACATCATTAATCTATACAATAATCACCTTTTACTTAAAAAAAATCCACTTTCTTTTAATTGAGTAGCCATAAAAGACAAATTACCCAATTGTAATTTTTTATACAATAACATATATTTACTTATGTTATTACCTAAGTAAGTTTTGATTATGAGTCACTAAACAAATATTTTAAAATTTTTGTTCACTTTTTCAGCACTAAATCTCTTTCAGATCCTGGAACAATGGCGGGCGCCGATTGCAGCTGCCATAAAACCTCAGAGAAATTACAGCTCAGAAGCGACACCACGCCCTTTGACCATGTTAACCGAGGATGAGCTGGCAATGAAGGATACAAGTAAAGCTTTATCTTTTTTTAATTTTTGATAGATTATTGTTTATAGATATGCGAAAGTAAGGTGCAAGGGCGGTATATTATACGGCGACCGTAATATTATGTTATGCAAATTCGTGCGTACTATCAAGTGCATTTAAAAACCAAATTTTATCGTTCGGAAATTTAAGACGGTTCTTTAATGAAAAACAACTTTAGTATTTCGTAAGTTTGTACAACTAGTGTTACATTTTATAAATGAAATCTTTGTGCACTTATTCCATTGTAGAACGTGCTTAGAAACTAAACGAAACGTTTTTCTGATATAGAAACAAGGCTAAATCATAATTTACATAAAAACAAGAAGTTAAAAACAAGTAATACATGCAAGAAGTCGATGGGTGTAGGTGGCTTAGAACAGTGTTTGATCGCATGTATTGGGGTAGGTATACGTTGTATGACGATGTTGTTATCTGATATTAATATTACCCAGCCATAAGGATAGAAAGGTCTATTGAAATTAGGATTTTTTTACGTGGTAGAGCCATGCTGCAGTTATATTAGTAGTATAGTTGTAGCACGAATGGGTCGGCTCGACCGGGGAAGGACCACGCTCTCACAGAATACCAGCGTGAAATAGCAGCTTAATGCTGCTGTATTTCGTATGGTGAGTGTAGAGAACCGGAGACCCTTTTTACTGGAAAAGAGGCATTCCATCTTAGTCCTCACGGGTGACAACGCATCTGCATTTTGATTTGTAATCGAGGATAAATGTAGATGCCTATGGGCCACAGCAACCACTTACCATCAGGTGGACTGTGCGCTCGTTTGTCACCCTATCCTATAAAAAAAAAAAAAAAAAAAATTAGGATGCTTTTGGATTAACGAATTTAGGTCTTTTTTTAAATGAACCGGTTGGCAAACGTTATGTCAGTTTTCCAATACCCATCTGGCTTGTCAGGTTGGTGATCTCTAGCAATGATGATGCTCTTTCCCATCACCCGTCTGTGGCATCTACGTTTGCGTTTTTGGATGAATTTTCCACCATTCTGAGCCCGTTTCGTACGAAGAGTGAGAATCTGATGACAACGTAAGAATATGAAAAACGTGGTATATTAAAATTCTTTAATACATAACTTTATTGTAACTAACAAAAAAAAACATTAATTTTATCTCATTCTTAACTTTTGAAGAATGTTTATATTTATAGATGAAATAATACTTGTTACTACAAACGGATAATATTGACGTGTAATTAACTAAAAATTTTTGGTACCTACTGTGTTTCGTATGGTGAGTGTTGAGACCCCGATACTATTTTGACCGGTAGTAAGGCAATCATCCCGAAGACGATTTTCACTTGAAACGAGGCATTTTAGTCCTCAAGGGTGACAACATTTTGATTCTTAATAGAAGATAGATGAAGATGTCCATGTGCCATGGCTTCCCATCAGGTAGACTGTGTCTTCGTTCGTTTATCACATTCTTTGAATATTAATCATGTCATGTTATAAAAAAAACTGATTGTGGTGATGAATGATTTATTAAAATGTTTGTCAGGATGCGATTCGGCGCAATATTGTTTTTCTGAGCGTGGCATGGATATTCCATAATATTGGCAATGATATTTGTGAATTAATAAAATATATACTCGCATCTCATAACAAAAGATCAAAATACGTGCTAATTTGTATGTTTATTGCAAATTAATTCGCCAGTATTTTAAAGTATTTTTGTAGGTACCCATAATACGACATTTTTGAAGTAAATTAACTTATTCAGCTAATCAACTAGACAAAAATGGAACACCATACCATATCATGACTACCGAGTAGTAAAGATTGTTGGGTTAAATACTCAAAGATCACATTTACATATCCTTAAAAAAAACACAGCTCGTTCATTAAATAACATTTATCAACGTTATATTCTTATATTTTAATATTGGTTTTTAATTACAAAAACGCTTTATAACGTCTAACTTGAATAATAATATTCTAAAATTATTTAAAGTAAATTATCACTTGCAAAAACTTGACTCGATGAAATGGCAAGAAAACGACTTTTAAAGGCCATGGGGCCTTTAAAAGTCGTTATTAAAATGATACTGCGTCGTTAATCTTGTAAACGTAAAAGCGGTTGTTGATGATAAGGTTCCAAGTTCAAATCCGGAGTCGGACCAACATCGGTTATTGGCTTTTTCTGTCATGAAATTTTTAGTAGCAATTCCGAGTTACGTTACCACGTAATGCTGTCAGTCCTGCGGCTGATCTCTCTCCGCTTATGTCGGATTGCCGTCCCATCGGACTTTGAGCTTTGACTATTCCACGCGGGCGAAGTCGCGGGAAACAGCTAGTCTGTAGCTAGCTAGTAGTTGGTTAACATTTTTTTACTCTCTTTCTTCATTAATACCGACATGACCAAGCAACTAAAGCCTTCATTTTTCATATTTTAATTTAAATACCGCTTACTGCGTAACATGCAAATGTTTGTCCTTGTGCAATTTATGTATGTAAACTGCCACGAGAAAATCCTACTGTGGAGGTAACGTTTTAAAAAAAATATTTGTCATGATAAGTAACAAACTATTTGTTTGATTTATTTTATCTAATATCTAAAGGTTAGAAGCTATGCCTATATTTATGCCGCGGCTAAACCAACAGTTGATACATCTGTCAACTCATATTATCGAATGAAATAATATGTTTTTATATACGTCTAATGTGTTACACTTATCGAATTATGTTATTTTCTTTACCTAATACATAGAAATAGAAAAAAATCATCAAGGTATTAAGTTTCCAAAACACTGTAGAAATTTTGTAGTGGGTGCATCGATACGCAGTGGCCATTGATCAATGGCAGTAGTATAACAAGTCTATGAGTGGGTCTTACTGCTTGGATATTGAAAGATGGGCATCTTGGGTTGCTGAAGTTACAATAAGCCCACCTCGAATGTCGTTTCAGCGCATTTGGCGCTAGATCTGGTGCAAGTCTAGGATCTATGGCGCTTTTTTAAAATACTTACGTGTTAAAATATCTAGTAGACTATAGTACGTGCCAAATCGATTGAGAAAAACGGACAATGACGTTTCAGTCGTTTAACCAGGGGCTACAAACCTTCAATATATAGGCACTTTTTATATATAGTACTTTCTTTATTTATAATGGGTTTTTTATTTATTTTTTATAATGATTGATATAATATATATTTATTAACTATTATTAAAAAGTTATTTAAAAGCGCGCTGTAGAAGAAAAATCATCTATTGTTATAAAGTACTTTATTCATTTAACAACAAAAAGCATTAATTTACAACACATATAAAGATTCGAGCGATTACGACACCGAATAAGTACGTACTTATTCAAAAGATAAAAGTTTATTTTCAATATTATATAAGAACTTTATTTTTATTCGGTGCGGTCTTTAATGCGAGATCGGTGTTAATGTGTTTTTTTATAAATTATCTAATTGATTACGGAGTTTAATTAAGTTAGTTTGTCAAAATTTTTCAAATAACGTACATAATAGGTACATTAAACTTTTTTTATTTTTATTATGTTTTTATCACGATTTGATTTGATTATTATAAAATAATTGTTGGATATACATAAGTTGCTACGCTACACTTGGAAGAGATTGAACCTGTTATTTTGTCCGGAGGAATTTTTTTAAAAGTATGAAAAAAAGGATGTGAAACGGAAAACAGTGAAGAATAAAGTCGTAAAAACCATTGGCGAGTCAATGTTCTTCAAAGTAGTTTAATTAGATTTTTTTATTTATATATAATATAGCGAGACAAAACATACAAAATTTTCGACCAAATTGGGGATATGTTGAAGAGGAGCCAGATTAAGAGACAATGAAAAGAGACATATGGAAGTGTGGGAGACGTAGGAGAGAGGGAGGCGAGAGAGGTGTGTCAGGATCGTTCCAAGCGGTAGTCCATGGTCTCTGCCTACCCCTCTTGGTGACAGGCGTGACTGATTATATGTTATGATATGATATGAGACTGCATACGAGTATCGAGCACACGACCTGACTTTTTCAATGTCCATTTTTACCGGAAAAATTAGGCTGAATAGGCGAATGAATTTTATGCCTATGGCATAGTTATATTACAAACTATTGTAAAATATATTATACTATTTACAAAAACATTCTTCATTTAAAAAATCAATAATGCGATTAAAAATATTGAAATTAAAATCATGTAATTATATTTCAATCAAAACGCCATTCAAAAGTCGATATTCTACTGAACGGAATAACAACTTTTAACTTTTTTTTTTAACTTTTTTTAAAATAAAATAAGGGTGACAAACGAGTACATGGTCCACCTGTTAACTAACGGATGCTGCGGCCCATAGGCATCTACATCTATCCTCTGTTAAGAATCAAAAGGAAGATGCGTTGTCCCTCCTAAGGACTATGTTAGAATGCCTTGTTTCCAGTAACCTCTAGACTTACAATACCAACAGCAGTAAAGGATATTTTACGATACTAATCTGTGAGACCGTGGTCTCTGGTCAAGCCATTCGTGCCACAAATATAAAACACATATAAATTCTGAATTAGGAACTAAAACGAAGAGGTCTCCCGAGACTATTTAGGGAAATATTCACTCGAAGTAATCGATCTTGTGTGTGCAATTTCTATAGTATATATAATACACGATACGTGTTTTGCGTCTAAACATGGTACGTATAATCAAGTGACTAAAATTCATGACTAACTGCTAAGTGAACAGCATACTAAGCAGTGGTTTAGTAGTAGTATAATAATATCCTCTAGATTGAATGTCGGCAACAGCCGCCAGTCTCAACGGACTCTAGCTACCTGTTCGGGATTACAGATAGAAAGTAAATTTTACGCTCTTAGTTTTTTTAACCGTCTCCAAAAATGAGGAGATACACAATTCGACGGTATGTTTTTTTTCATATGTGTTAACCTCAGAATTTTTTTCTGGATGAACCTACTTTGATGATTCATTTTGTATGAAAGCTGTTTTTGAGTTATCCTTAATAATGCGTATTTAATTGACTTCGTATACATTGATGATGTCTTTTTTTATAGGAGAAGGCTGATAAACGTGCCTAGCCGAGCCGAGCCCACCTGTTGGTAAGTGGTTGCTGTGGTCCATAGACATCTACATGTATCCTCGATTACGAATCAAAATGCAAATGCGTTGTCACCCGTGAGAACTAAGATGGAATGCCTCCTTTCCAGTGAAAAGGGTCTCCGGTTCTTTACACTCACCATACGAAACACAGCAGCGTTAAGCTGCTATTTTACGCTGGTATACAGTGAGAGCGTGGTCCTTCCCCGGTCGGGCCGACCCATCCGTGTTACAACTATACTACTAATATAGCTGCAGTATGGCTCTACCACGTAAAAAGTGTTCTCATTTTATTTATATTGAAGTCGGTTGTACAAAACTTAATTTTACCACTTGTTTAAAGTAACAGTGGCGTTATCAGCATTACTAATAATCCTATTAACCACTCCTAGTAAGCTTAATATGCTTGTGTTAGGAGTGGTTAACGAAAATAGTCGAATGGCGGATTCGAACTCGCTCCTTCACCATTAGGCTATTGTCGCTTGCTTTGTTGTCTTAACATCACAGATTGCCTTGCATACCAAGTGGTATAATTTACGTTTCTATTTATATAATATATCAGTTTCTGCGAACAGCTTCGACAGGGCCAGATAAATTATCTAAGACAAATATGCTACGTGTCCATGACATGGTTTATCTATGATTAATAGAATAACAAACGCCCAAACAGATAATAGATATTAGTATTGTCATTAACATTATGTTATTTAATTATCCGTGTAGCAATTGCGTCATATGAGGGGACTAGGTACAGCGTCTTACTGATAACAACGAGAAAAGGAGGACCACGTTCTCACAGAATACCAGCGTAAAATAGTAGCTTAATACTGCTGTTTCGTATGGTGAAATCCGGAGACCCTCATAACTGGAAACGAGGCATTCCATGTTAGTCCTCATGGGACTATTTGGGGTCACGTTTTTGCATTTTGATTCGTAAACGCGGATAGATGTAGATGTCTATGGGCCACAGCAACCACTAACTATCAGGTGGAATGTTTGCTCGTTTGTCACCCTATCCTATAAAAAATCTAAAAAGTTAAAAGTAAGTACATAAAATTACGGCCTATTCGACAGATAGGCTCAGGATTCTTAAGCGCTTCATCAATGTGTGTGTACTTATATATTTACTGTTTAAACTTTAGATATATACTTATGGTAAGTATACATATATCAAGGTTGTTGTATATAATACGAGTACTTAATGCTTTGATTACATACCTGTCATATAATCAAAGACTTAATGCTTATTTATCAACGACTTCGTGCTGTGCGTGCAATTACATGATAAATGACAGTAAAACCAGTAATTTGAAAACGAAAAAAAAAACAATTTTTTCGTTGTAATGACGCGAATATGTCATGGCCGATCGCCCTCCTTTCAACGACAAGGAAGATTTCCGAATAGAAAAGTATAAAAACAGTCCTCTCTGAAGCCTAGACTCCAGTTTTGACTTTGTGAAGTGTCAGTTGACTATGTCACATGGCCGTGTATGAGATTATCCACTACCCATATCGTCCCGTGGGGATCGTTGAACGGAACAGAGGGAAACAAACCGGGTGGGCAGCTGCCTCTTCCTAATATCAACTTAAAATGTCTCCGAGTGTGGCAACTATGGCAAATATCCTTTCAAAGAGGCAATCTAGGGAGGAGGCCTATGTTCAGCCGTGGAGTCCACGGCATCTTAATAGTAATAGTAGAGTTTCAATTTAAGACCTAAAATTTCTAGTGTAGAAACTCATTGACGAGTATGCAGAGATGCTTTGGGAGCTTCAACATACAAGGAATATTGATGCAACTGAGATTTTTCATGGATACCCTCAGAAGTCTTTGCCCTTAGATTTATTCACATGTATCGTATTTTTTATAGAAGAGGGGCAAATGAGCATACCTGTTCACCATCAGTTCACCTGATGTTAAGTGACAACCGCCGCTCATGAACATCCGCAACACCAGGGGAATTGCAGGTGCGTTGCCGGCCCTTTAGAAAGGAGTAAGCTCTTTCCTTGAAGGTCACCAGGTCGTATCGGTCCGGAAAAATCGCCGGTGGTAAACTATTACACAGACAGGTCGTACGCGGAAGAAAACTCCTTGCGAAACGTACATTGGTGGGAATATTATACACACAAAAAGTATATTATATAAAATAAACACCCATACCGGAACCGTAAAAATACTTGTGCAGTGCTGAAATTGAAATCGCGGTAAGTATAACAACAGCTCAGCCCTGGCCCCTACGCTAGTAATGAGCTATACAGCGGACCCGCGGTAATCCGACAAACGTTTTGCAAGTTGGTGTCTGACTATATGTCATGTGATGCACAATGAATACCTAAACAGTAAATAGTGAAAGCCCGCTAGGACTCTACCGTAGTTACATTTGAACTGAGACAATAAGCGTAAAGCTTGTAACCTGTTTGTACACGTATTTTCGAAGGACACCTTCCCCCTCCCCCCCCCCCCCCCGGCGCATTCATAGCGTGACTCAAATCTACCTACAAGTTAGTAAAGTAAAGTAGTAATAAGTAGTAAAGACATGTCGGATTACAAGGAGGGATGGATTAGCCAGGGGCCGGATTATCGGGGGTCCGCTGTATTCTGGTTGTAGCACATACGGGTCGGCCGGCTCGGCCGGGAAAGGAACACGCTCTTACATAATACCAGCGTAAAATAGCATAATGCTGCTGTGTTACGTATCGAAATCGACCCGGAAATTCTTTTTAATGGTAACGAGGTATTCCAACTTAGTCCTCAGGGGTGACAACGCATCTGCTTTTTGATACTCAATCACAGCGTCCCACTTACCATCAGGCGGTTTGTGTGCTAATTTATTATACTTATTATTATATAAGAAACATAACAATTTGAGAAACAAGCGCATGCCCTCTGTTTGAGTTTCTTATCTTTGTTATTCGTATCACAAGTTTTTCTAGATAACTTTAGGTTCCAATGTCACGAACGAAACTTAGCAACCGTTGATACACACGTACGTGTGGGTCGCTGTTTTACACTGATAATATGTGTAAAATAACAAAGATAACAACATTAAACGTATTTAAATGTGCTTAGCGGTTTATTTGTTCGTTACGCGGCAAGATAAACTGATCGCGATAGTAAAAAGACGATATTTTTGGAAAAACTTTGAGTGGATGTTTTCACAGCAGTATCTTCTTAATCTGTCTTTAAAATCAACTAGAGGGTTCTCCTGAGAATGCGCTAAACATTTGGATGAAATTAAAAATTGGAGATTTAAGAGCCCAGTCTTTCAGAGCAAAACAGAAAAATTGCGTTCTGGTGACACATCTACACCCTCCCTGCCCCGCCACTTCATGTACCGCCACCGCAGTTATCTTTCTGGCCGTAGCGTGGAAAGTTGCTCTACTAAGATTTTCCAGTATCAATTTATCTAATATACAGGATTATTGATAATTAGCTAACAAATTTTCACATACAGATTTTCTACCTCGTATCTATTTTTGTTCCATGCTTTTATTACAAAATTCGTTACACAAAAAAAATATTTTAAGTTTGTATAATTTTTGTTGTTTTGTTGAAAAGGTTTCTAAAAGATAATCATCTAGAACCTGTATAACATGTACTCGTATTATTGATTATTCAAATGAATCTGGCAAGTGCTAGAATGAGTCGTGCACTGAGGGTTTCGTAATAAGTCGATGACACTATAGAAAATCCGTCAAGTACGTCAAGTAGTTCTAAATACTAAAATAGATTAAAAAAAAACTCAAAATAATTTCTATATAAGTACAAACAGTCCACTATCGCACATATTTATAGTTTCTCATTAAAGTATAATGTAACTTTGTATAGCATTTACCTATATGCATGAATTACTATTCTTGTACAGCAGCATCGACGGACGACTTAGCGCTTTTTTTTAATTTATTCGCAATAGCTTGAATGATGTATGGAGGGTCTTTGATTGGCATCGAGCGTTCCATGCGAGAATCAATTAGCTCAGGAAGCTAAAGAGGAAGAAAAATGACGTCCAATTTTTTTTAGATTTTGACGTTTCTGTGATCAGCATGACAATTTGCGAACATTGCGCTAAGTATCCTATTTGACGTCCGTATATTGGACGTCGTAAGCAGTTTGACGCCACATTATATCCAAAATTGGCCATAGTGGGCGTACAATAAATTACGGGATGCTGAGGATATTACTTAATAGTTTACTTGTAGTCTACGTGTATTACTGAATAGTTTTCGTATCTAAAAATGTCATTAACTCGACATCAGCAGCTACCGGTAACAAGGAAATCTCTAGTTGAAAATCAAAAAGACGAAATTTTCCTTATGACACTTAAAAATTAAATTAAAAAAGTATTTCTATAAAAACATAATGTACTTTTTTAAAAAAAAGGACATTAACCACTCGTGGTAAGCTTAAATTGCTTGTGTTACGAGTGGTTCACGCCAGTAGTCGAATGGTGGATTCGAACCCACGACCTTTTTGAGTTCGCGGTCCGCTCCCTGCCATTAGGCTACTGTCGCTTGTAAACAAAACATCATGTGCAATCCAAAAATGTATAATACTTCTATATTTCCTTGAAGAACTTACATAATATGTAGGTTAGGTACCTAATTATATACCTAATATTTAACCAAGTGCTCACACATATGCACGTTGTTAACTATTTTACTATGAAACACAAAAAAACTTACCTTTGAATTCTATTTCTGTTCATTGCTTCAACGTTTGATTTCAATTTTCGTTTTCTGGTACAAGCATATTTTTTACGTTTATGGTCCATATCGAAATTAAAAGTTATAAAACAAATACAAAATGATTTATAAACCCTTAAAGAATTATATGCAAAAAATAATAAAGTAGAGAAACTTTCAATTCGTAACAATGCGCAACCAAGATTAGGGAAAGAGAGAGAAAGAGGAATGTTAGAGCGAGAGGAAGTGCAAAAATTTGGCACAGACAAGACGTCTGAACGCTACAACCGCTCAGCGGCTACTAAGGAATATTGCCCGCAATTATTGTTTATAAAGTCAATATTTTATAGGTCGATCGAAATAATTATTAATTTTGAAATAAAGTGGTTTAAATTATTATTTTTTAATATTTGTCTAATTAAATACCTGCCCTTGAGAAAAAAATAATTATAGCATAAATATTTTCAGCTATTGCTATGAAACAAATAGTTTTTTATGAGGCGAAAACAGCGAAATTTAACGAAATTGAGACCTCTTATTTAAGACAATGAAAGATATTTAGAAAAAAAGAAACAGCGCATTTTGGAGATGAAGATGTTTAGCTATTAACGCGCTGAATAGATTTCGCCTTTTTATTATCGATTGCCTTATAATGGTACACGAACAAAGCTCGAAATTGCGTTGGGTGCGAGAGAGCTCTATTTACCGTTTGATTTATCTAACATAGACCACATAGATGAACCAAAAAAAAAATTTAGCCATTACTTATAATCTGGGTATTTATGTGTTATCAAAATATTTTACTCTGAAACAATAATTTGCTGTAAAAAAAGAAATCAAAGTGGCGCTAATGATTCGATGTGAGTCAACTTTAAAAGACTGTAGCCTTAAGTGTCAATTAAAAGGTTCCGAAATATGTACCATTTGAAAAAAGTACAATTTATTATTATTTGTTTGTTAAATTCAATAATTAGTCAGGGGGTTTTCATGCTGGTCTACCTTTCCGGTGATCCTGTTATGGAATACGGGTACGCGACCCCGGCTCCCCGAGCTACTGTTATTCTCATACCATTCCTGCCGAGATAACAGTATCCTTACACCTACGCTCCTACCCCCAACCTTCTTTTTCCTTTTCCCAAAATGGTAGCTTCCTCTACCAACAATAGCATACCCAAAGAGGGTTGGTGTCAGGCAGGCGGCCGACTGTAAAACTTTTGCCAAATCCCATGCAGTAAATTTATGAATAATACGAGTTGTGGGATATATGACAGGGCTAGGGCGTACCCCGCAGGCGACGCGCAGGGGCAGCACCCGGCTCCTGTGGGAAGTGGGCAAGGGTTGTCGCACCTTGCGGAGCGGGTGCGACGTAAGAGGCGAGCCCGTAGAGAGAAGAATGTCAGAGTGAGGTTTGCAAGCTGGAATATAGGTACGATGACTGGAAGAGGAAGAGAGTTAGCAGATGTTTTGAAACGACGAAGAGTGAATGTTGCCTGTTTGCAGGAAACAAAATGGAAGGGCAATAAAGCAAGAGAGATTGGGGAAGGATACAAGTTTTATTACTGTGGAAGTGACGGGAAGCGAAATGGAGTAGGAGTTGTGTTAGATAGTGGAATGAAAGAACGAGTGACAGATGTGAAAAGAGTAAATGACAGAATGATAGTTGTTAAATTAATGATTGAAAACAAAGTAGTGAATGTTGTAAGTGTGTATGCTCCGCAAACAGGCTGTGAAGAGAGTGTGAAAGAGAAGTTTTGAGGAATTTGATTGTATGATGATGGGAATACCTGAGAGTGAGGATGTTTATATGGGAGGAGATTTTAATGGACATGTAGGGAGAGTGAATGACGGGTATGAAAGAGTACACGGTGGATGGGGGTACGGAGTGCGCAACCGTGAGGGGGAAGTTCTTCTGCAAGCAGCATGTGCTTTCGACCTGGCTGTAGTAAACACGTGGTTCCAAAAACTAGATCAGCATCTTGTTACTTATAAAAGTGGCCACCACGCGACACAGATCGACTATCTTCTGTTAAGACGGAACCAAATCAAGAGTGTAAAAAACTGCAAAGTGCTTCCAGGTGAAGACTTAGTATCCCAGCACCGAATTCTGCTGGCTGACATCTGCTTAACTGTTCGCCTCAACGAACATAAGGATCGTCCCCCACCCAAAATAAAGTGGCATTTGTTGCATAAGGGGGAGTATGCAAGTGAATTTAGAGAGCTAGTTGTAAACAAGATGATAGAGATGGGTGAGATGGAAGGAATGAGTGTGAATGAGTGCTGGAAGGAAATGGCTGATTGTATCCGAAGTGTGGCAAGGAAGGTGTTAGGAGAAACAAAAGGGAAGCGTATGATAGATAAGGATGGGTGGTGGTGGAGTGAAAGTATTAGAGAAATTTTGAGAGAAAAGAAAAATGCCTTTAAAGAATGGCAGAGCGTAGAAGACCAGAATGAATCCATAAAAGAAAGTAAGAGAGGGGCGTATAAAGAATGTAAGAAGAGAGCGAAGAAGGAAGTTGCTATTTGTAGGGCAGAGGCGCAAGATAAATTATATCGGTCCCTTGAAAGCCCCGAAGGTCAAAAACGACTTTTTCAAATTGCAAGAGCGAGAGAAAGGAATGGAAGAGATGTTTCACATGTAAAATGTATAAAAGATGATTCTGGAAGGATTTTGACTGACGATGAAAGTATAAAGAAGCGATGGAAGGAGTATTTTGAGAAATTGATGAATGAGGAGAATGAATGGAATGGTATGCTTGAAAACCCACCAGTGAATATGGGCTTAGTGAGAGAAATTAGTGTGGAAGAAGTAAAAATGGCTGTTAGGAATATGAAGAATGGGAAGGCAGTCGGCCCAGATGGAATACCAGTAGAAGTGTGGAAGTTGCTGAGAGCGGATGGATGGAAGTGGTTGAGTTTATTTTTCGGTAAATTGTTGCAGGAAGAACAAATACCTGAGGAATGGTGCAGTAGTATACTGGTCCCCATTTTTAAAAACAAAGGAGACGTTCAAAACTGCAGCAGTTACCGGGGAATAAAACTCATGTCACATACGATGAAAGTCTGGGAAAGAATAACAGAGAGAAGAATGAGAGAAGAGTGTGAGATAACACAAAACCAGTTCGGATTCATGCCCGGTCGAGGTACGACAGATGCCATTTTTGCATTACGCCAATTGTGCGAAAAGTACAAGCGCGTGCATAAAAATCTGCACATGGTTTTTGTCGACCTTGAAAAGGCGTACGATCGGGTTCCCCGTGAGGTTTTGTCGTGGGCGTTAAAGATGAAAGGTATGCCTGGGAAGTATGTGAGGTTAGTCCGTGCTATGTACAGAGCATCCCGTACATGTGTACGATCTGCCGCGGGAACTACGGGCAGTATCGATGTGGCGGTAGGGCTGCACCAAGGGTCGGCATTGAGCCCTTACCTCTTCCTACTGATTATGGACGCTTTGACGTCGGACCTGCAGGATGAGGCACCCTGGTGCATGCTCTTTGCCGATGACATCGTGCTTGTCGGGGAAGAAGGCATCGAGGTACAGAGCAGACTGACGGGGTGGCAACAGAGGCTGGAAAGTGTTGGCTTGAAGATCAGCAGATCCAAAACCGAATATCTGTGCTGTGATTTCGGCGGTCTTTCCAGTCCTGTACCCATGTCGTTGGATGGCGCTATACTGCCTACCTGCTCAGATTTCAAGTACCTCGGTTCCCTCATTCAAGGCGACGGCGGAATAGATAGAGCTGTGCAGCATAGGATTAACGCAGGGTGGATGAAATGGCGACAGGTCACAGCCACAACGTGCGATCCCCGAATGCCAATAAGGCTGAAGGGGAAAATTTACAAATCGATCATCCGACCTGTCGTCATGTATGGAAGTGAATGCTGGGCCGTCAAGAAGAAGGATGAAAATAGACTGCATGCGAATGAAATGAGAATGTTACGATGGATGTGTGGTGTGACAAGGATGGATAAGATAAGGAATGAGTATATAAGAGGAAGCCTGAAAGTAGCGCCAGTGGTAGAAAAGGTGAGAGGAAGCAGATTGGCATGGTTTGGGCATGTGATGCGGAGGGATGGAAGTCATGTCACAAAACGAGTGTTGAATATGAATGTGGAGGGACACACGGGCAGAGGAAGGCCGAATAAAAGATGGATCGACTGTGTGAAGAGTGATATGAGAATGAAAGGAGTAAGTATGGAAATGACGGCTGATAGAGAGAAATGGAACAAGAAGGTTTACTGCGCCGACCCCAGATAATGGGAAATGGTTTAGAGAATGATGAAATTCAATAAATAGCTTTTTTTAATTTATTGCATCAGTTGATCTTACTTAGAGACATTGCATCATTTTGTATTTATTATTGCATTTAGTTTTATGAGGATTGGAACCGACCGAAAAGTTACCACAAAATTCCATCAGCATCTACTTAATACATCATTGTGCGATTTACAAGGAATTTTGTGTTACGCCGATTTTACAAAGGGGACAATCATTTTTGGGCCCACTAGAAATATTAACGTTACCTAATGGTGTTTACACCAAAAAAAGACACCAAATTATAATAGTAAATGGCCTATAGATTTTTCGAAAATGTAAACGGAATCAAGAATCCGAAAAAAAAAAGTTGTTTTGATATTCGTGTTCTGTTCATTGGCTAAGACAATATATTGTCTTAGAGATGTGCCGTGATAACTCGGAAAAAATCGACTCGAGTTGAAATTCAGGTAACTCGATTTTGAGCTCGAGATACGCAATTCCAATTAGCTGAATGAAGCTGTGTTAATTTGTCACAAATTATTTTTATAATTGTTCTTCCATACAACACAATTATTATTACTACACTTAATAGGTATTTATATATTATTTTTGGTATGCGTATCGACAATCTTCATATAATAATATCACTCTAACGTTATGACGTAATGCTTAATGTTATTAATAATTTGACAATCACAAAGTATATATAATCAATTTATATTATATATGTAACATAAATTGATACAACATTATAAACATATTACCTAATATCAATTTATTTATTACATAATATATCAATAAATTGCTTTAATTAGTAAGTCGATTTCATCACTAAATTGTAGACAAACACTGCATTGGCTGTAAGATAAAGATGCGATTTGAGTAGAATTTTGTGACTCGGGCCACTCTGGTTAATTTATGCATGTATGTCATTCTAGTTGTACACTAGTTTTTGAGTAAATCGACTATTTACAGAAAAGTTTATCACTAGAGTTGAGAGTAGCGATTACTTTAGTTAAACCATTTTTAAATATTATGTACCTTTATAGATAAGTAATATGTGGCAACATGAAATTAAAATTATAAATCAATATCATAAATCAAACTAAGTTCAGGTTTGTTTACAACATGCCAGATGCAAGTTTGAATTTGGATGCTACTTGTGATGTCACCCGCAGCGACTTATTATATTATATACAAGTAAACTAGTGAAGTAATATCTACAGTACGCGCGCGAGTTCATGTCCATCGGGGACAGAGGCGGCGCGCGGGGGCAGCTCGCCCCGCTTTCAACCACCTCGCCGCATTTGTCTGCAGTCGAGTGTTGTCCTTGACGGTTGTGACGCGCGCTTATCGATACAGAAAATTAGTCGAGATTGTATTATTTTATCGTGAATAAACCATGACTACTTCGCTTCCAGCAAGTTCGGGTAGGAAAAAACCTTTTATAATACATAAGCAAGCACGTGAAATGGCGAGAAATGTCCTACAGATGTGTGTTGAAGAGAAAAAAGAGAATAAATTCGCTTTTCCCGTTAACAATGCTTTAGATCGAGCGGCCCGTTACACTGGACTTACTAAAAGAACATTGTCTAGAATTCAAACAGAAGCAAAAAATGGACCTCTTCATTCGCCTTCTAAAAAAGGGAAATCGTGTAATAAAATGGGGAATTTAAATGTAGATGATTTCGATAGAAGTGTAATACACAGATGTATAGAAGAATTTTATTTGACAAAAAATATCGTTCCCACTTGTCCTAAACTTCTGGCGGCAATCCGGGAAAAAATAAATTTTCCCTGGGGGACTACAAGTTTACGAAAACTTCTAAAGAAAATGGGCTATAAATGGCAAAAATGTCACAACAAGCGAAGGATTTTGGTAGAAAGACCAGCTGTTGTATTTGCGCGGTCAAATTATTTGCAAAAAATTCGTCAATACAGAGAAAACAATCGCGATATTTTCTTTTTAGACGAAACTTGGATCGACAATAACCTCACATTTAAAAAGTGTTGGAGAAACGATTATATAGACGCGATACTGACTGACACCAGCTCAACGAACAGGCTGATTCTCGTTCACGCCGGATCCAGACGTGGTTTTTTGGATAGCGCAAAATTGCTTTTCAAAGCTGGTACTGCTACAGGCGATTACCACGGGCAAATGAACAGTACGAACTTTGAGAAATGGGCGACTGACATGTTCATTCCCAATTTGCCACCATCCAGCGTTGTCGTTATGGACAACGCACCATATCACAGTGTTCAGGAAAATAAAGTTCCTACAAAATCAAGCACTAAAACGGTTATGTTAGAATGGCTTATTAGAAACAATGTAGAGGCTTCACTAAGCATGAGAAAAGGCGAGCTTTTTGATTTGATAAAATTGCATGCGCCCCAAGAGAAAAGTTTTAAAATAGACCAGCTCATCCGTAGTCACGGACATGAGGTTTTAAGATTGCCACCGTACATGTGCGACTTAAACCCAATTGAGTTAGCATGGGCAAAAGTCAAGAGAGTTGTGAGGGAGTACAACGTTAACTCAGATTTATCCCTAACAAGATTGAAAGAAGTAACGGAAATGGCTATAAACCAGGTGACAGAAAAAGATTGGTGTGGATTCGATGATCACGTTATAATTTTGGAAGAGCATTACTGGCAAAAAGACGGACTAATGGAAAATACGATCGACAAATTCGTAATTGAAGTCAGCGACGGCGAAGATACTGATTCCGACTCTGCTCTGTCGGTTGTTTTTGCATCTGATAGTGATTAAATTGCATTTTAAAAAATATTTTTCTCTATTAGCAATAAACAAGTAAGTACTTATCACATTTATTTTATTTCATTATTTGCAAAATCACCTTAAGTTACAATAAACCAAATTGACAGCTGTTGACTAAATCGGTAGTAATTATCGACATTACCATAATTGATTAGGTCACAGCACTACCGCATTCCTCAGGATGGACATGAACTCGCGCGCCTACTGTATATAGCACCCTCTGAATCTATGCGATGCGCCGAGCTAACTCGGTAACTCGGTAAAATTTATTTTCTATCGATTATCGAGTTGGACAAATTCACTCGATTCACTCGAGTGAAATAAAACATGGTTGGAGTCGCATCATTATGGTAAGAACAAAATGAAGTTTTTATTTACAAGCGTTTCTAGACTAATGTTTAAGAAAATATGGATATTATCAATTATCAGGAAGGTTAGCCAAATATTAATTGACACAAGTACGTATGTTTTGCTCTTCTTATTTTTTGTGGTAAAATTCGCAAATAAAACTGACGAGTTTAGGTTAATAAGAGTTTATAATTTTACACTACACCTAGAATTTGTGAAAATGTATTGTGAAGTTTGTTGAATTACCTAAAACAAATAACAAACAGGTCTTAGAACCTTATTAGTTTGTTAAAAGTGACAAAGTATTAAGTTTATGTTATTAGTGAAATCTAAATTAAATAATAAATAGAATAAATGCACAAAAGAAGTTATTATAATGTTAAAAGAAAATTAGAATCTTTGGGTCAAGGGACTTAAAGAGGGTTTTGAAGAGCAATTCATAGAACTGCATTTGTGTACAAATAGGTATTACCTTATATATTCAGCAAGTTGCTTAATACTAAATGGTTTTTTTGTTAAGCCAGACACGGATCTTGGATTTATATCGGCCGTAGAAGATAGGCAATATAAATGGTACATATATATATGTGTAAAATATGTAGTACTTAATTATTTGTACTCGAAGCAAATATAAAGTTTAATAATAATAGGTTGCATAAAAAAAGTGTAATGGTTGTATCTATTATGTTTAGACAGCTGTGTTGTTCACTCTGCAGAAAGGAATATTATTTTGTCATCTAGAATCAGATATACTTAATATAAAAATAATATCTTGCTCTCCTATGTACATGAAATCTGTGAAAATAAAATGTGAGACAACTTTTACATAGTTGAATATCATTGATGTTAATCAATAATTACTGCTTCTGTATTTGATCAGCTGGAGCTGATTATTGCTGTATAATTTATAATAATTTCTTTATTATTTAACATATGAACAGGCAGATATAAGAAAATGCTCACAGAAATATGTAAATACAGTTTATTGACATTGAAGGCATAGTCGTATCTCATGTCTCTTATTATTAAAAATGTCGTTTTAATTCCTATATAATATAGAAAAAATAATATATTGATAAGAATTATCGTTTAGTTAAGACACCTTTACAATTTTCATTAACTTCTTTTCAACATATCTGTATGCCTTGCAAGCTGAAAGCTTGCAGAGACAAAAAGTGTATGGATATTGAAGAAAACAGTATTATATCATATCTCTTATAATTGAAAATGCCCTTATAATTGCTTGCAATATCATAAATGTAGGTACATGTTACCATCAAGTTATTTTCAAAAAAAAACCTTCAGAAATATATCTAACACTAAAATGTTTCTACCTATGTCCGTTATAGACAAAATGTAAGAAACCATCCAACCAATTTTAATGAAAATGTTTGTGTGTGTTTGGATGGATCCCTAGATGCTTTATATTTACATTTGGACCCGGTAGATGGCACTGTTGTCGAGATCCATAAATCACCAGTGCAAAGCTGAGGCGCATCGCTAGTAATAAATACATTTAAATTAAGCCTGTGTTTTTGTAATCCTTACACAAAGAGTTTAAAACATCTTACTTCCTCACTATTTATCATTGTGTAATAACATAGATAAGCATGTTAATTCCCAGTAATTTTATTATGATGTATACTACTTACTAATCAACCAAAACATATTAAAACAAAGTCTTGACACCGCTCTTGTCTATATATGTCAGTTAATCATCAAAGTTCAAAAAAATTACTAAACTAAGTTTGTATAAAACGGGTTATTATAGTATAAAGGAATTTATGGATGACAATAACCCGTGGGTAAGGTGATCGCTACCAAGCTATTTCTAATTTGTTCTATGTTGTTAATTATGACATACATGATTGTAAGCTGGCTTTTTTTTAAAGACCCACTGAGTATTTTGCTGGTTCTCTTCAAGTCAGAGGTTTTTTCCGAACCAGTGGTAAATTAAAAAAGTGACTTTCAATAAGAATTATTTATATTCTAAATTGAATAAAAGGTTTCTGTTTCTGTACCTACTACTGTTAATAGAATACTTAAATAAATTACGATTTACAATAATAAATAGAGTTACCTACATTATAATTTGTTTTTTGTAATACAACCAGTTTAAAATATATTTCTTACTGTGTGTTGGCAATATCATAAGTATAAATAGACATTATCCCTTAGCCATCTTGGTATTTAGAATTTACACTCACAATCAATCAATACATGTCAAAAATAGAATCCATACGACATTTGTGCATAGACAGGCACTATGTTTTGCCGGAACTAGTGAAAGGTTTTACATCGATTTTAAAATATTTATAAACGCTGAATATAGGTATATTACAGCTTAGTTTTATATGTACTATTATTCAAGTGTGCATTATTTTAACTTATAATCCCGATGAATACTAGTATAAACTCGCTTTCAGTTTGTTTTTAGGTTATTGTCAGATTCACATTTTATCTGTTAATTTCTCAGGACTCCGTTTAGGTGCAGTAAAACTAATAATATTATTGTAATCTATGGATTATAAGGAATAAATCGACATGCATTTCATTGAGAATCTTTAAAATTTGTAGTGGGCCCATTCTCCATAGAAAAATTGATTGTCTCCTTTGCGTTCCTCCTACGGTTCAGTTACATTCCATTTAAATTACGCTGGTATTTTGTGAGAGCGTGGTCCTTCCGCGATTGAGCCGACTTATTCGTGCTGCAACCATAATAAAGCTGCAGCAAGGCTCTTCCACTGTTATGTTCGCTCAGCAACAGAAATATTTCTTCACTTTTCATATATCCGGAGTACTAAGTGAAATATGTATATCATTACATCATATTAAACAAATCGTATATCTTTAACTTCATTCATATAAACAGAACGATAGTAACCACATTTATTTGTAAGCATTATAATTATGTATATCATTAAATAAACATTAGTAAAGCAATGAAACGTAAGAAATTATTACCACATTCATCATAATATCAGAAAATTTGAGTTATAATATAATATGAATAATTAAAAAAAATTGCTAGCATTTTTTTAAATAAAATAGTGACCACAGAGTACATTTTTATATAGGGAAATAGTGACAAATAATCAATTACATATTATATCATCGTTTAAAAATGCATTATTTTTTTATTTAACTGGCTTTACGGCTCTGGGTACTAGCCTTTCTGAGCCTATCATTTCTTTTAGAATCTTCATTATACAGGTTGTCCAGTAAATAGCACGACATACTGCAGAGGGTGATAGCTAGGGTCACTACCTATCAATACAACACAATATATGTTCAGCAAAATCTTACGGATTTACAGTTTTACAAAATTTTCCGAAATACCGAAAAATCTCCACCTTGAAACAGATTTTTAAGCATCTCGTAATGAAAAAAAATCCTTTTCTAGTACTTTTTTTTACATCAAATTATTCGTGAATGGTTACTTTACTCATTGATAAGTCTTTTTTCTATCAAAGACAAGAAATACTATTTTTTGTTTAAATTTGCACAGAACTATTGTCTTATCGCTTAAGTTTAACCTACAGTTGTGAAAAAAAATGTATGTGGCAGTTTTGTACAACTAACTTAAAAAATAGCTTGTTTAATAGTGATTTAGGAAAGATACAATACTAGTGCATTTTCATTAAAAAAATACAAAAAAATAAGCTATTTTAGTTAATAAGAGCATTTTATTTTAAATGCAAGTAATGTGACTTTGAATTCGAATCGTTGTAAGGTCTACTACGGTTCGAATTACATAATAATTAATCTACAGCCGACCGGCCGGCCGGTCTGTAAATGACATCTTGAAGGATAAGGTGATAGTAAAAAAAACAGAGGAGTTAACTTTAATAAACATTTATTTAAATAAATTACAATAAATGCTCAAATTGCTTCCCTTGTGCCCTAATACACGCTCGGCATCTTCTTAAAAATGAGCTTTTGAGTCTTCTCAGGCTTATTTCCGATATTTTTCTTGCTGCAATGGTAACCCCTGCTCTCAATTCATTGTCATTTTGGATCGGTTGTTCATAGACTTTGTCCTTCATGGCACCCCACCCAATAAAAAAAATCCAGGGGGTTTAGGTCCGGAGACCTAGGCCATAATATCGGTCCCGGTCGCCCAATCCACCTGCCTGGATCAGCTTCATCTAAGTAGGCTCTTACTTCCCGGCCATAATGAGCAGGGCACCCATCATTTTGAAGCCACATCACCTCTCTTAGCTCACTCGGAACATTTTCAAGGAGCGTGGGTAGGGTTTCTCGTAAAAACTCCAAGTAATTATTGGCATTTAATGTAGGTGGAAGCTCGACGGGACCCACAATCCGGCCATTAAAAATCCCACACCATAAATTTATTTTGAATTGGTACTGGGACCTGTCTTCTCTTGACACATACGGATTTTCTAATTGCCAACTATGTAAATTATGCAAATTCAAGTAGCCGTCCTTTCTGCAGGCTGACTCATCACTCCATAACACCTTATTAAAAAAGTTTGGGTCCTCCCGATGCATTTCAAGCATGCGGCGGCAGAATTAAACTCTCGGCAGGTAGTCTCTAGTTAAAAGAGTTTGCACGCGTCGTACGTGAAATGGATGGAATCCATACCTCTTAAGTACTGAATGAACAGTGGACTTCGGTATCCCTGTGCGCCATTGTATCGCCCTAACCGAAGTTGTCGGGTCTTATTCTCGTTCCCGAAGCACTATTTCTTCGTCAACAACTTGAGGCCGTCCACCGCCACGTTGACCAGGGAGTCTGCCTTCCATGTAGGAGTTATGTACTCTGGTAAACATTTCATGGTGTGGATGTCTCCTATCGGGAAACCTTTCCCTGTAGAGGGTGGCAGCAGCTCGGGAACTTTGGCCAGCTTCTCCGTAAATAAGGTGCATCTCAGCATACTCTCGCTGCGTATAACCAGGAAAAACGCGGCGGTTGGCCATGTTATAAAACACAAAAGTCCAGGTGGCCGCCAAGTCGTCGTAGTGATCACAATAAAAAATCCAAATCGTAAGGCAAACAAAGTCCGGGGTCCAAGGCACAAAACAGTCGTCAGTACGAAACAATAATTTGTGAACACAGAGATGCGTTGCGCACGGTTTAAGGTAACGTACTGAGTACTGACAAGTGTCGCAAATAAGGTTGAGAGTGAGATACAAAATCACAATGCAAGAAAGAGCGGGATAGCACATGCGCTTCTTTTGTTAGACAGTAACCGGTCGGGTCGGGTTGGTCGGCGAGCAGGTAAAAAGTAAAAACCTTTAGTCATTACGCGTGCATGTCGCATTTTACGTGTCACAACTAGTTTTATAATAATTTCACAACATCATTAAACAAGCTATTTTTTAAGTTTGTTGTACAAAACTGCCACATACATTTTTTTCACCACTGTAGGTTAAACTTAAGTGATAAGAAAATAGTTCTGTGCAAATTTAAACAAAAAATAGTATTTCTTGAAAACATTCTTGTCTTTGATAGAAAAAAGTCTTATCAATGAGTAAAGTAACTATTCACGAATAATTTGATGTAAAAAAAGTACTAGAAAAGGATTTTTTGATTACGAGATGCTTAAAAATCTGTTTCAAGGTGGAGATTTTTCGGTATTTCGGAAAATTTTGTTAAACTGTAAATCCGTAAGATTTTGCTGAACATATATTGTGTTGTATTGATAGGTAGTGACCCTAGCTATCACGCCCTGCAGTATGTCGTGCTATTTACTGGACATCCTGTATATATTTTTCTTCAGAACATGCTGATGCGTCACATTGTGAAGTTTTTGGGAGATTGTGACGACAACTTAACCCAGAGGACTGTTGATGATGACAGCCACTCAAGTTCATAAGGTGCCCAAGCGATCAAATTAACTTGAGGTTTATATCAACATCAAAGCACTTGTTTCATCGTTTTCTCTAATAGTTCTCTCGCGCGGACACTTAATTCACAAAATCGCATCACTTTTACGAATCGAAATCCACTTCAAACCATTATTCAAGCGACAAAACAGGAGCGAAAGTCCGTCGTCGGCCAAGTTCCGTTCAGTTTGAGTAAGCTTGTGACAACTCAAAAGATGAAAAATGCCTCTTCTCTACATTCTCTTCTATACATGTTATTGTCTATACTCAAAGTCGTGTCTGTAAATCCGTAATTTCAATGTTTTCTGTTAAAAGCAAGTCCAGGGGACTAAAGAAAGCGTATTGAAGCCAAATTAGTGGTTTTTACAATTTTTGTCTGTCTGTCTGTTTATTCATGGTTCACTCAAAAACACTGTGCGGATTTCGATGAAATCTTGTGTGTAGATACTTAGAGATCCGAGGCAACTTACAGGCTATCTTTATCCGATTACGGAACTTAAAAAAGGAGGGTTGTGTTTTCCTTCCTTTATATTATGTTAATTTCTATTTTAAATGATTCTGATTATTAGGGCTAAGGGCTTTAACATAGTGTTTTTTTTAATAATTGCTATATTTATAATTAAAGCCTAAAATTAGTTTTAATTTCAATTTTCGAATCAGCGCCATTTATCATTAAATAGAGAAAAGTTGTATATTTTTCCTTTAGTTAATAATAAATTAAACCAAATAATATAAATAATTGTCTCTAAATCTAATTATTTATACATTAATCGTTTTTAATCACTTATATTATAGATAATAGTGACATTTATCAAAAATTATAAAGTCTGGAGTGGTTTTTAGTTAAATAACTGATTTATAAATAAAATGTCGTTGCCAGATCATAGAATAATTCATATCATAAAGTAGTAATTTCTTGAAGTGTTGGTATTTCATAACATTTAACACTATTTGTTAACCATATCATTATATGCCTTGAACAAATCAATGAATAGAGACCGTTTGACGATATTAGTAACTAAACACAACATTACTATTTCAAGATATTATGATCATATCGTAAAATAGTTTAACTATTCACCGCTAGCGGCGCTCATTACGAATTTTTTACCGAAACAGAATTTTCTGCAGAATCTACATCATGTTGTTTCTGATTAATTAATTATATAAATGGATTTTGGCTTTCATATTCGTTTTAATTTATTATTAGTGCCATCTACTTACTGCTGAATAAACTAATAATAAGAAATTGATAAAATTAAACGGAATGCTACCTAACACATACTACTGCAGCATCAAAATTGTCAGACTTAAAATATCCAGACCGGTGTCCAATAACGGGATGATTTACTGCAATTTCCACACTAAGAGGATACCTTGAAAATAATTCGTAATTTTGGGGGCGTGGCTTATTTCTTTGTCAGTGAAGCTAACGGACGACTGAGGGAGTGTCAAACTGAAAGTGATGCAATGACTTCATAGTGCGCAAATTATGAGATAGCTATACCGAACAAGCGCTCTGGAAAAAACTAAGTAAGCGCCAAACAACATTTTTATTTATTTTAACAAAACCTCGTTATGGATTAAAAAAATGGTTTATGAGAACTTAGATATGATTATTTACTATTTCAAAAATAATTCTATGAATTTCATAAGAATATTGTGGTGTCATCGAGAAATGTAAATAATTAGAGCCTACTTTGCAATTTTTTTCTATCGAGGAAATTACATGATATCGTGTTTTCCGTTTATGCAATCCAAGGTCATATAGTCAAAAATCGTATACCAAAATTTTGGTTTATAATCTATAAAACATAAAAAAATTTATTAAATAGAAAAACCACCAAATTTTCGAGGTTTCGACCTAAAGAAAAATGACTATATAACTAAACTATTATACTGCATAATATACAAAACTGGGTTCAAGGGAGAAACTTTTTCGTTGAATATATTGGGCGTCTATCGGCATAGTGATAATTTCACTTATTTCATTTGTCATCAAGTTATCTGATTTAAGTAGTTAATAATTAAATGCATTGTGAGATTTTGAGATTGTCTCTTTTTTTCATAATCAGAATCAGAATATTTTATTTGTCAAACATAGGTAGGTTTTAAACATTGAAGGTCTACCATACATACATAAGGTAAACCATATTTAACCACCAACCAGAAGCGTTATTAGTTCCATTTGCTTTTATAATGGATAGTTTTTTAATTATGTTGAAAGAAATATAAAGAAGATTCTTTATCTTGCGATATTGAAGATTTGCATAAACTCATAATATGTTTGCATAAAAAAGATTTGACAGTTCTTACGTAGATCATCAGAAGTGTTTATAAAAACTTAGACGACTTGCAATTAACACTATCTAGCTTTACCTTTGAAGTAGATCTGCTAATTCTAACAGAATGCTGGCTTGATAACAATAAGCACCTGCCACAAATTGCAAATTACACATCATTTGTTACTATGCAACACCTTAACTAAAATGACGGTGTGACAGTTTACTGTAAAAATAACCTTAAACCTAAAATAAAAGAGATAAAATTAGAGCATGCCTCTTGTTTGCAAATAGAAATATTTATTTATGTAATATTAGCTATATACAGATATCACCCTCACATACAAATACTGAGAAATTTACTGAATCCTTGCAACAACCTCTCAACACGATTAAAAATAATTAAAATATAATTAAATTATTACTTCAGATATCAACATAAATCTTATTCCAAAATATGACGAACTAAATAGTGAGCAAAGAAATAGACTTTAATATCTAGAGATCCTTTCCACTTTCGGCTTATTACCGGAACATAAAATTGCTACAAGGGTAATTAGTTGCCTAGATCATGTTATACTTAAATTAAATATAAGACACAAGCAAATATAGCGGTAATAAATACAACTATCACTCATCACTATATGGCGTTCTTTATTTTAACTAAAACTAAAGAGTTAAAAACTTCTCCACGTACAAAAACGTATATTGGTTTTGATAAGGCGGTTACTAGTCTTGATAATAAAAATTCATCTATTTTACTTTATTTATTATTATTTTATTTTATTTTATGTGATTGTCTTAATAAAATTATAGAAATATTAATAAACAATATTACAGAATCTTTACATGAAAACACTAATACTATCCGTATATTCCTAAATGTAGACGTGCCATCAAACCATAGATAACTACTGGTATGCTTAGATGCATTAAAATAGATATAAAATGCAAAAACAACTTAAGAACAACCCTTTTGATATAATTTTAAGAAGAACTTACAAAAGATACCGCAACTAATGTAAGAGCAGTATTAAAAAGTTACAACGTTCATATGAAAGAACATTGTTACTAGACAAAAATCCGAAAATACTTTGGAATAATATAAAAATATTATACATCACAGTAGAAATAATTCAGTACCTTTGAGTATTCAACCAACTTCAGTATACATAATTAATAACCAACTCTCATCTTTCGCCATCTTAGATACTAATCCTGATGAAGTTCAAAATATACTACTCATGAACTTAAAATCTGATAGCGCTCCGGGCTGTGATAACATACCCACAACATTTCTGAAATTGGCAAATGCTTTATTAGTGCCGACGGTTTGTCACTTGGCAAACCTCTGCTTTTATACATATACCTTTAGTATTTGCAACTTACCTTAAACGTTCCATTATTACACAACGGGAGCAGAAAAGTTATAAATAATTATAGTCCTCTTCTAGCTGTATCCAAAATCCTAGAAAAATTAATTAATAACTGATAAATATAATATTTTATTATTATATAACAGTTATTTCCCCGAAACTCTTCACCGCTGCATTGGAGGACGTTTTCAAGCTACTGGACTGGAAAGGATACGGAATTAACATCAAGTACGGTAACACAACATCCTTGCCCTAAAACCCTCTTAGAAATGAGCGGTGGCCTGTGCCCAGCAGTGGGACGTATATAGGCTGTAACTTTACTTTTTACTTTTACGGTAACATTAAGGCGAGTACATCACTCACCTTCGATTTGCCGACGATATAGTCCTTATGGCAGAATCGCTGGAGGACTTAAGCACTATGCTCAATGACCTCAATAGTGCCTCCCAACGTATAGGTCTTAAGATGAACATGGACAAACCAAAGATCATGTTTAATGTCCATGTCACACCTATGCCGGTAGTCGTTGGGAGCACTAAGCTCGAAGTTGTTGACGAGTACGTTTACCTGGGACAAATAGTTCGACTAGGTAAGTCCAACTTCGACCGAGAGGTCAATCGACGGGTTCAACTCGGCTGGGCAGCGTTCGGGAAATTACGACACATCTTCTCGTCAGGTACACCTCAAAACCTGAAAACTAAGTTGTACAACCAGTGCGTGTTGCCAGTGATGACCTACGGAACCGAGACGTGGTCCTTCACTTCTGGCCGTATGAGGACGCTCAAAGTCGCTCAGCCAGCTATGGAGAGGGCTATGCTCGGAGTTTCTCTGCGTGATAAACTTAGAAATGAGGATATCCGCAGTAGAACCAGAGTGACCGACATAGACCAACGGATTAGTAAGCTGAAGTGGCAATGGGCCGGCCATATAGCTCGAAGAACCGACAACCGTTGGGGAAAAAAGGTTCTCGAGTGGCAGACTCGTACTGGTAGGCGAAGTATAGGGCGACCCCCCCCCCACTAGACGGAGTGATGACCTGGTAAGACATGCAGGAAGTCGATGGATGCAGGTGGCTCAGGACCGTGCTTTGTGGCATACCTTGGGGGAGGCCTATGTTCAGCAGTGGACTTGTAAAGGGCTGTAGTGATGATGATGATGATGAAATATAATATTTAGATAAATATAATATTCTAACGCAGACACAGTATGATTTGAGAAGAGGAAAAAACACACAAAACGCTGTCATGGATCTAACTACATATATAGTTGATCATCTAGACAAAAATAAAAATTGTCTTACTGCATTCTTAGACCTAAAAAAGGCATCCTCTACATCCAATACTTCTTTGAAAGTTTGAAAGGATTCGTATTTGATAGAGAGCCCAACTATATTTATTGAGAGATTACTTAAGGAACAGAACACAAAGTACTAGAATGGGCAATTATATTAGTAATGATCTTCAAATAAACTTTGGGGTGCCGCAAGGCAGTGTTTTTGGCCTTACCCTGTTTCTCATTTATATTAATGACCTCTGTAAATTGAAACTTGAAAATGGTAAAATTAATTCGTATGTGAAAGACACTGCTATAGTTTGCACAGGTAAATCAAAAATCAAAAAAGAAAGTATACGCCACAGCAGAACTTGAACTGTCCAAAATTGAAAACAAACAAAAAAAAACATTAGAAATGAGGATATCCGTAGTAGAACCTGAGTTACCGATATAGTGCAACGGATTAGTAAGCTAAAATGGCAATGGACCGGCCATATAGCTCGAAGAACCTACCGATGGGGAAAAAAGGTTCCCGAGTAGCAGACTCTACGTACTCGTAATTTACGTTCTATACTCGTAAGTGAAACCAAACCACTGGTTTCAAGGATAACGGTGTTTACACTAACATTCTGTATAAGAAAAATTTATGAAATTGATAAAAATTATAAACTATTATACGGTCTTTGACGATTATCTTATATATAAGTTACGCAACATTAATAAAATTTAATATTTATGAGAAAAATAGATAAAATAAATTAATATATAAGAAAATTTGATAAAATATTATATGGTCTTTGACGATTATCTTAAATCTAAGTTACTTACGCCACATGAATAAAATATA
Source organism: Parnassius smintheus behrii (assembly GCA_036936625.1). NCBI lineage: Eukaryota > Metazoa > Arthropoda > Insecta > Lepidoptera > Papilionidae > Parnassius > Parnassius smintheus. The sequence goes on from JAUPFT010000015.1 coordinate 41,406,681, forward strand.
ATAAAAATTAATATATAAGAAAAACTGATAAAATAAATTAATATGAAAGAAAAATTGTTAAAATATAATATGGTCTTTGACAATTATCTTAAATCTAAGTTACGCCACATTAATAAAAATTAAAATATAAAAAAATGATAAAATAAATTAATATATAAGAAAATTTGATGCAATAATTTAATATATAAGAAAAATTGATGAAATTAGTATATAAGAAAAATTGATAAAATATTATATGGTCTTTGACGATTATATTAAATCTAAGTTACGCAATATTAATAGAATATATTGTATGATTTTTTTACCGTCTGGAAAGTAATAAGTTGTAACAGGTAAACAGAATAGAAGTTTATGGCACTGATATTTTACAAGTTTTTTAGCTTTTACATTAACATATCACGAAATTGAATTCTCAATAAATACCACTAATTTGAAATCAGATCAATCAAATAAAAAAAAGCATTTTGAACTAAATAAATAAATCAATATAAAGCTATCGAAATTAAAATAATACTCACACAATTAGTAGTATTTACTGACAGATCGATTTCTTACTATGTTAATGTGCCATAGGCTTCTATTATTATTATATTATTCTAAATACCGGGTGATTTTTTTCCAGACGGTAGAACAGTATCCCAGTATTAAGGCGAATCCAAGACGGGTCACTAGTTTCTTCGGGTGACGGGTCACTTTTATTGCGTTCAATTTAATAATAATAATGTCCTCCAGACCGAATTGCGCGGCCACGGCGGCCTGCCTCAACGGAGGCTAGCCATCGGCGCAGGACAGGATTATAGCGCCCAAGTGTATGCTCAAGCACAGGTACACTCTCTATTCCCTTACTCACATAATCCGATGGGACGGTAAACCGACACGGCCGGAGAGAGATCAGGCGCAGGACCAACGGCTTTACGTGCTTTCCGAGGCACGTGGGTGAAACACCTCCAACTTCCTGACTCCGGGCAGCTACAGAGACTAAGAGATACTGAGTTTTTCTGTCAAGAATTGATTTTTTGGTCCGACCCGGGATTCGAACACAGGACCTCATGATCAGCAGTCGCACTGCTACAACCACTAGACCAACGAGGCAGTCGTTCAATTTACTTATATACCCGAAGTTCCACGTGCTTTGCAGCACCCATAATCACAGGGGCACAAAGCTATATGTATAATACCTACTCATCTCTCCCTGATTCCCTATCACCAGTCTTTGTTAGGTTCAGCGTTCTTGGATGGGTTTTCCGACCATAAGTCCATAAGTCGATCGCCAGACACTCTGTCAGTTTATCTATGTGATAGTAAGACTGGCATTTGAAAAAAAAAATACATTTCACACCAAGATAAATGCGTTTTGTGTTTTACTAAAGACATTTTTTATTCCAGTTAGGAAACTAGCCACGGAACAAATCGCGCCTCTAGTGAAGAAAATGGAAGACGAGCATAAAATCGACGACAGCATTAGACAAATGCTGTTCGATAATGGAGTACGTATCTAATATAACAATTGACTGTTGGACGCCACACACGGTCAGTTCAACTGATCATTCAAACTGATCAGTTCAAACTAAAACTTATGATTATATATGTTGATATTTTTAAAATATTGAATTTTCAATATATCGATAATTATAAATATATCAATATCGGAGTTTTGTATATAAGGTTATTTATAGATAAATCCAATATTTTAAAAAAATAGCAACAGTTTTAATTTGAACTGATCAGTTGGAGTGATCTGTTAAGCTGACCGTGTGTGGCGACCATAAGTATAGTTTTTGATGTGTAACATCTTTCCTCTTGCTTTCCTGCAATATGTGGGAGCGATTTCGTGAAAAGGTACGGAAGTGTGTAACAGGAAGTCGGGAAAGCGTGCGCTACTTGATTTGTTTGTTGATGCCGTTGTAGTAGTGTGCTGTTAACTAATGTGTAGGTAAATTATATTTATAAATATATTTACTGTTGATTATAAGTATCTTAAAAAGTGCAGATCGTGGATAAAAAATGAAAGTTAGTAATTATGAATAAATATTTCAGTATTTAGCTTCTTTGATTTTGAGATTACTTTCTGTCGCTACTCAATTGATATTTTAATTTTGATTAGAAAAATATCTATTTCCAGAATATAATGTTAATGTTGCTTATTATCAAAGAGAGATGTCAGTTGTTACACATCATATTATGTGACTACTATAGGGCCCGCTTGTTTTTTTGACTGTCTCAGCAGGAAAGTAATGTTATTCAAGTGTAACGTATGTCTATTATTTGGCACGCTCTGTAACCTAAGCAGATTGACGGTTTTTATTATGATATGTCGTATCATCATCATCATCATCATTACGGCCCTTCACAAGTCCACTGCTGAACATAGGCCTCCCCCAAGTAATGCCACAAAGCACGGTCCTGAGCCACCTGTATCCATCAACTTCCTGCATGTCTTAGTAGGTCGTCACTCCATCTAGTGGGGGGTCGCCCTACACTTCGCCTACCGGTACGAGGCTACCCCTCGAGAACCTTTTTTCCCCAACGGTCGTTCTTCGAGCTATACCTGTGGCCGGCCCATTGCCACTTCAGCTTACTAATCCGTTGGGCTATGTCGATCACTCTGGTTCTACTGTGGATATCCTCATTTCTAAGTTTATCATGCAGAGAAACTCCGAGCATAGCCTCTCCATAGCTCGCTGAGCGACTTTGAGCGTCCTCATACGGCCAACAGTGAAGGAACACGTCTCAGTTCCGTAGGTCATCACTGGCAACACGCACCGGTTGTACTTAGTTTTCAGGTTTTGAGGTATACCTGACGAGAAGATGTGTCGTAATTTGCCGAACACTGCTCAGCCGAGTTGAATCCGTCGATTGACCTCTCGGTCGAAGTTGGACTTACCTAGTCTGACTATTTGTCCCAGGTAATCGTACTCGTCAACAACTTCGAGCTTAGTGCTCCCAACAACGACCGGCATAGGTGTGACATGGACATTAAACATGATCTTTGTCCATGTTCATCTTAAGACCTATCCGTTGATAGGCGCTATTGAGGTCATTGAGCATAGTGCTTAAGTCCTCCAGCGATTCTGCCATAAGGACTATATCGTCGGCAAATCGAAAGTGAGTGATGTACTTGCCATTGATGTAAATAACGTATCCTTTCCGGTCCAGTAGCTTGAAAACGTGTTCCAATGCAGTGATGAAGAGTTTCGGGGAAGTAACGTCACCCTGTCTTACACCTCTCTGCAGTTGGATAGGTTTCGTACTCTGGTTCTGTATTCGAATAACCATCGTAGCCCTACTGTACAAACACTTCAGCACTTCGATATACCGACAGTCAACTTGGCACCGCTGAAGAGACTGTAGCACCGCCCAAATTTCGTCGGAATCAAAGGCTTTCTCATAATCCACATACGCCAGGCAAAGTGGCAGATTGTACTCTTCGGACTTCTGTACAATTTGCCGAAGGATATGTATGTGGTCTATGGTACTAAAGCTTTTTCGGAAACCGGCTTGTTCGGGAGGCTGAATCGATCGCTTCTTCAATACGAGCAGTATCAAAGTTGCGTAAGTCTCGCCGCATGCATTTGGAGATCTGTCTGTTCAGTTGCCTGTATACTGTCAAATCTGTTGACTATTACAGCCTCATCTCCCATCTAATAGCCATGAGATTAAGAGTGTTATCGGAGACTGCGGCGGGTCTTGCAGAACTTAGCTCCGACCGCATGGACAGTTTCCACGAGCTTGTCGTTCATATCGTCCATTGCATTGCAATCTTCTAGGCACTGAAAGCGGCTACGTAACTCGAGCTGAAATTATTCGGGGTTCTGGATCAGAGCACGAGGGCGGACTGAGCGTTGACTTCATTAGACGAGACCTTTCCAACTTAAAGTTTAAGTTCAGTGTGCCTCTAACCATTCGGTGATCACTGCCAGTTTCCACCCTTGCCATCACTGAGACATCACTGAACAGTTGGCGTCTGGTCGTCATAATGAAGTCAATCTCATTTTTTGTCGAACCGTCGGGGCTCAACCAGGTCCACTTCCCGTGGGGCCGCTTCTGGAAGAAAGAGTTCATCATTAAGAATCCCTCTTTCTCCGTAAAGTCGGCCACCTGCTGGCCCCCACGGTTCCGTTGCCCTACTCTAAATTACCCTAACTTTAGCTCATCGCTTTCTCCTGTGACCAGTTTTGCGTTTAAGTCTCCCATCAATACAGTGTAGTAGGTTTTGGAGGAATGCATGACTCTAGAGATATCCTCATACATTTCCTCCACCTCCTCATTGGGATGTGCCGAGGTTGCTGCGTAAACCTGTATGACCTTTAGCGAATACCGTTTGGTGATTCTGAGTATCAGGTACGCGACCCTCGTCGACACACTCCCAATCTTTACAACGTTGTTGACGAGAGACTTGGGACGATAAATCGGACACCTCCTTGGGACAGATGGTCGCCCTCCCGGTGATAGAACAAGTTGCCGGACTCGAGGATTGCCGTGTCCTCCCCCTCTCTTCGGACCTCGGATAATCCAATAATATGTCAGCGTAAATTGTCTACCTCTTCTTCCAACTCCAGTAGCTTCTCGTCAGTCCTCAGGTTGCGTGCATTGTATGTTACCAGGTCGAGTCGTCGTAGGTGGCAACCGAACCTCCACCGGAAATTCTTAGTACCCCCTGCCCCGCCATTACCATGGTCGCCACCGTAGCCAGGAACAGCGGGCCGCCAGGGACTGGGGGCCGTTTGTTTGCGTCGTTACTTGTGGGGGGATATTTGCCATAGTTGCCACGCTTAGCGAGCGGGTTGGCAACCGCAGTTTTTTATATTATTGTTGTTATCAGGAAGATGCTGCTGCCCATCTCTCCTGCTTGTATCCCTCTGTCGCCTCTTACGACACCCACGGGAAGATATGGGGTAATGGATATTCTCAACCGCCACTACACGGTTAATATGTCGTAAGATTGATCTTAATTGTGGAAATCACAAAGAGTATAACAATTTTTCGTAAACTTTTTTACGTAGTTGGGTTTATTTAATTACTGTTTTAGTCATCAGGCTTATTAATAGAAGTGAACTGCCAAACGATCTCGATCGAGTTGACGGTAGCAGCCCATGTACACCTGCAGGTGGCTAACTTCTAGTAAATAAGGCTACAGATGCGTTGAATACCAGCGTAAAACAGTAACTTAAGAGCCGATCCTTGTTTGCCGTTCACGGTTAGTTCTCGGTCCGATCTCGGTCTGATTTATTATAATGGAATGGGATTCGACCAAAACTTGACTGTTACCGGATAGTATGAATGCTCACACATATTTTTTACTTGATAATATTTTATCAGACCGAGATCGGACCGAGAACGAACTGTGAACGGCGTTATAATGACGATCGGCCCTAACACCACTGTTAAATGTGTAATACAAATGCTGCTGTTTCGTATGGTGAGTGTAGAGAACCGGATATCCTTTTTACTGGAAACGAAGCATTCCATCTTAGTCCTCACGGGTGACAACGCATCTGCATTTTGATTCGTAATCGAGGGTAGATGTAGATGTCTATGGGCCACAGCAACATAAAATTATAAAATTACCATAAGGTGGACTGTGTGCTCGTTTGTCAAACTAGCAAACTACCCTATAAAAAATATTGCCTCATAGGTGGGATATTTGTCAGTTCTATTAAATTAATAACAAATTATTTTTAATTACACATTTTTACGAAATCATTCCCAGCAGAACCCTAATTTGAAAACTCCATCCACAGCTAATGGGTATAGAAACACCGACTGAATACAGCGGCTCTGGCTGCAGTTTCCTCACTATGATGCTCGTAGTGGAAGAGTTGTCCAGGGTCGACCCTGCGGTGGCCGCGTATGTGGACATACACAACACCCTGGTCAACGCGCTGTTCATGAAACTTGGCACGGAGGAGCAGAAGAAAAAGTACTTGACTAAACTTTGCACGGAATACGTAAGTATGCGACATGTTTCGGTACTTTTTTTATAGGGACTCGCCTCTCGTGGGCAAGGACCGGTTATGTAAGTTTTTCACCGACTAAAACTTTCAATATATGTAGCTTCTAGATGTTGAAATGACATTTGTCCGCCTTTACATGAGCGTAATTCAAGGTTTAATTTTATATTACGCTATAAAAATCATTTATTATACTTACAAAGAGCTCAGCCTTGAGCCTTCAGCAAATATGTTTCTTCCAGCATCGTTGAGCATTACATTTTATTCTTTGTGATTTTGTATTTACAATACTTATCGGTTGACCTATGGTTACGTTTACTTTTATACGGTTTTGGATTTTTTATATACAGAATGTGTATGTATAATTTGTGCTGTATGTATTTCTAAATGTATATTTAGTAATATTTATGAGACACTGAAATATTTCAATTAATAGAAGTAGATACAAAATGTATTTAATTCTGGCGAATCGTGCGCGTATCTGTAGTTATAGCTGAATTATCAGACCTGTACATTAGCCTGCAGCATCACGCCGACTCATTTTTACCTTTTTTACCTTTTCACTGGCTAGATACACACCCCCTCACTTGTCGTCTTAAGCTGCCAAACGTTTAACTGTCTTTTTGATGAGAGTGCTTGACCTTGATCCCATTTGGTATCGCAACGTCTTATTCACGCTTGGCTTAAAGACACCTATATTGTTATCGTACAGAAAGACAGATGCAAGCAAATCATCCCAATATTTTCCTGTAGCAAACTGTTTAGTTCAAATGTGTGAAATGCCGGCAACTAAGGGGCTACGCGCTTGTGAAATCAAGTCAAAGATAAGCCACGTATTCTACTATGACCACCACCACTAGGTGTCATTTAGCAGCACCAGTCCATATGTGACGGCTGTACTTACTGCACGTGATTTTAACTTTAGTCGCTGGTATTAAATTCTCCCTGATTTGTGAAATGCCGAAAAAACTTGCTTCGTCATTACGTTCAAGTTGGTACATGAAACCAAACTTCGAACGCAGTTTACAATGAAATATCGTAGTCCAATCGTAGAACAAGTCCGATAATTTATAATGAAAATATGAATGATTTAATGTTAACTTAGTCGATAACATGAGATAACTTTTTAACATGGTAGAGCCTTCACTTCGCAATGCTGCAGCTTTATTATGGTTGCAGCACGAATAATGGGTCCCTTTTTATTGTTAATGGTAAATGGTGATGCATTCCATCTTAGTCCTCAGCGGTGACAACGCATCTGCATTTTGATTCTCCTGTACGCCAAGCCATGCTCACTTTCGATCGCGCAATACCAACCTTACGCCCGCCAAGTAGTGATCGAATTAGATCAGAATTATGTAAACATGTCTACCTATGAAAAAACTATTTTTTCGTTTTAAACAAAACCAAAGACACTATGCAATAGATATTAGTATCAAAGACAAAGATATGCTCTTTTATTTTAAACCATAACCTGGCAATGTTTCTTAGAAAAAAAAAAAAAGAAATCACTCTGAACTTCCGGCGTTCCACGTGTCACTTTGATGAAGGTCCGTCCGTCTTTTTTATAGAATTTTATATTTGTGTCTGGACTAAAAACGAAAGTATTATACTTTTTTATATTCCTTGTAATATAGTAAACACGTAGATATGTAATTTGTGGTATAAAAAGTGAAAAGTAAATTGCCAAAAGTACTTCAAATTCCAGAAAGCCCGTTTTGGCAGGTGAGTTATAAATGTGTTATTTTTCAAATTCTCATTTATTTTTAGTGTAAAATGTAAGTAAAAATAGTTTTCGTATATATTTCAAATAACATGACGTTGTATTTATTTCAAATTCACACGAACATATTTTAGAAATATTGTTCGAAATGTCACAGATAAAATATTATTTTATTTTTTTTTTTTAATTTTTTAATATTTTAATATTTTGGTATGAGTAACGAATGGAAACACATAAAACATAAAATATACATATTTCCAAACAATTTCATATAAATTTCTCCAAAAACAAAGGTGTAGAATTCAAATTAGTAGTAATTTTGTCACTAAAATTGAAGTTTATACTACTATTATGCTATACAGTGTAATTTATATACTTTATTACAATTTCTAGCAACCAAAAATAATTTTATTCGATAGTTTATACATTCAACAAGACTTCCTGTAAGTTTTATCCATAAATATTGTCTCAAAGTGAAAATATAGCAAAATTTGCAATATTGCAAAAAATTTCCTAACCTAGAAATTTTCCCGCCAAAAAGGTCCCGAGTGAACGGGAGTGTAACATGTCGCGCGCTGTCAGAGCGTACAGGTTAATCGAGGACATACGTAAATGTGTATGCGCTACAGCATCCACTTACTATAATGAGGTGAACTGTGTGCTTACGAGTCACCTTAATTCATTAAAAAAAACTTCTTTTTATTGAATAAAGGTGACACGTAAGCTTCTTTGGGCAATATCGTTATTATATATTTAATTTCAGCATTTTCAAACTAGCAAGCGGTTGCAAGTGCAAGCTGACGGCGCCGTTTGTATAGTGACGAGTCATACAATCTGGCGACGATGTAAACCTAAGTCGTATTAAATATCAAGCCATAATAACTTCATGTATTTATGATGTAAATGTTCTTTTTATATTCAGGTTTTATTTAATTTAAGAAGTGTTCCATTCAAAAAATAGCAAATTAAATTTTTTTAACCTATTTTTGTTATGTGACCGATATTGTTATTAATTGTATAATGAACCTAATAACCTTAACGTATAAAAATATCAGGTTAGGCACATTAAAAAAATGATCAACAGTTTTTTTTAATTTGATATATTTTCTTCGTTACAGTCCATCAAAAACATAGTCTTGTTTAAACTTATTCAAGTGGTAGTAAAAAGTTCAACGTATGAAATTGTATATCATATTTAACATGAGTTTTATTCTATATATCCTATTAGCTAAAGTATCAGGGACGCAAAAATTAATTGTAAATAACTAACAATGTCGCGAATTCTTGGCAATTGCATTCAGATTTAATAAATGGGGAAAATATCTGACGTTGTTAGAGAATCATCTGTGCATAACAGCGGGCGTGTGTGCGTTCGTGTGTATTTATGATATTAATTTACGAAAACCCATCACTTAGTACTTTTGGATCCATTACTTCCATTACAATCTATCGAAGTCGACTGCTAAACATTGACCCCCACCATAGATTGCCTAGTAGGAGTGATTCTTGCCATAGTAGCCACGTTTGGCAGGCGGGATCTCAACCGCAGCTTCTTTTATTTAATGTTGTTATCAGGAAGATGATGCTGCCCATATTCTGTTCTAGTTTTCCTTTGTCGGCTCTTACAGCACCCGCGGGACGATACGGGATAGGGGATATTCTTACCCCGCCACTACACGGTCAATGACTACTCCGTGGCGCACTAGCTTAGCAATGAGTTGCAGCGCTAAGGGCCGCGGGTTCGAATCCCGCACGGAACAAGTATTTGTACGGCCTACAAGTAATTGTTGCGGGTCTGGATGTTTGTCCTTGTGAAACGGGTAAAGTTAAAAAAAGCTATGTATTTACCACAAAAGACTCTGGATTATTGATGCCAATTTATCAGTTCCCTTCTTCGGTATTGTTAATCATCAGATCCTCGATATTGTTAATGATGGCATCAGCCTCCTTTGAACCCGAACAGTACTTGCAGCGACTCGCTGTCGCTGTCTCTCTTCTTTCGCTCTTCTGTCGCTTCTGTCCCACGAGACAATATGGGGTAGTTTACATTCTTACATCGCAACAACTCGGTAAACTTCAATTTTGAGACGCTACATCCTACTCCAAGTAGTTACCGCCATTAATTATAGTGGCTGATTAAAAAGGCTATATTGAAAAATATAGAGAACCCATATCAAAGTTTCCTGACGCAAAATGAAAAAAAAAAACTTTAGCAAACCGTTATTAGTAAGGCTTGATATTATACAAAAAAACTGCGCAAGTACAATAACATTACTGTCGAATTGATTGTGTGTTAGCTTATGTATTGTATTTAAATTTATTGTAATTTATTTCAATATTACGATCAGTAGTTGTAATGCATTTTATTATAGTAAACAAGTAGTTGTAATGCGTATTGTATATTATATTATATTATATTATATTATATTATATTATATTATATTATATTATATTATATTATATTATATTATATTATATTATATTATATTATATATGCGTAATGTATATTATAGTAAAAAATGCTAAATTAGACTTAACCAAAATGTTTTCTTTCTAGGCTGGCAGTTTCTGTTTGACCGAACCCACGTCGGGTTCAGACGCGTTCGCACTGAAGACGGTCGCGAAGAAAGAGGGCAACCACTACATCATCAACGGCTCCAAAATGTGGATCTCCAACTCGGATGTCGCCGGTGTCTTCTTAGTTATGGCTAATGCTGACCCTAGCAAGGTAGGTCCAATTTTATAATAATATAAACACTTTTTATAAAGCTTGTACTTCTAGCTCAGATAGTTAGCGCTCGCTGTAAATTTTACCCGGGTTCGATTGCCCGCCGACACTAATGAAATTGTTAATTGCAATTATAAGTAATGATTTACCACGTGCTCAGCGGTGAACGAAAACATCGTGAGGAAACCTGCATGTCTGAGAAATAAGAAAAAATTATTTTGAAAGCATGTGGAGTTCGTCAACAAGCATTGGGGCAGCGCGGCGTACACTTGTCCTAAAACCGTCTCAGAAATAAGAGGAGGCCTGTGCCCAGCAGTGGGACGTATATAAGCTGTAACCTTAACTTATGTGCTATGTTATGTGGTAGGACTCCTTAGTCCGTCTTTTTTATATAAGAGGTGACAAACGATCATGAGCACTGCTTGATGGTAAATGACTGCAGCCGCCAATGAATAACAGCAACACTAGGGGATTTGCGGGTGCGTTGCTGGCTTTTTAAATGTCCGACTCTTATTACCTGTGAAGGAATCATTCTCTTATCTATTTCTGCCAACAAACAGCTGCTCCATTGCTGTGCTCCAGCCTTAAAGGCATATAGTACAGCCAATATACAGCCTGTGAGATATTCCATCTCATTCCTCAGGGATGACAACGTATATGTAGCCTTTTTAGGGTTCCGTAGTCAACTAGGAACCCTTATAGTTTCGCCGTGTCTGTCTGTCCGTCTGTCCGTCCTCGCTTAATCTCTGTGACCGTAAGCACTAGAAAGCTGAAATTTGGTACTAATATGTGTATCAATCACGCCGATAAAGTGGTATAATAAAAATTGGAAAAAAATGTTTTATTAGGGTAGCCCCCCTATATGTAAAGTGGGAAGTGATTTTTTTTTTAATTTCAACCCCAACGTGTGATATATTGTTGGAAAGGTATTTAAAAATGAATAGGGGTTTACTAAAATCATTTTTTGATAATGTCAATAATTTCGGAAATAATCGCTCCAAAAGTAAAAAACAATGTGGGGGGGCCCCCTCTAACTTTTGAACCATAAGTTTAGAAGATATGAAAAAAATATGAAAAGTAGAACTTCATAAGGACTTTCCAGGAAAATTATTTTGAACTTGTATGGAAACAACAGTACCCACTACTGGGAGCAGTTGCAGGAGCGCGGAGCGCTGCTGAAGCGCGAACATAATGTATAACCCACCCTTAAACTCATAAGTGGGAACACTTATTGTTTTTTTTTTTTTTTTTTTTTTTTTTTTTCTCCACAACTATCACACAACGCCATCTAGTCCCAAGCTAAGCAGAGCTTGTGTTATGGGTACTAGACAACTGATAAACATGCTTATATATTTCTAAATACATAAATATTATAGATAAATTACACCCAGACACAGAACAAATGATCGTGCTCATCACACAAACATTTGTCCTGGGTGGGAATCGAACCCACGACCTCCGGCATAGCAGTCAGGGTCACTAACTACTAGACCAACAGGCCTGTCAGATTGTGACGGACGGGAAACTACGGAACCCTACACTGAGCGTGGCCCGACACGCTTTTGGCCGGTTTTTAATTTGAAGTGGGTTGCAAGTGTCAATGAGATGAAGTAGGCTACTTACAGTTGGACTGTACTGACTGACCGTGTGTTGGTTGGGACTTCTATTTTCAAAATAAAATTTTTCATCCATCAGTTCTATAAAATAAATCATAACTGATTGAATACAATAATACATTAGAACCTTTGGAAATTGAACCTATGTTCCTACCGAACCTTGTGCTACGTGGTAGAGCCATGCTGCAGTTATATTAGTAGTATAGTTGTAGCATGAATGGGTCGGCTCGACCGGGGAAGGAGCATGCTCTCACAGAACACCAGCGTAAAATAGCAGTTTAATGCAGCTGTGTTTCGTATGTTGAATGTAGAGAACAGGAGACCCTTTTTACTGGAAATGAGGCATTCCATCTTAGTCCCCACGGGTGGCAACGCATCTGCATTTTGCTTCGTAATCGAGGATATATATAGATGTCCACAAGCCACAGCAACTACTTACCATCCGGTGGACTGTGTGCTCGTTTGTCACCCTATCCTATAAAAAACACCTCGATAAGTCGAAAACTTCGTCAACACGAAAAATGTTTTGATACTTTCCCTTCAAATCTTAAAATTTCCATTGCTCACAATCTCAACCGTCTTTATGGCGAAATAATCAGTGAAAATTACGAGCCATTTCAGTACAAAATTTCCATCTATAATTCGAAAAATAAATTTGACCTCTTATTTCTCGAACATAAGTGTTTGATTTTACAATCTTTATAACGAGATAATTTTAAACTAAATACCCCTGTAGCTCGAAAGAAAATACTTCATGTTAAAGAATTTTTTTATACGATGTGGGTGACAAACGAGCACACAGTCCATCTTATGGTAAGTGGTTGCTGTGGCCCATAGACACCTACACCCAACAGTTCTCTTACTTCGTCCATGAATAGTTCTCTGAATATACTACAGGATTTAGACGACACAGAAATTTCACAGTCTATAAAATGTTCAATAGATGATTTGTCTTCAAACGCTGTTTTTAAATATGGAAATCTGAATATTATAGCTCAAAATATTACAAGTATATATTGTAATTTTGACAGTCTATTAATACACTTAGCGCAACTTAAGCCTTGCATTGATATAATAATTTTGACGGAGTGCTGGTTAGATAAAAATAAATCAATTCCAACTTTACATAGCTACTGTTCCTATTCGACAAATACTCAGTTAAATCAAAACGATGGTGTGGTAGTTTACATAAAGAATGTTTACAGAGCACTTGTCAAGGAAATAAATTTATACAAAGCTTCATGTTTACAAATAACTATAAATCAATACACAATTTTAGGTATATATCGTTCCCCTTCCATCACAAAAGCTGACGAATTTATTCACTCTATTGATTTACATCTAAATTCAGTTAAAACTAGTCATATTATTATAGCGGGTGACATTAATATAAATTTATTACCTATTATTTGTGAGCAAAGCTATGAAAGAAATAACAGAAATCTTTATCTGACCGCTTTGGCTACACATGAAATACTTCCAGGCCACCATTTTCCTACCAGAGGATTGCGTTGTTTGGACCATTTTATGCTAAAAATTAATAAAAAAAGAACAACTGCTTTCGTCGCAATTCTTGATACAACTATAACAGACCACAATATGACTCTACTTAGCCTAGTGGGCAACAATAGTTTAAGCAAATCTAATAAAACGAAATCTGTAACTGACTTTAATGCCGCCTTAAACAGTCTACATTCAAACGTTTTTGACGATTTATATTTATGTACAGACCCAAATACTCTAACTAATATATTGATCGATAAAATATCTATTGCGTTAGTTAAACACACCAAAATTTTAGCTGTTCCTGGGACAAAGAGATTTATCAAGCCCTGGATGACAGAAGGTATACTTCGATGCATAAGAAACAGAAATGCTATGCAAAAAAAACTAAAACAAGACCCAACTAATGATATATTAAAGATCACTTACCGTCGCTACCGAAATTTTTGTAATAAACTTATTAAAAAACAAAGACGTAAACATGATTGTAGTGTCATTTCTAAATCTTGTAAAAATAATAAAGTTCTTTGGAAAAATATAAATGAAGTTACACAATTTAAAAAAAAGAATGTTTCAAATTCGTGTTTATTAAATATAAAACCTACACCCCAGGATTCAGTTAATTATATTAATAAATATTTCTCCGGAATAGGTAGTTGCCTGGCTGAAGAAATTAAGTCTAAGATGCTATACAGCTCGATTCCTAAATCCACTTCTACTACTGTACTCTTAAACTCTTTTGTTTTGCTCGAAACAGATAATGCTGAAGTAGAGTGGGTGTTGATGAGTCTTGACTCTGATACCGCTCCCGGGTGGGATAAAATTCCAAGCAGGTTTTTGAAGTTGGGAAAGGATTTGTTTGTGCCCGTATTCACTTGCCTTATAAATTTCTGTTTTACGAGTGGTATATTTCCTTACGCACTTAAACAATCATTAGTAACACCTGTTTATAAAAGTGGAAACAGAGACGATATAAATAACTACCGCCCTATTTTTGTCCTACCAGCTTTGTCCAAAATTGTAGAGAAAATCTTAAATACTAGGATATTAAACTACTTAAATAAATATAATATTTTATCAAATCAACAATTTGGCTTTAGAAAACAACTTTCCACAGAAGACGCTATTCTCACATTAAGCTCTTTAATCGTAAAGAATTTAGATAATATCAAAAAGTGTATTACAGTATTTTTAGACCTGAGAAAGGCTTTTGAAGCGGTCTCTATTCCTGATCTTTTAAAGTTTTTGGAGCTTATCGGCTTCAGGGATACTTCGCTAAACCTGATGTTCAGCTACCTACATGAGCGCACTCAGCGTGTTCATGTGGACGCTGTGTTGAGTGACGAAGAAAATGTTATTTTCGGCATCCCTCAGGGTAGCGTCTTAGGGCCTACGCTGTTTTTGGTCTATATTAATGAGCTGTGCAAACTTTCTATTCCTCACGGTCACATCTTCTCCTATGCTGACGATACAGCTGTTACTTTTTCGGGAGACACTTGGGAGGAAGTAAAAATGCGTACAGAATCGGGACTTAAAACTATAGCAGCCTGGTTAAGTAACAACCTACTCTCATTAAACACGCATAAAACAAATTATATTTGTTTTGCTATTTTCAATTACACTCAACCACCAGCCAACTTCAGCATTAAAATACACACTTGCCAAGACAGCCTATTTTTTAATTGTGACTGTGCTGTTATTGATAGAGTGGACAAAACAAAATATTTAGGTGTTATTATTGAGCAGAGACTGTCTTGGTATAACCATATTGAATTAATAACTGGCCGCATAAGAAAATTAATGTGGATTTTCAAAAAGTTAAGACATGTAACAACCAACGAATTATTGATCAAAGTATATACAGCACTGGCTCAATCTGTTCTTACCTATTGTATCCCAGTATGGGGAGGAGCTTTAAAAACAAGATTCCTTGAGCTTGAGCGAGCTCAAAGAGCCCTGCTTAAGGTCTGCTATTTCAAACCATACCGATTCCCCACTACTGACCTTTATAATTTGTCTGGTGTCTTGTCAGTTCGAAAGCTATATATTTTATTCTTATTGCTTAAAATTCACAAATCTACTAGGTATGAACGTGACAAGACAAATAAAAGAAGAAACGACTTAGTTCTATATACCGATCGCTGTAAAACGACATTTGCTTCAGTACAGTATGAGAAAAGGGCAGTATACTTATATAATAAAATAAATAAAATGTTAAGCATATATCCATTACATAGCATAGAAGTTAAAAAGAAAACAATGGAATGGTTGAAAACCTGAAATTACAACGAAACCGAAACACTTTTAGAAAAAATTACTTAACTTGTTACACATAATTAATAATTTACTAAATATACCATACCTCAACATGCACACATCACATACACATACACTACACAATCACACAACTAACACCAACGGATATTTTATTGTAAAAATACTACATAAGTTTAACTGTAAGTCAAAAATCTATGTGTTACCCAAGTTCTAAACACTAATTTATATATATGAAGGACGGGAAGAGCGGAGCCTCCTAACACAAGTTTCCGAACTTAAAAGGAGTGTTCCAATAATGTATTTAATTTTAAGTATTACTGGTTTGAGAATAAAGATTTTTTTTTGACAGCTATCCTCGATTACGAATTAAAATGTAGATGCGTTGTCATCCGTGAGGACTAAGATGGAATGCCTCGTTTCCAGTAAAAAGGGTCTGCGGTTGCACAACGGCCGCAAACACAGCGGCGTTTAGCTGCTATTTTACGCTAGTATTCCGTGGGAGCGTGGTCCTTCCCCGGTCAGTATATGTACATTATTGTTTTTTAAAAAACAATGTAAGAGTATACAATAGGACTACTAATTCCTTGAAATGATAAAAGAATTTATGGCCTCAAAATCAGAATGAGTCTAGTCCTCTACAAGTCGAATGTTTCCTTACGAAATCTGTCTAAGTCGAAACCCTTCATAAGTCGAAAACTGTAACTCTAATCATCCGGCGTCTTCCTTGAAGTTCGACTAGAGGTTCTATTGTAATATCATCGAAACAGAATTTCGGTCTTGGCGGCACGTTTTAACGGAGACTAGCCATTTGCACAAGATTATAGTGCTCAAGTGTATGCGCAAGTACTGAGGCACTCTCTACACCCGTACTCTCATAGTTTGAAGGGATGGCAATCCCAAACAACTGAAGAGGGATCAGGCACAGGACTAGCGAATTTGCTTGCTTTCGGAAGCACAGGGGTCAAACACCGCCAACTTCTTGACTCCAGGTTGCATCTGAGAATTTCCTAACAGAAAAAATAACTGCTTTTCTTTGCCAAATCCGGAATTCAAACCGGGATCTCATGATGAGCGGCGCGTCATTGGTCATAAACTAACGAAGCTGTCTAAACTCTTTTGTTCATACTACTGGAAAATTAATTCGGTTATGTTTATGTTATGTGTGTTATTCTACGTACTAGCGATCCACCCCGGCTTTGCACGTGTGATTTCTGGATCTTGACAACAGCGCCACCTACCGAGTCTAGTTGTGAATATAAACCACAAACGCACACAAACATTTTAATCAAAATCATTCAAGCTGTTATCGCATTTTAGCGACACTAACGGCCAGCAATAGACTTTTATAAGTAGAGATATTTTATATCTGAAGTTTGAAAATCGATCTGACGATTTTTGTAGCTTCATATCAAATATAAACAAACCATATATATGTTTTTCTAAAACATTGTTTGCCATAAGTTCATGGATAGTACCTATCGGCGACCCATTTCGCTTATCTTTAGAGTGATGCAATTTGAAATGTAGGTTAAAGGTGTTGAGTTATAAAACGAGACAAATTGGAATATATTATTTTTAATATAATATATACATTTTATTATATTTAAATTAATTAACAGTAATCATTTATTATACTTTTAATAAGGTCAGTTGGGGCAAGTGCAGTATAGTTCTTTAAACATTAATTTTGGTTATAATTATTTTTATTTTTATTAAAGATATACAAGTTCAGCAGGTACTACTGGATAGCTTTGTTTCTTTAGTTGTCATCATTCCGTCGAACAATATAAGTGTTTGAATAAAACACTTAGACGCTTAGACGTACTTCCTCTTGGAACAGAGGTAAGTGCGGCTAGGCTTAATGAATAGTATTTATTTTGCTATTATTAGAATGGGGTCTATTTTTCGAACGAAAGAGCATGAGCAGGAATAATTTATGTAATCAGACATTTAGTACTTCTAAAATGAGGACTACTATTGCTATAAAACAAACTTTGGAGTAAGTGCGCCATAATACGTTTGTTTTCAGGGGTACTGAACATTTTTAAACGCAAAATGGTACGAGTATTCAATTAAATTGTAATATTTACGATTTTTACAATACGTTAGTAAGTATAAAACAATAAGAAACGTTTTAAGCGACTATTGTTTTATTTATAGTGGCTGATGCACTTGTTGCTTACATAAAGTTTACAAAATCTCAGTCTTAAGTAAAGCAAATTAAATCAGTCTCAAAAAGCGTATCATTTATCTTCTAAACATTAACATTTATCAAATAAATCTTTCGTCAAATTTAATACTAAATTATAGTATGTTATATTATATTATATATAATATAGTAGTAAATCCCTTTTTTTCTTTTTCTACTTTATAGCTTTCTCTCTATGGAATGTAAGAATGTGTTTGTAAATTAGGAATTTTTCTCTTACTTGTCTAATTAGACAATATTTAACGACAAGAAAACAAAAACTGTTAAAAATAAGTATATCTCAAACAATTGCATTCCTTGGCTTATTAGTAAACTAATACATGCCATTGGTCATATTATCATACTATTTTTTACTATATATTATAATTTCCAAACTCAATTTTGAAAATAATTTGGCCGCGGCGGGAAATTGTTGGATGGAGTATAATTGTAATTATGTCATTAATGTGCGTCAGTTCGCTAACATCTTGTAGGTATGTTTGGATAAGTGAAAACAGAATTGCGCTTACGTATTTTATTGTTGGGAGATTATTTTGCATGTTAAGTACTTCACCAACATAATGTTTGATCTTATTCTTAAAGTGAAATTTAACCAAAACCCAATCACCTTTTTGACTTTGGTAGTAGTCCTAGCGATGTAATCAAGATCGCTGGGTCCAAATATACCCTGTGGGTCAATAGTTTCTTGATATATATCATCAGTATCACCAGATAAATAAGTATTTACGTAATCTTCTAAGTTTTCTAAATCAGAGGAATCGTGTACACTATAGTGTATTCGACAGTCTCTTCATCTGTACTATATGTTTTCTCTGTGTTTGTTTTCTTCTTTTCATTTCATCTTAGTATTTCACCCGTCTTCGTACCCCAGTAGTTCCCAGTCGCCTCGTAAGAAAAACACGGGATGAAATGTGATGATTAACAGTTATTGCAATTGTTGCAGGGCTACAAAGGCATCACGTGTTTCATCGTGGATCGCGATACTCCGGGACTGAGTGTGGCGAAGCCGGAAAACAAGCTCGGTATCCGGGCTTCCGGCACTTGCATGGTGCACTTCGACAACGTCAAAGTACCTGAGGAGAATATCCTCGGAGAGTATGGAAAAGGGTTAGTAAGAGCTAAATACTAGATGTTTCTGATGATGACGATGATGATGAATAATCAGTGGCATAAATATAAACAGATATACCATCATAAAATAAACAATTTATTTAACTTTACTTGTTTCAAATTATCTTACTACGCTTGCCGTTAATTGGTTTCTGAGACCTCAAGATTTCGTTTCGTCCAACGGAGCCAGATGGAGTGATTGATTTACCTTACTAAGCTGCTAAGATACGTTTAGATATCGTTAATTAATATTGTTCACCCCTTATCATGCTGCGGTGATTTAAGCTGCAGCAAATCAATACTGCAGCACAAGTGGATTTGCTCCACCGGAGTTCACGCTCATAAATAGTCCATCGTTAATTAGCAGCACAATGCTGTTGTGTTTTGTATGATGAGTGTAGAGAACTGGAGATCCTTTTTCCTGTTAATCAGGCATTCTATTTTAGTGTTCAGGTGTCACAACGCATTTGTATTTTGATTATTAATCGAGGATAAATTTATCTATGGGCCACAATATTCACTTACCATCAGATGAGTAGTGGGCTCGTTTATTACTTGTTCCTACAAAAAATTCCAAAAGAAATATCATGTTTAACAACAGGTAATAAATTGGCTGTTAAAGACAAATCTCTGAAAACCCTAAATTAATCCGAACACTTAACATCAGATGAATTGCGGGCTTGTTTGTCACCCATATTTCCTCAAAAAAAAATTTAAATAAAGCCCGCGTTCAACAACGGGCAGTTCATTGGCTGATAAAGACAAATTTTAAAGACCATGAATTTCCCCCACAGATACAAATACGCGGCTGGTTTCCTGAATGAGGGTCGCATCGGTATCGCTGCACAAATGATCGGTCTCTGCCAGGGTTGTATGGACGCGACCATCCCTTACACGCTGGACAGGAAACAATTCGGCAAAAGCATCTACTCGTTCCAGGTATTTTGTGAACTGTATTTGGTCTAAATATTTTTAGAGTTACGGTTGCTTAGGAGCAAAGCGCTCGCTGTAAATATTACGCGATCAACCTGGGTTCGACCCCCGCCGGAATCAATGAATTTTTTACGAGGTAAAGCCACGCTGCGGCTATATCACTAGTATAGTTGTAGCACGAATGGGTCAGCTCGGCCGATAAAGGACCATGCTCTCACAGAAGAGAAGAGAGCCAGTGTAAAATAGAAGCTCAACGCTGCTGTGTTTCGTATGGCGAGTGTAGAAAACCGAAGACCCATTTTACTGGAAATGAGAAATTCAATCTTAGCAGGTGATGACGCATCAACATTTTGATTCGTAATCGAGGATACCATCAGGAGGATTGTGTGCTCGTTTGTCACCCTTATTCATTAAAAAAGGAAACTTGTATAACTTCAATTTCCAAAGAAATTTGATTGTAAAGACATATCTTAATTTTAATTTCCAAGGGTATCAGCTACCAAATAGCCCATCTGCAAACACAACTTGAAGCCGCACGCCTTCTAACATACAACGCCGCCAGGCTAAAGGAACATGGCCAAGAATTCGTCAAGGAAGCTTCAATGGCTAAATATTTCGCGTCAGGTAACTTACGATATAATCATAATTTCATTTATTTTAATAAAATAGTTACGAGTATTTAACAGGTGGCGGATCGTTTGATAGTAATTAACCACTAGGCTTCGTCTAGAGGCCATTACTAGTCTGTGAACTTTTGCTGTAATGATGATCTAGATGTCTACATGTATACAAGTAACCAACACCAAATCTTCTCCCCCGGCCACATACTCGTCTAGTGGCATGGGAACCAGCGAGGAAAGGAGGCAGAGACGTAGTGTGGCCACAATAATCATCATGCCGCACGTCATGCTCCTCATCATGCCCACCACTCTCTGTTTTGTCGGTTTTTAGGGCGCGAGTCAAAGGACTGGCAGTATAAGTGCAAGTGGCCACACACACTCGCGTCTCGTGCAAACCGCAGTCCGCATAGATAATATTCTATATAGGGCAGCAGTCAGAGTCGAGCGCTCGTTACGTAAGCACGTCAGATGTCATTTAAAAATCATAAATAGTGTACCTATCATCATCATTCAGCCATATTATTACATGAGTAAATAATGTACAGAGAAAAAGCTATCTCGACGACGACAATGTATATTTATTTTTATGACATTACAGCTCGCACGCTGCAATAGTTTAAACACCCATTGTGTTGCAAACGCGAGCGACCTTGTGCGGAGCGTCGCGAATCGCGATGAATTGCGCGAGTTCGCGAGTAGAGCAGTGTGTGAGCAAAGAGGGCAAAATCGCGGCAGTGCGATGAACGTAGTGTGGCCGAGCCATAATAATATTAATAATAATAAATAAAAATGCATTAAAATAAAAAAATAAAAGAATTTCAATAAATATTATTTATAGTCTACATCGAATAAATTTTATCAAGATTATTATATTTTGTCATCCTTGAGGATGGTCCTTCCCTATGTATTTCCATCCGAAAGCCTTACTTCTTCAGATCAAAACACAGCAGTAGGTAAGGCAGCAGAAATATTACCCAGACTTATGTACATCTATACTTACCTAACATCTAATGAGATGTTGTTTATTTCCTAGACAGACTCCACTTGTAACGTATAATTTTGTATACTGCCAATTATGTATTAAAATATTTTTTTCAGAAATTGCTCAAACCCTAACATCGAAATGCATCGACTTCATGGGCGGAGTTGGCTTCACAAGAGATTTCCCACAAGAGAAATTCTTTAGGGACGCTAAAATTGGCACTATCTATGAAGGAACCAGCAATATGCAATTGCAAACCATCGCTAAACTCATCGAGAGAGAATATAGGCAGTAAAAGGAATATTAAACGCTGGCAATATTATATAGTCCGGCGTTGTCATAACTTGAACATCTATTTTGTGAAATATTTTTTATTGTAAATAAATACATAACACTGTAAACACTCGTTATCAATTTCAATCGTTAAGACAATATTTTCAACATTTTAAAACAGAAATCAGTAATAATATCCTCCAGACCGGATTTCAGTCACGGCGGCCAGTCTAAATGGAGAGTAGCCATTTGCGCAAGACAGGCTTATAGTACAAAAGCGTATGCGCAAACACGGGTGCACTCTCTATTCCCTCGCTTTCATAGTCTGAGTCTGTTGGGACGGTAATCCGACATAAACAGAAAGAGATCAGCCGCAGGATCAACGACTTTAAGTGTTTTACGAGAAACAGGTGTGAAACACCGCCAACTTTCCTGACTCAAGGCTGCTACTGGGAATTTCGTGACAGAAAAACCCAATAACTAATTTTAGTCCGACCCGGGACCTCATGATCAGCAGTTGCGCTTACGATCACCAGACCAACAATGCAATCAAAAAGAAGTAGTGCATAAGAACGGTTAATATGATAGGAAAGGACTTTCCATTTACACCACACTAAAGCGGATTGGTAATCGGAGTACTTCTTGCACCATTGCCATTAACGCTGTTTATTTCACATCCAACGTACCTAATAAACAGATAACTTGCATTCGGCCGGATGTTTTCTGTACCCTCAGATGAAGTAAAAAAAAGGTATATACAGCGCGGCCTTTGTTATTGGTGAAGCGAAAAAACCCCGCTCCTTTATGTAAGCACACACGTTCACGCACACACGTGCATCAAACTACGCTCATTTTCGCTCAGTACTTCCCGGGGCGTCGTGCAGTAAATTTACCTACAAAATGCCGTCCTGTGTAGTTAAATGTTACAAAAACAATACTAAAGTGAACAAAAAGTCTGAAGATGAAGTCGTTTCACTCGTAAACACTCATTTAACTATATTTTAATTTGTTATTCCAACACAATTTTGAAGGTTATTCGAAGCACGAATGTCAATGTTTCGAGATTACGTAACAGAATGTTGCCAGTATTTCTTATTTCTAATGATCCAAGATTTGGGTAATTAATTTTAGGCTGTTATAAAAATATATGTAATCAGCATATTTTTTAAATTAGTTGTTATATATTACATCAAATTGAAGTCAAGATAAATATTTAATTTTTTAATTGTTGAGTACTTTACAAACTATTTCACTATCAAAAAATATTTATGATTTTAGGCTAACAACGAATATTTTAGTAAGACATGATTTTTTTAAGTGGTAGAGCCATGCTGCAGTTATACTATTTGTAGTATTGTTATAGCACGAATGGGTCGGCTCAACCAGGGAAGGACCACGGTCTCACAGAATACCAGCGTAAAATAGTGCTTAATTCCGACGTTTCGTATGGTAACTGTAGAGAACCGGAGACCCTTTTTACAGGAAACGAGGCATTCCATCTTAGTCTTCACGGGTGACAACGCATCTGCATTTTGATTGGTAATTGAGGATATATGCAGATGTCTATTTGCCACACCAAACACTTACCATCATGTGGATTGTATACTCGTTTGTTTCCCCATCCTTTAAAAAAATGAAGGGTAGCTGCTATAAAACTGAGCCGAAATGAGTCAAAATGGCAGCCATCCTCTTGGCTTGACAGTAGTAGAGCTACGCAGCGCTATTGATATCGCATGGACAGGCCAGCTTGAACCGGGGTGGTACCACGACCTCACAGAATACCTTTCTTTTTAACCGAGACTTGGTGTCCTCTCCGGCTGATACTACATATCTCTCCTACCCGGGGTACAAATTAGAACAATCCTTTGTGCCCCCGGCTGGAGTTTGTTCTATTTTGCATTTACTAAAATATACTTTTTTTTCATTTAGAAAAGTTTATTTTTAATTCCATGAAAATTTATTTTTTATTCCAACTAGTTTATTTTAGTATTGAGTAATTTTTTATAATAAACATGATTTACATTACATATTATGTTGTATATTTTATCGAAGCTTACATGCTCACTGGACAATCTATCTATCTATATATCTACAGACGCCTCCTACATGCTTTATCTTTTTTTGAATTGTCAAATTGTTGAAATTTATTAAAACAGACAGATATAGTTTTCAGGGACTTTTAAAAAAAGTGGCAACACTCCTCTGACTCACACAAAGTTATAAAATTGGTTACACTTTCTTGTTCTAGGTGCGATATCTACCTTTTTTTACTTCATCTGAGTCTGTACCTTGCAAAAGCTATTTTAGTGCTTTAAACCAATCGTGATGGTGGACGTACAACCGCGTCATTTAAATCATCATACTTAGGCGGATGACGCCGATCGACTTAAATTATATTTTGGCCATAACTTTGACAATTTCTATTCTAAAGGGATATACTTTTTACATGAATATGTTTTACATACATACAACGTCATTATAGTCGCCGTCTCTGTAAATAATGATTTTAGAAAAATAACGTCTCCTCAGGTGCGGAAAACGCTGAACGGCGTTTTCCAGAGATTATCAAGATTGAAAATATTTGATTAAATATTTATTTTATGGGATTAAAAAATAGTTTTTGAAATAAAATGGCCCAGATGGCAAAATTTGAGGCAAATGAATGTCATATCCTATCGTGGGTTGGGCGACGATTGTGGATTTGGCTAGAAGTAATTATTGTAACAGTTTTATTCTGTACGCATAATACGACATTTACGATTGATTATCAATTTTAAATAATTGATAGGAATTTATGAGACATATTTGAATTATATGAATAATAACTCTTTTGTACTATTTTAAGTTTTTATGTTCACTGTTATAGTATGACATTAATTGGTCGTGTTTGTCTACGTTGCGTATATATTTAGTATAATTTGCTATAGGGTTGGCTATAGCGTGACTATATCTGGTCGCCGTGGATTTTGTACAGGAACCATTTCGCAATCTGTGCCATTTGCAATCAGTCCAGAACGCAGCCATAGGAAACTGCTCGCGTATATTATATTGTAATGCTGTTTTTAAACTTGTTATTACAATGCATACACGAATTTTGCGTATTGATCGTGTATAGTTTTTATCCCAGATGCTCGCATCTTCGTTCGACTATACTCTTACACCACTTACTTACACTTGACAAGAGTGTTAAAAGTCTAGGTTTATTGATGTAGTAAAATATGGAATTATATTCAAACTTTATTGGGCAGGATTAAATACATAACATTGACATAATCATAATTATTTTTGGTAATTTTATACTTTTGCGGTACCCTCGTTTTTTGGCTCTAGAAAATCGAAGTCATCCGATTTCGATTAATGTTTTTTTTTTAATCTTCATTATTACGGCGAATTTACGAAAAAAATATGGAAAACATCTCATCTGAATATTTCATATAGTTTTATGACTTTTAATGTGATCATAAACTTCGCACTCGAGCACTTCTTCGAATATAATCGTTCATAACTTTTTTGCAATGCATTAAACGAAGTTTATTTTGTTTGTTTGTTTATATACACAAAAAAACGCACATTTAAAAAAAATCTTGAAAAGAAAACCACTAATGTTTATTTATTAATTTTTTAGCGAAGCGAGCTCGGGACTTAGGGCACGTTAGGTTAGAAGGAGACGGCCATTCCCTTCGTGGTTATTTTTTTATAAAGCACTTAGGCCGGTTTTAGAGCTCGTACGACCGTCGGTGCGTACGTCGGTCGGCTTGCCCTTTGTATGAAAATTTACAAGTAGTTTCAGTGCCACACCGACCGTACAGATGCGTGTATCTTCGTCATGAAAATCGAACCTAAACTTTAATAATATTATGTAGTGTTAGTGATTTAAGTAATTTTTATCAAACATGGCATATGTCGACACCGAACGCCTCGCGGATGTTTTAAAATTTGTCTTGTAATTTCACTGATAATTCATCAAAACTTTTGATTGACTTTATAAAGTAATTAAAAAAAATTGTTTACCTTCGCACAATAATGAATATAAAGTAGTAAATTCCCCTTGAAGTGCTTTTTGGGCGACGATTGGGTAAACCTGATATCTACGTTTTCTGGTCTTTATACGTTTACAAACATAGTAAGCAGCAATTAAACAATTTGTAAATGCGTCCATTTCGTGTACGTGTTTGTGACTGTACCATTCCGGCCAGTTTCGTTGCTGAGGAGAGCACTGAACACTAGAAACTGACGATCGGTTATGCGCACAGAACACCTAATATAGCGGAATAGAAATGCCTTTGTTTCAATTTACTTGCGGTACCACTGCCGCCACTAGTCTCCCCACTCCTTGCAGGTAGTTAACACACTCAACTCATATACGCCAGTGCTTGACAAAAAACTATCGATAAAATATCGACACGGAATAATGTAGGTAATAAATATGTGATAAAATAAAACAGTATAATGATATAATATGAAACGTAAATTTAATGAAATAAACTTAATGCTATAAAAAAACGTAAAGTAAAAAAAATAATTAATTACAAGGAGTAAAACTTTACAATAAAATAGAAAAAATTAAGATATTTTCATCATTTCAAAAACAAAATATTTATTGAAATATTTATTTATTTATTGTCCTGTAAAATGCGAATATTTATTTAAAAGTTGTCTTTTTGATACTTTTTGTGCTGAGGTATTCATCAAATGGTGAAGGCGAATATCTGTATACCTTTCTATAGTCCATACCATTAATTGCAGTAACAAGGAATACTAAAGCCTCTTTAGCTTCACACAAATTATCCCCACCATCGTTTAAATTGTTTCTGAAATTGACATAACCATGCATACGTTTCCCATTCCATTCGATGCGCTGACGAATCGCGATCGTGTAGATTGAATTTTAAATAAAAAAAATGTAGCGTCATCGCAAAACTCCGAAGGCTCGGTGAGTATTTTTCACGTGTTAATTTTTTAGATTTTAATTTCTACTCACATCTTTTAAATAACTCTTTTGTGTTAACGTTGGTGTTTTCTAAAAAAAAAGGCTTGGTCGCTATTAATTAATCTATTTGATTGTAATTCCTTTATTATTTCTTGCAACTCTATTTTTTTTTCTATATCTCCGGTTTTTACCTTGTAAACTTTTTATTATCGATCGTTGAGTTTTTATAACATTTTCCTTTTGGTTTATAATGCGTTGCATTTTTCGTTTTCTGGGAGTTTCCATTATGTCTGGATCTAACTGTATCTCTCGCTTAGCAGATTTGGATGACATAGAAGGTGACGGAGATTTTGTTGGTGTTACGTTAACTTGGATATCTGAGACCTGAAATAACATGTTTGGTAACTTAATAGTTACTTTGAAAAAAGTAGCAAGGTGACAATTATAGAACTAAAACATAATGATTAACAAACATTTTTCCATTCATCATTCTCAACAAAGGGTTTTAAAGTGCTACGACACGCACATTAGCGCCGCAAATAGAAATGATTTTAGTTATATTTAGAACATCAATCGACTTCTTCGAGTATTTTGTGAGCAGTTACAATGAAGTAACAAGTTACGGTAACAAAAACAAACCAATCATTTGCGAGCTGAAACTATCATAAATAGATAGAATTTTGTTTGTTTTGACTTTTTTTGTAGGATGAGGGTGATAAACGAGCACACAGTCCACCTGATGGTAAGTGGTTGCTGTGGCATAGACATCTACATCTATCCTCTATTACAAATCAAAATGTAGATGCGTTGTCACCCGTGAGGCCTAAGATGGAATGCCTCATTTCCAGTAAAAAGGGCCTTCGGCCACATGCACTCACCAAGCGAAACGCAGAGGTAAACCGCTACTTCACGCTGGTTTTCTGTGAGGTCATGGTACCACCCCGGTTCGAGCCGGCCCATCCGTGCGACAGCAAGACTGACTTCATTTCAGTATAACTACACAAAATGTCGTAAAGCGTTTCGTTTTCGAATTATAAAGTATCAAAAATGTACTAGTGGCGCCACATAATTTCTTTACTGTTTTGCTTAATAGAGCCACGGGATGGTATGTATTTTACTAAAATACTTAATTTATTTAGAAGATACTTACATTTTCAAAAGTTGTCCAAACGTGAATAGTCGGATAAGCATGATCCAAAAGAACACGGGGTTTTCTTGTAGGTTTCAATTCTTTTCTTGAAAATGTGCAGAACATATTTTACTACGTTTAGAAGGAAACCAATTTTTTTCCCTGTCGCCAAAATCCATTTTTCCTTAACTTCTGGGTATATCGGAAAACTAAAAAAATATAAGAATATTGATTGAATAAGAAAAAATATTTATTGTTAATTAAAAACTTACGCTTTTTATTTAACAGCAAAATTTATTTCTAAAAATAACCTGCTAGAATTGATTATACAAGGCATAGAATATCGATAGCGTCGATAAACTAAAATCTAAGTACATCCTTAATTGACGTCTGGGACCAGCGGCCATACTACGATGCGTTGAGGGGCAAAGTATCGTTCAGTAAAATCGATTTAAAAATGTATTATTTTACTCACCAATGATAAAAAATTCCTTTAGAAGAACAATAACCCTTTCCTGAACAGTTTGAACAGTTCGAAACACTGCAATAGACCATTTTTAACCACTTGCACCACGACTAACACGTGACGACGGTTTGTTTCGAACTGAGTCACGAAATTCTAGTAGTTGGCTTTTAAGCCATATACACGGCGCGCGTTCCCGGCTCGTATAACATTTCTACTAGCTGTATTAAGTGTTCTGTGGTTATGCGTATCGTCAGGACCGATGGTACGCACCGACGGTCGGTCGAGCTCTAAAACCGGCCTTTGAAGTAGGAGCCCCGCTAAGCGGGACTCCGTCGAACGGGCGTCCCTTGAATGTGCCACGTAGAGTGGCGTGGTGCTTCCCTCCCCCAAATCTCTCCCGTAGCGCAGTCATGCTTAGCTTTTGACTTCATGTATTGCCGGAATGAGTCTGCCCCTCCAAAGCATCAGTGATTCATCAATTGCCAGTTCTCTAGTTGGATAGTAAATTAATTTCATTTCATTGTTAAATGCAACAATTAATGTTTTAATTTTTTTATACTTTCGTTGCCCTCCTCATAATGAACATTTAATAATCTTAATATATTTTATATTGGGCATGTGTTGACTGAATACGTCTGATTTGTACAAATTATGAGTTTTTCAATAATCCCTTAAATTATTCATTTTATTGTCACCCATGTGTATCTGTAGGCCAGTAAGTCTTTAGAGCATCTATGGTTATTGCACGACCAATTTTTCATCCTGTTGAAATTTGGAGTATTTGTATTTTCTAACAGTTTTGAGGCATAGTTTTTGGAACAAGCTAAGATGAAAGATGAGGTTTAACATGTCACGATCCATAACTAAAAAAAGTAATCTATGGGTCGTTTGTTAGTCATTTCCACCCTTAAACCAGGACGTTGTCCGAAATAAGGTTGAGGTTAAATCGTGCTATGAGGCGAGCTTCGACGCGAGTTTTACAGGAAAAAATAAGGAGTTAACAAATAACAAAAAAATCCTCTATATTATGAATAAATATTATTGTTAGACCTACAAACTCTAGTAAAACAATAGCGCGGCAACTTAAAAGGGCCATTAAACACGTGCAGGATGGCAATGTTTATTGCTTTGGTTTATAAATCAAATTTTCTCACACCGTCACTCAATAAACTCGGTGACGATGGTCGAGCCTCAATTTCAAGAGAAAGTCATTATTAATTATTAAGTGAAACAAATTACGATGCACTAGAAATAGTATGTAACTGAAAACCCTTCTTGATGTTTTCTCTTCCCTTCAAATACTAATTAAAATACTACTTATTATACTTAGTACATACAAAAAATTAGACTTAATACTATATCTAATACTAATATATTATCACTAAAAGTATTTTTAACTTAAAAATATCAGAAATAAGGATATTTCAATAATACTGTAAATAAGCAAGAAATCATTTTCATGTGCGGAAAACGCCGATCGGCGTCAAAGCGTTTAAATATGATGCGTCCGACGCCTATCGATATCAGTCCTTTAAACCGCCCGCCCCTACGTAATAAGGACGATATTTTGAGCCGCCTTGAATGGATTAAGTATAAGTGCCATACCAACATTGAGGCACACAATATTTTTCTAACCTGTCCTTGCCCAATATGGTTCCAACCATCCATCCATTAAAATTCACTGCCGAACAAAGGCCTCCTTCATTGATTGCCTCATGAGAGGTTTTAGCCATAGTTGCCACGAAGCTTGGCAAGTACAGCCCACTTGCCAAGCTTCTTACGACACATTCGGCACAATATGGGGTATTGGCTATCCTTACACAGCCACTACACGGTTAATATAATGCTTATTTGGGCCGCTACGTCCTTAAGTTGGTGTCTGCTGTCTGACATTACCTGAGTGAACTTATTTACTTAGGGTAGTGCATATACTCATTTGTATCCGTAACTTTATTTCATGTGGTAGAGCCACGTTGCAGCTATATTATGGTTAGTATGGTGGGGAAGGAACACGCTCTCAGAGTACTAGCGTGAAAAAGCAGCTTAATACTGCCGTGTTTCGTATGTGGTGAGTGTAGAGATCCTGAAACCGCTACTGGAAAAGAGGCATTTCATTTTAGTCCTCAGGGGTGACAACACATCATCTTCGTTTTAATTCTTAATCGAGGATAAATGTAGATGTCTATAGGCCACAGCATCCACTTACCATCAGGTGGACTGTGTGCTCGTTTGTCACCCTTATTCTATAAAAAAAAAATTCTTCATCCAATTTATTAAAAATATCCCATAGTGAAAAGCAAGTAATTTATGAGGAAATTATTTCATTAAAGTATTATTATTTGATCCTTTAAGTGAGCTAAGCGATAATATCACAACCTCAAGGTAAAAACTAAAGAGTTAATAGTTACTTTAAGAATTTAATACAGGGAATAATAATGAAATTTTACATCAAATTTTTAATGGCACAAAATTAAGATAAATTCTTGAGAAAACACAGTCAAATTGAGAGTCTACTTCTTTTGTTTTCTTCTATGAAGTCTGCTAAAAAGCCTACAACTAGGTTTTTTTACAACGATAATGTAAATGTCTAATGTATGAGCCTCACCCGCAGCATTTACTTACCATCAAGTTGAATGTTTGATTGTTTGTCTCCATTATTCAAAAGTAAAAAAGGATTTTAAATTGAAGGTTACCTATATGATCAAGTTTAGAAAAAAGGCTATTACATCAGTACTAACTTGGCCAGCTTAGGCCACCAGTGGGCTATAAAGACAGGCTTGATGGATATACTGGTGATGGGCAGCAGCATAAAATATGCAAGACGTCTGATAGCAAATCCTTTCTTGACAACGAGAGATCAATGTACAATAGTGTACTTACTGAAATATGCAAGACGTCTTGATAGCAAATCCTTTCTTGACAACGAGAGATCAATGTACAATAGTGTACTTACTGAAATATGCAAGACGTCTGATAGCAAATCCTTTCTTGACAATGAGAGATCAATGTACAATAGTGTACTTACTGAAATATGCAAGACGTCTGATAGCAAATCCTTTCTTGACAACGAGAGATCAATGTACAATAGTGTACTTACTGAAATATGCAAGACGTCCGATAGCAAATCCTTTCTTGACAACGAGAGATCAATGTACAATAGTGTACTTACTGAAATAATGTAACACAGTCCACATAAAGCGCACAGGCTTCCTCTAATTTCTAAGAGAATTTTGAAACGGAATCTGCCATGCTGCTCTAAAGCAGTTGGTGAACTTCAGAATTCCTCAACATATTATTTCTTGTCCTGCACATTTACTTATGATGTTTTCTTTCACCTATCAGCAAGTAGTAAAGTGTCTTTTAAAATTCTAATTAATAATTAAATTTGTACTGGTAGGAACAAATTTTGGTTACTTGCATACAGTGAAATAAAAGATGAGCACTTATTACACTTATATAATATTAGTTCTCTTCATTGAAGTAGAAAATTCAACCTATTAAAGTAAGCCTTAATTGGTGCAACCAGGGGTACCATATACAAAACATGAATTATAGTCTATTTAATATAGGTTGCATTGGCTGACATTGATGGAATTACATTATATACAACATATCTTTGCATAATTTGCAATGATTTAATGTACCACAAATTTTAAAGCACTTGTCATAATATACAAAATACATTTTGTTAATTACATTTATGAAAAAGCTGTTAATGTCTTGCAGATTGAATTTGATTCACAGAGGTTAGTCTCAAGAAAGATTTGCCATCTGTGCAAAACAGAATTATAGCACTCAAGTATGTGGCCAAGTATATATGTACTTTCTATTACCTCACCGTCATAGCCCAATTGAACTGCAATCCTATATGAACTATACCAGATCAGTGACATTATTTGTCACTCATGTGTGGATAAACTTTGATGATACAAATGTTAACAATTTGACATAGGAAAAGTAAATTTCTAATTTTAATTAGACATAGTTACACATAAAGGAATTAACATTTACTCCGGTTTTTACCAAAATAATACATGGAGTCTTATGTTATAAAGAAAAATTATACCAAAAATTATAGAAGCAAAGGTACTATCTATATCTCTAAAGTGGTTTCTATAGGTTAGATTTTCCCTGTATAAATATGTCCAATTGTGATGCAACAAGCATTTCTGTTTAAATTAAAATACATGTGTATTTGCTAACTATCTGTATTTACATAATACATTAGATTATTGGTAATTAAAACTCTCACTATTTCGGGTCATGAGGGAGCTTGAAACCGACCATTCTAGCTGTATCTTCAACACTCCTTTCACCTTTCCCTTTGAACTCAGCATTAATTTCCTTGTATCTTCGACAATTATGTAAGTAGTCACAATAAGATTTTGCCTTAAAGTGCATTTCATCAATTGCTTTACAAAGCTGCTGGTCTGTTGACTGATATTTTCTATACTGGTTCAAAATGTACCGAGCCATTTCATTTTCTGTTAATTTATTAGATGAACTCTGCTTTCTTAGCTCCGAAAGGAGCTGTCGCAAAGTCACTAAAGCTGGTTTTGATGTTATGGACGCCATAGTCAACCCTTAAAAGAATTTAAATATCTAATTTTTCAACCATGACTGATGTTATAAATTCTTCTAAATCTTCATATTTAGGTTTCTCATTTTTAGCCCAAAAGTCTGAGTCTATTTTAGCAAATTTTTCTTTATTTATATAATGCACTGAAGTATCATTAAAAATATCTTTATAATAAAAAGTATTTTCTAATAAAATTTCATCAATGTAAGGAAATATTTTATGAATGTAAGGGACACTTTTAGATAATATTCTACTAGGGTGATTTTCTATTAAAGATGTGAAGCTATTGCAAAGGAGAATGCAATTTTCTAATTTGAAACCCCAATTACTCCAAAGGAAGTTGTTTGTTAATTGTTTAGGGCAATGGGGTAGGTATACAAGAGTTTTGTATACGTCAGATATTACATAACTTCCCTCATTATTTCTCTCAATTATTGTCAGACCGAAGCGTGTGAGTAATTCACATTCAGCTGAATAAAATATAGGATCATGAACTAACACTTTTTGTGATTTGAAATTGTCTTTTAAACATAATAAAAATGCAAGTTGATAACGAGAAATATTGCACTCTCCGATATGTCCGAGTCCGAAACAAACAATTTCTGATATTATTCTATCGTTTAATAATGTACTCACAGCTTTCCTAACGTCGCTAAAATAATCGGATTCTTTTATTTCGTCTACAGCAGTCAAAACTCGCCTGAGAACAAAAGTAACGCTAATATATAACCTAAAAGTACAGTGGTATAGATGTAATGAACTAATGCTTACTGATAGGATGCCTCAACGTCAATATAGTTTTCTGGTTTTATAAATTCCACCTCTTTACGAGGAAATTTGGTTTGTTTATTTTTAGTGCGACGTTTATTTGTAACTATTTGAAAACCATCGCCATCTATTTCTTGTGACATTTTACAATTTTCCATATTACGCATAGATAAATATATTTTTATTAAGATTTTTGGCTTGGATACTTGTCTTTTAAGTCATGTCTTCATTTCATTCAGAATAGCGCTAGTCACTGATCTCTATATAAGTACCCACGCTGGACTGGCTATGCCCAGTGGTGGCCTTAGCAAAATTTTTAGGTGGTGCGAGATCCCATAGTGGCGCCCCTCTAAATACAAAACCTTGGTGTTGCTATACTAAGCAGCTGCTTTTCCGTGAATTTAAATAGTATTAGACCTAGACCCATCAAATATCTACAGGTGTATATGCGGGGCAAGCACAGTTGTGTCTGTCGCTCCTGCCATAGCAGTTGTTCTGCTTATTCGCGTTAAAGAAATGTTCTCTTTCGTTCACTCGCACTACTCTGTTGCGCGCAAAAACTCTCCGATCATACTTTTAATCTCATCGCGGTTAGACGAGAAATGAAGCTGTAGTCTTCAGTAGATTTGACATCGTACAGGCAACTGAACACAGAGATCTTCAAATACATACGGCGAGACTTATGAAACTTTAATACTGCACGTATTGAAGAAGCGATCGAGCGGAACCAGGGCTCCAAAGCCTTCGCCAGAGATCTGTCCGCCAGAAAGAGCCAACTGTCAAAGCTGAAGACTGAGTGTGGCAGCATCGTTTCCGAGACACCTGAGATTTTGAGTGAGATTGAGAGGTTCTATGGGCAGATGTATACATCTTCGTTGGAGCGACACGCAAGTGTGAGTAACGAGTAAGATAATAAAGTAAGTAAGTGTGAGTAACGATCCAAGAGCAAGTCTTATCCGTCACTATTCCGATGAAATCTCGGACGCAAGTCTGAGCGAGATTAGAATGGCTCTCCAGCACCTTAAAAACGGCAGGGCGCCAGGCGAGGATGGAATTAGAGCGGAGCTTCTGAAAGTGGGTGGAACACCGGTACTTAAAGTTCTTCAGAAGCTCTTTAATTCCGTCCTCCATGGTGGCACTACCCTGGAGGCGTGGAGCAGAAGTGCGGTGGTCTTTTTCTTTAAGAAAGGCGACAACGCTCTCTTGAAGAAATACAGACTGATTTCCTTTCTGAGCCGCGTCTACGTGCTGTTTTCGAGAGTCATTAGGTATCGTCTCGCACGCAGACTCGACGACTTCCAGCCTCTCGAACAGGCCGGTTTCCGAAAAGGCTTCATTGCACAGAAGACCGAAGAGTACAATCTGCCACTTTGCCTGGCGTATGTGGACTATGAGAAAACTTTTGATTCCGTCGAAATTTGGGCGGTGCTGCAGTCTCTTCAGCGGTGCCAAGTTGACTGTCGGTATATCGAAGTGCTGAAGTGCTTGTACTACAGTAGGGCTACAATGTCTATCCGAGTACAGAACCAGAGTTCGAAACCTATCCAACTGCAGAGAGGTGTAAGAAAGGGTGACGTGACATCCCCGAAACTCTTCACCGCTGCATTGGAAGACGTTTTCAAGCTAGGACTGGAAAGTATACGGTATTAACATCAATTGCGAATACATCACTCACCTTCGATTTGCCGACGATATAGTCCTTATGGCAGAATCGCTGGAGGACCCAAGCACTATGCTCAATGACTTCAATGGTGTCTCCTAACGGATAGGTCTTAAGATGTACATGGACGAAACAAAGATCATGTTTAATGTCCATGTCGCACCTACGCCGGCAGTTGTTGGGAGCACTATGCTCGAAGTTGTTGACGAGTACGTTTACCTGGGACAAATAGTCCGACTAGGTAAGTCCAACTTCGTCCGAGAGGTCAATCGACGGATGCAACTCGGTTGGGCAGCGTTCGGGAAATTACGACACATCTTCTCGCCAGGTGTACCTCAAACTCTGAAAACTAGATTGTACAACCAGTGCGTGTTGCCAGTGATAACTTATGGATCTGAGACGTGGTCCTTCACTGCTGGCCGTATGAGGACGCTCAAGGTCGCTCAGCGAGCTATGGAGAGGGCTATGCTCAGAGTTTCTTTGCGTGATAGGCTCAGAAATTAGCATATCCGCAGTAAAACCAGAGTGAGCGGCATAACCCAACGGATTAGTAAGCTGAAGTGGCAACTGGCCAGCCATATAGCTCGAAGAACCAATAACCGATGGGGAAGAAAAGTTCTCGAGTGGCAGCCTCGTACCGGTAGGCGTAGTGTAGGGCAACCCCCACTAGATGGAGAGACGACCTGGTAACATGCAGGAAGTCGATGGATGCAGGTGGCTTAGGACCGTGCTTTGTGGCATTCCTTGGGGGAGGCCTATGTTCACCAGTGGACTTGTGACGGGCTACACTACACGAGGAATCCTCAGGTGATGTAGATTCTGCGGTGGTTGACCGCTAAGTGCTTATTGATAATAAATAATCATAAAAACAATATTATCTATAAATCAATATTATTTTATATTATTACTAGGCGAAACACGTGTCGTATTATTGTCGATGGTGTGTGTTTCCTAGTGTAGTGGTGTTGGGAGTAGTGGTGCTGGGATTAGTGGTGACGGGATTAGTACACGTAATTGAGGGAGGGCGTGAGGTGCTCTTCAAACTAGGTAAGACACATCATTTTATTTTATAGTGCGGTTGTGCGCGAGGTAATTCTTACCAACTTTAATATAATGGAATTTTGCAAAGTCACGCCTGATTCTATTAATATTTTAATAACTGTTGTTCACGTTTTAATAACACGCCCAATATAAGTCACTTCAACTTGGATGAGTTTAGGCGTGATCCAGGCTATATTCTATCGGAAAAACTTGATATTTTTACCACTTACGCACGGGATAACCGGAGTAGTGAATTCTCTAACGCCACTACATGGCAACGGCAATACTCGCAGTTTAAAAATTAGGTAAGGTTTTTTTTTATAGAATAAGGGTAACAAACGAGCACATAGTCCAAATGATGGTAAATGGATGCTGTGGCCCATAGACATCTACATCTATCCTCGATGAAGAATCGTAATGCGGATGCATTACCACCCCTAAGGACTAAGATGGAATGCCTCGATTCCAGTAAAAAGGATCAACGGTTTTCTAAACTCACTATACGAAACACAGCAGCATTGCGCTGCTATTTTACGCTGGTATTCTGTGACAGCGTGGTCCTTCCCCGGTCGAACCGACCCATTTATGCATTTTTCTCTGATTGATTTAGTTTTAAGCAAAGTTGTGCTATTATCATGGATTAAAAACTTCATTCTTCAAATTTTCGGTGGACTACCCGTGTAATATTTAAGTAGACTTTGGCGAGAGTTAATATTGTGCCTCTTTAGTAACTTATGCATAATATTAAAATATTTTTAAAGCTTTTAATTGCAAAATAGTTTATAGTGCAGACGGTCGTGTCTACCGAAGCCCATTGAATCTTGATACCGATTTCAAGTAATAAAGACGTTAAATATAAAGATGTGATGCTTCAACTTTATTTCATTCCCTTAAACCGTTATATAATTGTATTGTATTTCTGCTTGGCGGCAAAAATGGATAAGTACGTTTTTTTTAATAGGATAGGGTGACAAACCAGCACACAGTCCACCTTATATCTACACAGGCCCGTAGACATCTACATCTATCCTCGATTACGAATCAAAATGCAGATGCGTGGTCACCCGTGAGGATTAAAATAGAATGCCTCGTTTCCAGTAAAAAGGGTATCCGGTTCTCTACACTCAACATCTCAGACTCAACATATGAAACACAGCAGCATTAAGCTACTATTTTACGCCGGTATTATGTGAGAGCGTGGTCCTTCCCCGGTCGAGCCGACCCATTCGGTCTACGACCATGATGATATAGCTGCAGCGTGGCTCTACCGCGTGTAAACCTACCCAGACGAACTTTTATAAAATGAGGATTCTATGTTCATCGGTAGACTTTGAATAGACCTGTCGGGAAATGAACTAGAGTTATGGTCCTTTTACTTACCTTCTTGTAAACATTTACGAATCCATGTTTATTACTCATAGCTATGAGCCGAGCAAGTTTGTATGGCCGCGACAATGTTCATTTGGTAGTAGTCCCCTGAATACTAATGCAGACCTCCTTATTTTGGAAAGCTAAAATTATACGTTGGCTACTGTCGTTTAATAGATCAACAAACTTGAATTAAGTATTGAATTATGTTTACCTTAATTTATCTGATTTCTCTTGATGTTTAACGCTCGCTGTAAATATAACAGAACGCGAGTAACCCGGGTTCGATCCCCGACGGCACCAATGATGTATTTAATGTAATGATGAATTTACCACGAGCTCGGCAGTGAAGGAAACATCGTGAGGAAACCTGCATAAACATAAACGCTCAAGCCTGTCACCCAGAGGGGTAGGCAGAGACTACAGAATTCCATTTAGCACGATCCTGACATACCTTTCTCGCCTCTTCCACATCCATATACCTACGCATACATGCTCGTCGGTTAAGGGCATTCTTAACTTGGCCCATTTTTAGTATATCGCCAATTTGGTCGACAAACTTCCGCCTAGGACGTCCCTTTCCGACGAAACCTGCATGTCTAAGGAATAAGGAAAAAAATATTTTTAAGACATGTGAAGCTCGCCAACACCCATTGAGGCAGCGCGGCGGATACTTCCTTGCCTTAAAACCCTCTCAGAAATGAGGGGAGGCCTTTACCCAGCAGTGGGACGAGT
Organism: Parnassius smintheus behrii; assembly: GCA_036936625.1. NCBI lineage: Eukaryota > Metazoa > Arthropoda > Insecta > Lepidoptera > Papilionidae > Parnassius > Parnassius smintheus. The sequence continues at coordinate 41,445,282 of JAUPFT010000015.1, forward strand.
ATATGCTATAACTTTTATCTGATTTTTCTTAATTAGTCTGATTTTTACTGGCATATTTTAAAAGTTTGGCTGACTTTCTTTCTCGAAATGCCGCAAGAGGCCGCACGGAGCCGTCACTGTAGTCACCTGTTACAGATGTACTTCTATTTTTGCGAATTATGTATTTTCACATGTAAGAAAAAGAAATTATCATTTGGTAATAATTTCTTCTTTAATTCCGTGTAGTGGCGGTGCAAGAATATCAATTATCCTATATCTTACCGTGGGTGTCGCAAAAGGTAACAGAGGGAAACTAAGGCAAAAGGCAGAAAAACTACGTCTGCTAACTCGCTCGCTGATCGTCGCAACTATAGCGATATACCTCCATGGCAAGAGTTATGAAGAGGCGGCCCCCGTCCCCGGCGGCCCCGCTATTTCTGGCTACGGTGGCGACCGTGGTAACGGTGGGGCAGTTGGTACTAAGGATTTCCGGTGGAGGTATGGTCACTACCTAAGACAACTCGAACTGGCAACATATAATGCACGCCCTCTGAGGATTGACGAGAAGATCTTTGAGCTGTAAGAAGAGTTAGAGAAATTGCGCTGGGATAGTATAGGATTATCTGAAACCGAAGATAGAGGGAGGACAAAGTAATTCTTGAATTGGGCAACGTGTTCTATCAGCGGGAGGATGACCACCTATCACAAGGAGGTGTCGGATTTATCGTCTACAAGTCTCTCATTAACAAAATTGTAAAGATTGGGAGTGTTTCGACGAGAATTGCGTACCTTACACTCAGAATCAGAGATCAGAAATAAATCAGAAATCAGTATTCGCTAAAGTTCATACAGGTTTACACACCACCCTCAGCATAATGTGAGATGATATCACAGAAATAATATGAGGTGGAGGAAATCTCTAGAGCCATGCATTTCTATAAAATCCACTATACTGTGTTAATAGGAGACTTCAACAAAAAACCATCTAAATAAACCATCAGAGAACCGTGAGCTAAAGTTAGGAAATTCGGGTTCGGGCAATGGAACCCAAGGGGTCAGCAGGTGGCCGACTAGATGAATAAAGAGAGACTTTTATGAAGAACTTTTTGAGAAGCGGCCCCAGAGAGTGGAGAGAGTTCGAGCCCCGACGGTTCAACAAAAGATGAGATTAATTTCATTATGAGTATGACCACTAGACGGCAACTGTTCGGTGATATCTCAGCGGTTGCGAGGGTGAAAACTAACAGCGATCCATGAATGGTGAGAACGTTAAGTTGGAGAGGTCACGTCTAACAAAACAAACTTTCCGTTCCCCTCGTGATCTAATCCAAAGACCAGAAACTTTCAGCTCGAGTTACAAAATCGTTTTCAGTGCCTAGAAGACTGCAACGCAGTGGACCATATCGCACTAATTGTACAATACTGTTGTAACTCAAAATATGTTCAATTTGTGATAACATCATATTCAAACGCAAAATTCAGTTCCCTACGCGTCAATAATACCGTCGTTAGAATAGTGCAATAAACAAATAAGAGATGGCTCCATTTGTCATTGTTTGTGATTGACCGACTGTTGTAAACCCCCACCCAATATTGTATCATCTTTAGTTCTTTATTTACGATCGAAACTCGGCTAAAAAGGGTGTCCCGCATTGTGTTTTTGAGACCGTATTAATTCGAATTGGAACGTTATTGCTGAACAGGTATGTAAAAGTTAAACAATTTAAGGCTGAATACGACGCAAACGACCTTGCTCGTTTCGCAGCAAACCACGCGCCGCCGGTACGCTTTGTTTATATAGACATGTATAATACCTATAATCAAAGCCGTACGGGCTTTGATTATTATATTTGACCGAGCTAGCTCAGATGCAGAGTAATGAACAACACAGAGAGCATTGCTTACTTCTTAAATAAATTTTTCTTATTTATAATATTAGTTCCTATAGATTATAAATTCGATAACGAATTTTTTTCTTAATTGGTGCATCGTACGTAAAGAACCTCATATAACTGAAAATGTTTGTTCTTGTGAGTCTTACAAGATGCCGTAATGCAAATTGCATAAATAATAAAGAAAAAAAACTAAAACGTCAGTGATTGCCCCATAGTGGGGATAGGTACTGTGTATGTAATTTCTCACAAGACTACTCCGACTGGTCAATCACTTCACATCCGAAGTATTTCGGTTTTTCTTAATTATGTACTTACCCCATGCTTTCGGACAATACATTGACTATGACAATATTTGCGGTCTCTGTGCTTACACTACTCTGTACATTCTTTTCCGACTGGGTCTTGATATATACATTTTTAGTGTTTATCACTTGAAACTAGAAAAGTATAAATGATCAGTTTGGCTAATGTAAATGAGTAAAAATGCAACTTATTAGGCAGCCTAAAACAAAAAATTACCTTACAAAAATATAAGTATTAACCTCAAAATACAACATTCGAGCAGCGTTCATGCGATAAACTCTCTTTGTTTTACGTTACGTCACACGTCGAAGCGCCTGGTAATTTATTACGGCAAACTTTTATCTGGCAATATACGATATTATTATTAGGTGTTTTTAATTAAAACGAATTATGTTAGTAAATAATATTTTGTATCGAAAATAAAGATAGCAGGTACCTTCGGAATCACAATACAAACATTTTTACGTAAAAGAATTTTACCTAAATTAAAATTCACAGAGTTTTGGAAGAACAATAATTGTATATATCATTTCTTAACATTTTTTTATTTGTTGGTATATTCATTTATTTTAAAATTTTAAAATGACTGTCGACTTGTGAAGGATCCTAACAAACCTAGAAAAATGTATTAAAGCTTAGAATTACCTCAGGTCAAAGTTCTAGTCAAGAGAAATACATTAATTTTCGCCAGTTCTCTTCGTATTCGGCCTTAATTCCAGTTAATACATTATAGTTGATTTAAACCTAAAGATAAAGAGAACTAAGTAACTACTAAACTAACTAGAAATACACCAAATTTGGTGTATTTCTAGTTGTTACACTATTATTGATTCACAAAATGACATTTAAAATAATATTTTTACTTACGACATTCTTGTTGGTTTAGTAAATAATTTTAGACTTAATACAGTTTTGTTGAAGAATTTTAATTGCCTTGTTTCTTGTGATAATTTGTTAACATTTAAACAAATACTTATTTGTTAATCACAGCATTTAAAGTTACGCATTCAAACATGCTAAAGTAAAAATAAGAATATTCTTATTAACTTTTTTTTTAATTATTAGAGTTATTACATTCTTGTTGACATATTATATAGTCGTAAAGGTGGCTTACTCAATAAATAATTGTTTTTATTTGTAGAATAAGTATGAACCGTGGGCGATTGCTTGTGGATATGGCGACAAAAACAAGGTCAAAAAATCACCAGGGGAAGGAAAACGACGAACTTTCATCATTGAAACCGGTGCGTGCAAACAATAAATGGTCACAGAATGATGACAACAAAGCTGCGAAAGAACAAACGGCGTCCTCGATAACTTCACCTTCTACAATAATTAATCCAGTTCTTCAAGAAATTAACGTGAACAATACACTCAGTACGTCTAGTAATGTTGAATCAATGACCCAATCCAACCAAACGAAATATTACATTTCACCCCTGCACTCTGATGAGAGTGATTTTGATGATTCCGACTGTGACCCTCATTTTATTCCTGGTTCAACCAGTAAAGCTCCGAGTTTACTTCGAAGTGGTGCGGCAAAATCGTCATGTAGTTCTTCGTCAAGTAGCTCAGATCAGGAAGCTGAGAATGCCTTAAGTTCCGTTGCATCAACTAGTAGATCAGCAATTCAAACGGCTACAGAGTCAAATGTTCCCTCAGAAGTGCAGCACAACAGAAAAGGCAAAAAGAGGGTACGTAATGTATTAAATTGGAAAACTAAAATAGCTAAAACACTTCGCAATACTGGTAAAGTATACCAATCAGCGACTAACAAACCGGTACCTGCAAGGAAGATGGGACCGACATGTGGCGAAAAATGCAGGTTAAATTGTGGTTCAAACTAAATGAGACATCAAGACAGAACATTTTCAAGAATTATTGGAGTTTGGGAGATTTACAAAAACAAAGAGAATTTATAATTAGACATACTACGGACATTAAACCTAAATACAGATACTCATCCACTCAAAATTTACGTAAATTAAATACCGCATTTCATTTCCTGCTAAACCATAATTATATCAGAGTCTGCAAAACATTTTTTTTAAAATACACTCGCAACAAACGACACACCAATTGCTACAGCATTATCAAAAAAAAAAACAGAGACTGGTTTTGTACTGGAAGATATGCGAGGGAAACATGGTAACCAATGCACTGTGGAACCTGAAGTCTATGATAGTGTCAAACTATTTATTAATGCCACACCACGGATCGAATCACGGGAGTACATTCAGTGTGATAAATCTTTAGCCGACTTATACCGTGACTACAAAGAAAATCGTACAAAAGAAAACCTACCATCTGCTTCTGCATCTACTTTTAACCGCATTTTTAATAAAGAATATAATATTTCCTTCCATACGCCAAAGAAAGATCAGTGTGATCTCTGCGAAAGTTATAAAAATGCTGACGAAGAAGGAAAACAAAGGATTTTTATAGTTTACGAAAATCACTTGAAAGAAAAAGAATTGTCCAGAAGAGAGAAAGAAATAGATAAAGCCAGGGTAGACAACACAATTGTCGCTGTCTATGACTTACAGGCTGTAATGCCGATACCAAAGGGTCAAATTTCTTTATTTTATTACAAAAGTAGGATTAATTGTTTTAACTTTACTGTGAGCGACTTACATGCTAAAAACGTTGAATTTTTCTTCTGGGACGAAACTGAGGGAAATCGAGGTGCGAAAGAAATTGGGAGTTGCGTACTAAATTATATAGAAAAATATACACAGGCTAATCCTAATAAAGAACTAGAATTCATATTTTACTCTGATAACTGCTGTGGCCAGCAAAAGAATAAGATCTCCTTGCAGCTTACACTTATGCGGTACAAAAATTGGATGTTAAAAGTATAACCCACAAATTTCTGATTCGTGGTCACTCTCAAAATGAGGGTGACAATGTGCACAGCGTAATTGAAAAGCAAGTAAAGCGCTTCCTTAAATCTGGGCCAGTCTATGTTCCACAACAATACGTCACTTTAATTCAGACCGCTAAAAAGACGGGACAACCTTATAGAGTCAATGAAATGACTAATGATAAATTTTATGATCTTTAATTACTTCAAGAGCAGTGGGGTAACAATTTTAATGTGAACACGGATAGAAACCAAGTAAAATGGCACGACATTAAGGTGCTTCGTGTTGTAAAGGAACACCCAATGACTTTTTTCTATAAGAATTCTTACGAAGATAAAAACTACAATAATGTTTCCATACGTAATACACGACGAGCTGGGAACCAAACGTTGGATTTATTTTCTGTTGGATTGACACAAGCATATACGAGTAAAATACCTTTAAATCAAAATAAAAAAGAGACATAAAAGAACTGCTCGACAAAAATATAATTCCCAGGTCCTATTATGAAACATACTTTTGAGCTGTGATTGATTAGTTTTAACTAACTAAAAAAGGTATTATTATTAATATCGTGATTTGTATTGTTAATTATTTATAACTAATGCTGCCATAAACTTGTTTAAGTATACTTTTTATAGTATAAATTCTTTCGCCTAGGTCCAGTTTAATGACAACGTACCATTACTGTGCAATTTCAATAGTAATTAATTATTTATATGTATGAATATGTATGTATAATTATAGTATTTTAATTTCCCCTGTTTTTCACACTAAGACAAATTTTGTACTTGTTCCGGAAGTTTTTTTTATTTAACTAAGTACAAATGTTTAAATAACATTTTAATTATCTTTTATATAAATAAAGACTGAATATGTGACTGTTTTTCTTGATTACCTGGTTTTATTTATCAATGCCCTAACCTTAGTATGAAAATAATTATGTTGAAGTTGGAAAACCAAATTTAAAAATTGTTGTAACTCAAAATGTTACTCAAAACCACAGACAAAAAGTCAACTTAAAATTGTAGTAACTCAAAATGTTTCGACAATAACTATACAACTAAAAATAATTCATCTTTCTGAAAATTTTGTTCCGGACAATATAGTCTTAACTCAAAAATTGGTAATTATATTTACTACCGGCAAATTCAAAAAAATTTTTAAATGATATTTGCGTTAATAAATAAACCTAATAAAGCATAAATTTTTTTATAATTTATAATAGGAAGTGAATAATACATTTTTCGACGATTCTGAAAAAAGTCACTTTTTGAGTTACAACAGTATTGTACTATCAGTGCGATATGAATAACTCGTCGGAACTCAGTTCTGCAAGACCCGCACGCAGAAAAACTCAAAAACTCTCCGATTACACTCTTAAACTCATGACTGTAAGACGAGAAATAAAGCTGCAGTCAAAAAGGAAAGAAAGATTAAAATATAAAAGCACACCACAACTTTAGGCGTTTAGATACACACTATACAGAGGCTTCGACTAAACTTGAGATATCGTACCAAAGAATACGAGTATAGTACTCTCTAGCCGAGATTAGAGTAGTTAGGTTGTACCAGTTCTGGCGCACCGAGTCAGTACTACTATACTAGTAGTAAGGTTGTACCAGTTCTGGCGCACTGAGTCAGAAGTGGTACAAGTACGACGTTCTTCGACTCCCGATCCTAAGAAAAAAAAAAAAAAGGTTTTGGCATGCTCTGATCACTTTTCCATTTTTGCGTAGGATGCACGGCTCCGGAGATGTGCAGATCAATTAACTCTTATCTCATTGATATCCGGTGTAGCCTCAACCGTCATTAGCGCTCCATTGTCCTTATCTACTTATCTATTGTTGATTGACTACCGTCATTATCTATTATTCGTCAGCGTGTGGGTCGGCTTATGCTATTGTATTATACTCCTTTGTTCCTACTACACTAATCTGAATCATCAATAAAACACATTACCTAATTTTGTTAAAATTTTTATTTATAAAATACAAAATCTTATTACTTATTATCTATAAAATAGGAGCGAAACATCTCATCCACTAACATATCGTCGTACAATGTGTTCTCTGTAAATATACTCGTAAAACTATGCATTGAACATCCCTGAAACTTATATAGCAAATACATTAAGCAATATTCGCCACAAACTGAAGTCCTATCAACATTCCAGTTCCATCTTTTACAATTTCGTACAGGTGCCCGTCCATTTGAATCAAAATATTCACCGACGTCATTCGTATCGATATATAAAGCTACCCAATGTGACCCTGGTTTATCATCTGTACCCAAATTGCATATTACCTAGTCAGGTCATAAATTCTATCACATGTTTAATATAAAATAATTGAAACAAGTTTATTCATTATGTAACCATTTATATACCAAAATGAACTTAACAAAACATAGATTCTTATGACACTATAGTTTATTCAAAATGACCTCCGTAATTTTGAATACAGGCCTTCAATCTGCGCAGCCAGTCGTCTATCTCACCACAAACGAGGTCCATGTCATATCGGCGGCTGCCTTAATTAAAGATGTCTTGAGTGACTCGAAATTGGGATGAGGCTTTGAGCACGCCTTTTCCTCCAAGTGTTACCATATCTTGTAATCTAACGGATTCAAATCTGGACTGGTCTTTGTGTTTTGATATACTGAAAAGTTTGAATATAACCAAAAGATTCGTTTATCGTACCATCAAACGATACAATGAAGACTCTAGTGTAGATGACAGGTCAAGAAGTGATTTGTTAGGACTCCAGCAGTGATAAAAGCTGTAAAGGTGCGAATTCAAAGAAATCCCAAACGTAAGCAGAAACTGTTGGCCCTTCAGATGGGGTTAAGCAGAACCACGGCGTTAAATGAAGACTTAGGGCTTCGGGCATATCGAAGATAAACAGGACATCGTTTGAATGCTCGTGTAATGGATCTGAGACTGAAGAGATGCCGCTCTTTGTTGAAGCGGTACGCGGGAAAAAAATATCGGGAAATTCTTTTTTCGGATGAAAAATTTTTTACCGTAGAAGAGAGCTACAACAAACAAAATGATAAGGTGTACGCACACAGTAGTGAAGAAGCGAGCAACCGTATTCCGCGTGTCCAACGGGGTCATTTTCCATCCTCGCTCATGTTGTGGTTGGGAGTTTCTTATTGTGGCTTAACAGAGGTACATTTTTGTGAGAAAGGTTAAAAACGAATGCAGTTGTGTATCAAAATACAGTCCTGACGAACCTTGTGTAACCTGTTTCTCATACCATGTTCAATAACAGGCACTGGGTATTCCAACAAGATTCGGCGTCAGCTCATAGAGCGAAGAGCACACAAGACTTTTGACAGCTCCGTGGCGTAGTAGCTTAGCATGAGTGGCTGCGCTTGGGGGTCGCGGGTTCGAATCCCGCACGGAACAAGTATTTGTACGACCTACAAGTAATTGTTCCGAGTTTGGATGTTTGTCCTTGTGAAATTTGTGTTTGCAAACTGCCCCCACGATACAGGAGAAAAACCTAGTGTGGAGGGAACGTTCTTTAAAAACAAAAAAAAAAGACTGGCTGGCGGCGCGTGAAATCGACTTCATCCGACACAAAGACCAGTCCAGATTTGAATCCGTTAGATTACAAGATATGGTAACACTTGGAGGAAAAGGCGTGCTCAAAGCCTCATCCCAATTTCGAGTCACTCAAGACATCTTTAATTAAGGCAGCCGCCGATATGACATGGACCTCGTTCGTGGTGAGATAGACGACTGGCTGCGCAGATTGAAGGCCTGTATTCAAAATTACGGAGGTCATTTTGAATAAACTATAGTGTCATAAGAATCTATGTTTTGTTAAGTTCATTTTGGTATATAAATGGTTACATAATGAATAAACTTGTTTCAATTATTTTATATTAAACATGTGATAGAATTTATGACCTGACTAGGTAATATGCAATTTGGGTACAGATGATAAACCAGGGTCACATTGGGTAGCTTTATATATCGATACGAATGACGTCGGTGAATATTTTGATTCATATGAACGGGCACCTGTACGAAATTGTAAAAGATGGAACTGGAATGTTGATAGGACTTCAGTTTGTGGCGAATATTGCTTAATGTATTTGCTATATAAGTTTCAGGGATGTTCAATGCATAGTTTTACGAGTATATTTACAGAGAACACATTGTACGACGATATGTTAGTGGATGAGATGTTTCGCTCCTATTTTATAGATAATAAGTAATAAGATTTTGTATTGATCAGAGCATGCCAAAACCTTTGAGTCGAAGAACGTCGTACTTGTACCACTTCTGACTCAGTGCGCCAGAACTGGTACAACCTAACTACTAGTATAGTAGTACTGACTCGGTGCGCCAGAACTGGTACAACCTAACTACTGATTAGTAGTATCGTACTTTACATTGCTGATGCGTTAAGATTAGAACTAAGCGAGGATACAATGTCAGAGATGCTGAAACTATCGTAACACAACCGATAATCGATCTCTGGATTATGATCTGGATCTGAATCTGAAATATGAACAGTCAGTAGTTACGTTGTACCAGTTCTGGCGCACTGAGTCACAAGTACGACGTTCGTCGACTCACGATCCTACAAAAAAAAAAAAAAAAAAAAGTTTTGGCGTGCTCTGATCACGAATCTGCGGTCCATTTTTGCGTAGGATGCACGGTTCCGGAGATGTGCAGATCAATTAACTCTTATCTCATTGATATCCAGTGGAGGCCTCAACCGTCACTAGCGCTCCATTGTCCTTATCTACTTATCTATTGTTCATTCAATACCGTCATTATCTATTCGTGCGTCGGATTATCAGTGCTATTATATTATACTCCTTGGTTCCTATCTACAACACTAATCTGAATCTACAATAAAACACATTACCTAATTTTGTTAAAATTTTTATTTATAAAATACAAAATCTTATTACTTATTATCTATAAAATAGGAGCGAAACATCTCATCCACTAACATATCGTCGTACAATGTGTTCTCTGTAAATATACTCGTAAAACTATGCATTGAACATCCCTGAAACTTATATAGCAAATACATTAAGCAATATTCGCCACAAACTGAAGTCCTATCAACATTCCAGTTCCATCTTTTACAATTTCGTACAGGTGCCCGTTCATATGAATCAAAATATTCACCGACGTCATTCGTATCGATATATAAAGCTACCCAATGTGACCCTGGTTTATCATCTGTACCCAAATTGCATATTACCTAGTCAGGTCATAAATTCTATCACATGTTTAATATAAAATAATTGAAACAAGTTTATTCATTATGTAACCATTTATATACCAAAATGAACTTAACAAAACATAGATTCTTATGACACTATAGTTTATTCAAAATGACCTCCGTAATTTTGAATACAGGCCTTTAAACTGCGCGGCCAGTCGTCTATCTCACCACGAACGAGGTCCATGTCATATCGGCGGCTGCCTTAATTAAAGATGTCTTGAGTGACTCCAAATTGGGATGAGGCTTTGAGCACGCCTTTTCCTCCAAGTGTTGCCATATCTTGTAATCTAACGGATTCAAATCTGGATTGGTCTTTGTGTCGGATGAAGTCGATTTCACCCGCCGCCAGCCAGTCTTTTTTTTTTGTTTTTAAAGAACGTTAACTCCACACTAGGTTTTTCTCCTGTATCGTGGGGGCAGTTTGCAAACACAAATTTCACAAGGACAAACATCCAAACTCGGAACAATTACTTGTAGGTCGTACAAATACTTGTTCCGTGCGGGATTCGAACCCGCGACCCCCAAGCACAGCCACTCATTGCTAAGCCACTACGCCACGGAGCTGGCAAAAGTCCTGTGTGCTCTTCGCTCTATGAGCTGACGCCGAATCTTGTTGGAATACCCAGTGCCTGTTATTGAACATGGTATGAGAAACAGGTTACACAAGGTTCGTCAGGACTGTATTTTGATACACAACTGCATTCGTTTTTAACCTTTCTCACAAAAATGTACCTCTGTTAAGCCCCAATAAGAAACTCCCAACCACACCATGAGCGAGGATGGAAAATGACCCCGTTGGACACGCGGAATACGGTTGCTCGCTTCTTCACTACTGCGTGCGTACACCTTATCATTTTGTTTGTTGTAGCTCTCTTCTACGGTAAAAATTTTTTCATCCGAAAAAAGAATTTCCCGATATTTTTCCCGCGTACCGCTTCAACAAAGCGCGGCATCTCTTCAGTCTCAGATCCATTAGACGAGCATTCAAACGATGTCCTGTTTTTCTTCGATATGCCCGAAGCCCTAAGTCTTCATTTAACGCCGTGGTTCTGCTTAACCCCATCTGAAGGGCCAACAGTTTCTGCTTACGTTTGGGATTTCTTTGAATTCGCACCTTTACAGCTTTTATCACTGCTGGAGTCCTAACAAATCGAGGGCGACCACTTCTTGACCTGTCATCTGCACTAGAGTCTTCATTGTATCGTTTGATGGTACGATAAACGAATCTTTTGGTTATATTCAAATTTTTCAGTATATCAAAAAATTTAATTGGCGTGTAATCGCAACTGCAACACGGTCCTTTTTAAGCGTCCACTCCATATGTAAAAATGAGTAAAATTCTAAAAAGTATACAGTTTTATTTTCATGAATAATTCGAATTCAATAAACTTTTTTGTGGCCAGCATTCTAAAAGGGTGCGTTTGGCAGAAAAAAGCGCTAGCAAGCACTTATAAGCGCTGAAATAGTTTTCGGCCAGGCCACGATTGCTACTTCAGTAGCGCTGACACAATCCGCCATTTTGCTTATTTAATTTGTTTGTTTTGAAGTAGAGTTGATAAGTTGTTTTGTGCAATATTCGTTTTAAGTAATATAATGACATGAATAAACATATACATGTTATTAAAAATTCATGATTGGTAAGTTTTTAATATGAATACTTTACAAACATATATTTAAATTAGGTTAGGTTCCCCCGTTAAAACTAACATCGTGTCCTGGAGGAAAATAGCTACTTACGATTTGACAGCGCTTACCGCTTACGATCGCCATTTTGCTTACAAGCGCTTGCTAGCGCTTTTTTCTGCCAAACGCACCCAAAGAAAAGTTTTTACTGTGTGACAATACTTATGACCTGACTAGGTATATACGTTGGTACGTGGGTGTACATGGACAGTCTGTTAGCAGCATAAACATTATTTTCTAGACTGGGGTGAATCTTTTTCAGATGTTGTTGTACATCTAGTGTATCCATGATATTACTGCTATTAGTAGATTACTACAGTACAATCTACTCAATGACTAACATAGGAACGATCAATTATGTGATTTCTAAATATTAAATTGCATTTTTTCTGTTATACAAAACCTATTTGAGTCATCAATACACTGAATAAGACGCAACACGAAGAATGTGAGATAAGGTTGTTGACGCATAAAGTTATTATCAATTCTACTGTAGAAATTCTTTAGATTAGAATTATTACTTACTGGTACTATATAAGACCAAGCAACTGCAGTCATGGAGTTAGTGTATGGTCGTTTGACCGCAGTGTATCTATCAATAATACATTTGTGTTACTTCAACGCATCAAAGGCCATAGATGTAAGTGTTTAATCTATTGACAAACTTACTTTTCTTTCTGTTATTTTTTTACGTGTGTATGATTTTGAACGACAGGCCAGTTGGTCTAGTGGTTAGTGACCCTGACTGTTATGCCGGAGGTCGTGGGTTCGATTCCCACCCAGGACAAATGTTTGTATGATGAGCACGATCATTCGTTCTGTGTCTGGGTGTAATTTATCTATAATATTTATGTATTTAGAAATATATAAGTATGTTTATCAGTTGTCTAGTACCCATAACACAAGCTCTGCTTAGCTTGGGACTAGATGGCGTTGTGTGATAGTTGTGGAATATTATTATTATTATTATTATTTAGTGTTAACAAATTATATTTAAATATTTTGTGTGTGTATATGATTAAGCCGTGGTAGCTCAGATGGTTAGCGCAAGCTGTAAATTTTACAGTACGTAACGCGGGTTCGATCCCCGCCGACACCAATTAAATTGTTAATTGCAATTTTAAGTGTTTATTCTATTGACACACTTACTTTTCTTTCTGTTATTTTCTTACGTGTGTATGATTTAGTGTTAACAAATTATATTTAAATATTGTGTGTGTATATGATTAAGCCGTGGTAGCTCAGATGGTTAGCGCAAGCTGTAAATTTTACAGTACGTAACGCGGGTTCGATCCCCGCCGACACCAATTAAATTGTTAATTGCAATTTTAAGTGTTTATTCTATTGACACACTATCTTTTCTTTCTGTTATTTTCTTACGTGTGTATGATTCAGTGTTAACAAATTATATTTAAATATTGTGTGTGTATATGATTAAGCCGTGGTAGCTCAGATGGTTAGCGCAAGCTGTAAATTTCACAGTACGCGACCCAGGTTCGAACCCCGCCGACACCACTTAAATTGTTAATTGCAATTTTAAGTGCTGATTTACCACGTGCTCGGCGGTGAAGGAAAACATCGTGAGGAAACCTGCATGTCTGAGAAAATTTCGAAGGCATGTGAAGTTCGCCAACACGCATTGAGACCGCGCCGCGGACATTTCCTAGCCATAAATACAAAGACAATAGCAGAAAGTAAAAAGTTAAAAAATACTTTTTTGACAATGACAGTCATTAGTTGATCATTAGTGAATGTGATTCTGTTTTCTTAAATTACAGGAAGAAAAGAGCAGAAGGAAGAAATGGGATGATGGGAAGTAATGAAGAATGAATTGTTATGTGAAGTTTGTTGGAACAAACATATTTTAGTCACGTGTAAATACTTTTAACATTTTGGTTCAAAATGACACAAAATCTAAAAAATATTAGATACATCATCGACATGGACGGATTTTACATTACATATCCTCATAAACATTTTCAATGTAGAGAAATGGCTATTCTAGACGTAAAACTATCTAATAAAAATGATTCGTTTATCGATCATTATTTGTTTCGGCCAAGTTATCCTTTCAATTATTTGTCGCCAAAAGACAAAAAAAACTGTTCGTTATTGTGAAATACACGTGCACGGCATTCCATATTTTGATGTGACCGAAGAATTAAAATGTGCCTACAAACAAGAGAACATCATTCCCATACTAAATTGGTATATTAGAAATTTGTGCAAAGACGAAGTGATCGCATACAAAGGTGGTTCAACAGAAAAACAATTTTTAAAAATGTTGACGACGAATGATAGAATTTTTAATATTGAAGAATACAAATGTCCAAAATACAATGATTTGGTAAATGTCATAAATTTAAACAAACGTTGTGTGTGTAATAATCATATATTTGCAAAAAATAAACACAAAATTTTACATTGTTCTTGTGACGAAGTGTGGGTTTTTTACAAGTGGTTATTACTTGAAAATAAAATTTTAAATTAATCATAAATTTTGTTTGATTTCCCAAAAACATTAGTTATAGTATACTATATAACACAAAATTGGTTCAACAGAAAAACAATTTTTAAAAATGTTGAAGACGACTGATAGAATTTTTAATATTGAAGAATACAAATGTAAAAAAACAAATGTCCAAAATACAATGATTTGGTAAATGTCATAAATTTAAACAAACGTTATGTGTGTAATAATCATATATTTGCAAAAAATAAACACAAAATTTTACATTGTTCTTGTGACGAAGTGTGGGTTTTTTATAAGTGGTTATTACTTGAAAATAAAATTTTAAATTAATCATAAATTTTGTTTGATTTCCCAAAAACATTAGTTATAGTATACTATATAATACAAAATTCGTTCAACAAAAAAACAATTTTTAAAAATGTTGACGACGAATGATAGAATTTTTAATATTGAAGAATACAAATGTCTAAAATACAATGATTTGGTAAATGTCATAAATTTAAACAAACGTTATGTGTGTAATAATCATATATTTGCAAAAAATAAACACAAAATTTTTCATTGTTCTTGTGACGAAGTGTGGGTTTTTTACAAGTGGTTATTACTTGAAAATAAAATTTTAAATTAATCATAAATTTTGTTTGATTTCCCAAAAACATTAGTTATAGTATACTATATAATACAAAATTGGTTCAACAGAAAAACAATTTTTAAAAATGTTGACGACGAATGATAGAATTTTTAATATTGAAGAATACAAATGTCCAAAATACAATGATTTGGTAAATGTCATAAATTTAAACAAACGTTGTGTGTGTAATAATCATATATTTGCAAAAAATAAACACAAAATTGTACATTGTTCTTGTGACGAAGTGTGGGTTTTTTATAAGTGGTTATTACTTGAAAATAAAATTTTAAATTAATCATAAATTTTCTTTGATTTCCCAAAAACATTAGTTATAGTATACTATATAATACAAAATTGGTTCAACAGAAAAACAATTTTTAAAAATGTTGACGACGAATGATAGAATTTTTAATATTGAAGAATACAAATGTCTAAAATACAATGATTTGGTAAATGTCATAAATTTAAACAAACGTTATGTGTGTAATAATCATATATTTGCAAAAAATAAACACAAAATTTTACATTGTTCTTGTGACGAAGTGTGGGTTTTTTATAAGTGGTTATTACTTGAAAATAAAATTTTAAATTAATCATAAATTTTGTTTGATTTCCCAAAAACATTAGTTATAGTATACTATATAACACAAAATTGGTTCAACAGAAAAACAATTTTTAAAAATGTTGACGACGAATGATAGAATTTTTAATATTGAAGAATACAAATGTCCAAAATACAATGATTTGGTAAATGTCATAAATTTAAACAAACGTTGGGTGTGTAATAATCATATATTTGCAAAAAAATAAACACAAAATTTTACATTGTTCTTGTGACGAAGTGTGGGTTTTTTATAAGTGGTTATTACTTGAAAATAAAATTTTAAATTAATCATAAATTTTCTTTGATTTCCCAAAAACATTAGTTATAGTATACTATATAACACAAAATTGGTTCAACAGAAAAACAATTTTTAGAAATGTTGACGACGAATGATAGAATTTTTAATATTGAAGAATACAAATGTCCAAAATACAATGATTTGGTAAATGTCATAAATTTAAACAAACGTTATGTGTGTAATAATCATATATTTGCAAAAATAAACACAAAATTTTACATTGTTCTTGTGACGAAGTGTGGGTTTTTTACAAGTGGTTATTACTTGAAAATAAAATTTTAAATTAATCATAAATTTTGTTTGATTTCCCAAAAACATTAGTTATAGTATACTATATAATACAAAATTGGTTCAACAGAAAAACAATTTTTAAAAATGTTGACGACGAATGATAGTTTTTATGAAATTTGTTACAAAATTTGACTTCCCACATACACTTGGTCTTGCCACAATAGCAGTACACGGACGTATAAAGTGAAACATTACACGTCTAAAGTTCTAAGGTGAAAAATAAAAAATGAAAGTAATGGTGTAAACAATTCAAACAAAATTTATGATTAATTTAAAATTTTCGTCACAAGAACAATGTAAAATTTTGTGATTATTTTTTTGCAAATATATGATAATTACACACATAACGTTTGTTTAAATTTATGACATTTACCAAATCATTGTATTTTGGACATTTGTATTCTTCAATATTAAAAATTCTAACATTCGTCGTCAACATTTTTAAAAATTGTTTTTCTGTTGAACCAATTTTGTATTATATAGTATACTATAACTAATGTTTTTGGGAAATCAAACAAAATTTATGATTAATTTAAAATTTTATTTTCAAGTAATAACCACTTGTAAAAAACCCACACTTCGTCACAAGAACAATGTAAAATTTTGTGTTTATTTTTGCAAATATATGATTATTACACACATAACGTTTGTTTAAATTTATGACATTTACCAAATCATTGTATTTTGGACATTTGTTTTTTTACATTTGTATTCTTCAATATTAAAAATTCTATCATTCGTGGTCAACATTTTTAAAAATTGTTTTTATGTTGAACCAATTTTGTATTATATAGTATACTATAACTAATGTTTTTGGGAAATCAAACAAAATTTATGATTAATTTAAAATTTTATTTTCAAGTAATAACCACTTGTAAAAAACCCACACTTCGTCACAAGAACAATGTAAAATTTTGTGTTTATTTTTGCAAATATATGATTATTACACACATAACGTTTGTTTAAATTTATGACATTTACCAAATCATTGTATTTTGGACATTTGTTTTTTTACATTTGTATTCTTCAATATTAAAAATTCTATCATTCGTCGTCAACATTTTTAAAAATTGTTTTTCTGTTGAACCAATTTTGTGTTATATAGTATACTATAACTAATGTTTTTGGGAAATCAAAGAAAATTTATGATTAATTTAAAATTTTATTTTCAAGTAATAACCACTTATAAAAAACCCACACTTCGTCACAAGAACAATGTAAAATTTTGTGTTTATTTTTTGCAAATATATGATTATTACACACATAACGTTTGTTTGAATTTATGACATTTACCAAATCATTGTATTTTGGACATTTGTATTCTTCAATATTAAAAATTCTATCATTCGTCGTCAACATTTTTAAAAATTGTTTTTCTGTTGAACCAATTTTGTGTTATATAGTATACTATAACTAATGTTTTTGGGAAATCAAACAAAATTTATGATTAATTTAAAATTTTATTTTCAAGTAATAACCACTTGTAAAAAACCCACAATTCGTCACAAGAACAATGTAAAATTTTGTGTTTATTTTTTGCAAATATATGATTATTACACACACAACGTTTGTTTAAATTTATGACATTTACCAAATCATTGTATTTTGGACATTTGTATAAAAATTGTTTTTCTGTTGAACCACCTTTGTATGCGATCACTTCGTCTTTGCACAAATTTCTAATATACCAATTTAGTATGGGAATGATGTTCTCTTGTTTGTAGGCACATTTTAATTCTTCGGTCACATCAAAATATGGAATGCCGTGCACGTGTATTTCACAATAACGAACAGTTTTTTTGTCTTTTGGCGACAAATAATTGAAAGGATAACTTGGCCGAAACAAATAATGATCGATAAACGAATCATTTTTATTAGATAGTTTTACGTCTAGAATAGCCATTTCTCTACATTGGAAATGTTTATGAGGATATGTAATGTAAAATCCGTCCATGTCGATGATGTATCTAATATTTTTTAGATTTTGTGTCATTTTGAACCAAAATGTTAAAAGTATTTACACGTGACTAAAATATGTTTGTTCCAACAAACTTCACATAACAATTCATTCTTCATTACTTCCCATCATCCCATTTCTTCCTTCTGCTCTTTTCTTCCTGTAATTTAAGAAAACAGAATCACATTCACTAATGATCAACTAATGACTGTCATTGTCAAAAAAGTATTTTTTAACTTTTTACTTTCTGCTATTGTCTTTGTATTTATGGCTAGGAAATGTCCGCGGCGCGGTCTCAATGCGTGTTGGCGAACTTCACATGCCTTCGAAATTTTCTCAGACATGCAGGTTTCCTCACGATGTTTTCCTTCACCGCCGAGCACGTGGTAAATCAGCACTTAAAATTGCAATTAACAATTTAAGTGGTGTCGGCGGGGTTCGAACCTGGGTCGCGTACTGTGAAATTTACAGCTTGCGCTAACCATCTGAGCTACCACGGCTAAATCATATACACACACAATATTTAAATATAATTTGTTAACACTAAATCATACACACGTAAGAAAATAACAGAAAGAAAAGTAAGTGTGTCAATAGAATAAACACTTAAAATTGCAATTAACAATTTAATTGGTGTCGGCGGGGATCGAACCCGCGTTACGTACTGTAAAATTTACAGCTTGCGCTAACCATCTGAGCTACCACGGCTTAATCATATACACACACAATATTTAAATATAATTTGTTAACACTAAATCATACACACGTAAGAAAATAACAGAAAGAAAAGTAAGTGTGTCAATAGAATAAACACTTAAAATTGCAATTAACAATTTAATTGGTGTCGGCGGGGATCGAACCCGCGTTACGTACTGTAAAATTTACAGCTTGCGCTAACCATCTGAGCTACCACGGCTTAATCATATACACACACAAAATATTTAAATATAATTTGTTAACACTAAATAATAATAATAATAATAATATTCCACAACTATCACACAACGCCATCTAGTCCCAAGCTAAGCAGAGCTTGTGTTATGGGTACTAGACAACTGATAAACATACTTATATATTTCTAAATACATAAATATTATAGATAAATTTCACCCAGACACAGAACAAATGATCGTGCTCATCACACAAACATTTGTCCTGGGTGGGAATCGAACCCACGACCTCCGGCATAACAGTCAGGGTCACTAACCACTAGACCAACAGGCCTGTCGTTCAAAATCATACACACGTAAAAAAATAACAGAAAGAAAAGTAAGTTTGTCAATAGATTAAACACTTACATCTATGGCCTTTGATGCGTTGAAGTAACACAAATGTATTATTGATAGATACACTGCGGTCAAACGACCATACACTAACTCCATTACTGCAGTTGCTTGGTCTTATGTAGTACCAGTAAGTAATAATTCTAATCTAAAGAATTTCTACAGTAGAATTGATAATAACTTTATGCGTCAACAACCTTATCCCACATTCTTCGTGTTGCGTCTTATTCAGTGTATTGATGACTCAAATAGGTTTTGTATAACAGAAAAAATGCAATTTAATATTTAGAAATCACATAATTGATCGTTCGTATGTTAGTCATTGAGTAGATTGTACTGTAGTAATCTACTAATAGCAGTAATATCATGGATACACTAGATGTACAACAACATCTGAAAAAGATTCACCCCAGTCTAGAAAATAATGTTTATGCTGCTAACAGACTGTCCATGTACACCCACGTACCAACGTATATACCTAGTCAGGTCATAAGTATTGTCACACAGTAAAAACTTTTCTTTGGGTGCGTTTGGCAGAAAAAAGCGCTAGCAAGCGCTTGTAAGCAAAATGGCGATCGTAAGCGGTAAGCGCTGTCAAATCGTAAGTAGCTATTTTCCTCCAGGACACGATGTTAGTTTTAACGGGGGAACCTAACCTAATTTAAATATATGTTTGTAAAGTATTCATATTAAAAACTTACCAATCATGAATTTTTAATAACATGTATATGTTTATTCATGTCATTATATTACTTAAAACGAATATTGCACAAAACAACTTATCAACTCTACTTCAAAACAAACAAATTAAATAAGCAAAATGGCGGATTGTGTCAGCGCTACTGAAGTAGCAATCGTGGCCTGGCCGAAAACTATTTCAGCGCTTGTAAGCGCTTGCTAGCGCTTTTTTCTGCCAAACGCACCCTTTTAGAATGCTGGCCACAAAAAAGTTTATTGAATTCGAATTATTCATGAAAATAAAACTGTATACTTTTTAGAATTTTACTCATTTTTACATATGGAGTGGACGCTTAAAAAAGACCGTGTTGCAGTTGCGATTACACGCCAATTAAATTTTTTGATATACTGAAAAATTTGAATATAACCAAAAGATTCGTTTATCGTACCATCAAACGATACAATGAAGACTCTAGTGTAGATGACAGGTCAAGAAGTGGTCGCCCTCGATTTGTTAGGACTCCAGCAGTGATAAAAGCTGTAAAGGTGCGAATTCAAAGAAATCCCAAACGTAAGCAGAAACTGTTGGCCCTTCAGATGGGGTTAAGCAGAACCACGGCGTTAAATGAAGACTTAGGGCTTCGGGCATATCGAAGAAAAACAGGACATCGTTTGAATGCTCGTCTAATGGATCTGAGACTGAAGAGATGCCGCGCTTTGTTGAAGCGGTACGCGGGAAAAATATCGGGAAATTCTTTTTTCGGATGAAAAAATTTTTACCGTAGAAGAGAGCTACAACAAACAAAATGATAAGGTGTACGCACGCAGTAGTGAAGAAGCGAGCAACCGTATTCCGCGTGTCCAACGGGGTCATTTTCCATCCTCGCTCATGGTGTGGTTGGGAGTTTCTTATTGGGGCTTAACAGAGGTACATTTTTGTGAGAAAGGTTAAAAACGAATGCAGTTGTGTATCAAAATACAGTCCTGACGAACCTTGTGTAACCTGTTTCTCATACCATGTTCAATAACAGGCACTGGGTATTCCAACAAGATTCGGCGTCAGCTCATAGAGCGAAGAGCACACAGGACTTTTGCCAGCTCCGTGGCGTAGTGGCTTAGCAATGAGTGGCTGTGCTTGGGGGTCGCGGGTTCGAATCCCGCACGGAACAAGTATTTGTACGACCTACAAGTAATTGTTCCGAGTTTGGATGTTTGTCCTTGTGAAATTTGTGTTTGCAAACTGCCCCCACGATACAGGAGAAAAACCTAGTGTGGAGGTAACGTTCTTTAAAAACAAAAAAAAAGACTGGCTGGCGGCGGGTGAAATCGACTTCATCCGACACAAAGACCAATCCAGATTTGAATCCGTTAGATTACAAGATATGGCAACACTTGGAGGAAAAGGCGTGCTCAAAGCCTCATCCCAATTTGGAGTCACTCAAGACATCCTTGATTAAGGCAGCCGCCGATATGACATGGACCTCGTTCAGGCTGCGATAGACGACTGGCCGCGCAGTTTAAAAGCCTGTATTCAAAATTACGGAGGTCATTTTGAATAAACTATAGTGTCATAAGAATCTATGTTTTGTTAAGTTCATTTTGGTATATAAATGGTTACATAATGAATAAACTTGTTTCAATTATTTTATATTAAACATGTGATAGAATTTATGACCTGACTAGGTAATATGCAATTTGGGTACAGATGATAAACCAGGGTCACATTGGGTAGCTTTATATATCGATACGAATGACGTCGGTGAATATTTTGATTCATATGGACGGGCACCTGTACGAAATTGTAAAAGATGGAACTGGAATGTTGATAGGACTTCAGTTTGTGGCGAATATTGCTTAATGTATTTGCTATATAAGTTTCAGGGATGTTCAATGCATAGTTTTACGAGTATATTTACAGAGAACACATTGTACGACGATATGTTAGTGGATGAGATGTTTCGCTCCTATTTTATAGATAATAAGTAATAAGATTTTGTATTTTATAAATAAAAATTTTAACAAAATTAGGTAATGTGTTTTATTGTAGATTCAGATTAGTGTTGTAGATAGGAACCAAGGAATATAATATAATAGCACTGATAATCCGACGCACGAATAGATAATGACGGTATTGAATGAACAATAGATAAGTAGATAAGGACAATGGAGCGCTAATGACGGTTGAGGCCTCCACTGGATATCAATGAGATAAGAGTTAATTGATCTGCACATCTCCGGAACCGTGCATCCTACGCAAAAATGGACCGCAGATTCGTGATCAGAGCATGCCAAAACCTTTTTTTTTTCTTTTTTTTTTTTTTTTAGGATCGTGAGTCGACGAACGTCGTACTTGTGACTCAGTGCGCCAGAACTGGTACAATCTTTTTACAAGTGCGCCAGAACTGGTACAACGTAACTACTACAGTCTGCCTTTTATGACGTTAGCATCCACTAAGAAAGGATTTTCAAAAAATAAGTGGGCGAAAGAGGGTGTAACTATTGTAATACGGGACGAATGACTTGAAACTTACTGAAGTTACTCCAACATAAAATAAATTCACTCTTGTTTTCCGTTTTTCCAAAACAACCTCTTACTTCTTGGTAGAGAGAGTTCAAATTTGTATGAATAAAAAAGATTTATATTTTTAACAGGAGCAAATTCATTTTTTATTTTTCAAATATTTACGCTAAAGATTTTAAACAACGAGTTTGCCAAGTTTGTTGTACATATTGGTACATATTCAGACGCACAGTCCAAGACGCTGCACTTGAAGCGCTAAATTGTAACGATAGCTTCCTAATATTATGTACGTTTAATAAGAAAGGATTTTGTGAAATTCAAACCAGGAATAAATGATGAAAACCGGAATATCTGTTCCGGTTTTTATGATACTTTTTATTTTACGGGGTGATTTCATATTTGTATTTAGAAAAATTATGAAATTATTTTTGTATGAAAAAGTAGTAAGTACGAATACTTTTGGATTAAAATAATGAAATTTATTTAATATTACTAAAATTTAATCTTAAATTGTTAAAACGAGGGTACAATGCTTGTGTAGAAAAATGGTTTTCAACTTGCAAGGTGTTGGGGAAACCCGTAAAACGTAATTTTGATAATGATGAATAAAACAATAAATACAACTTTTCAGGGGTAATACTCTAAAGGTGGAAAATTGTTACATTACATTTTACTCATTGTGTATAGGTTAG
Organism: Parnassius smintheus behrii; assembly: GCA_036936625.1. Taxonomy (NCBI): domain Eukaryota; kingdom Metazoa; phylum Arthropoda; class Insecta; order Lepidoptera; family Papilionidae; genus Parnassius; species Parnassius smintheus. Next base: position 41,468,692 of record JAUPFT010000015.1, read on the forward strand.
TATTATAACAATTTGCAACTTAAATTTTTGGCAGGCGCTGAATAAAAATACTATTGTGGTTTTGTTACCACCGTAGGTGATAAGAAAATATTTTAAATGTAATCTTTCTTAATTTTTAAATGCGCGACATTTAAAGTATTTGATTATTTAAGTCTTAAGTACTTTGAGCGCTGAATACATTTAACTTAAATATTTATTTATTGTTTTTTATATATTTGTCATAATATGTGTCAATAATGTCCTCTAGGCTATATATAATATATATATATATATATATATATATATATATATATATATATATATATATATATATATATATATATATATATATATATATCTGGGGTAGGATAACGCTCTCATAGTGTAGAGAACTGGAGACTCTTTTAACTGTACCTAAACGTGGCATTCGGTCTTAGTCCTCAGTGGTGACAACCGCATCTGTAATGTGATTTCTAATCGAAGATAAAATAGATGTCTATAAACCACAGCCTCCACTTACCATCAGTTGGATTATGTGCCCGTTTATTCCCCTTATTCTATTAAATTCTTTAAAAAAAAGCTTATCGAAGTACCCCCGTACTTTAAGCATTGCTAACATTCTGACTCCGACCAGTTACTGCGAATTTTTTGACAGAAAACCCAATCTGAGTTTGAGCATAATCAAAGGAAAGGGCTTTCCTATGTTGAGCACGGTTTTATTATTCATTTGTTTGCAGGTAGAGACATAATATAGATCAAAACTTACGTAAATACATACATTTTGTTAGTGTAATAAGGTACTTAATTTAGGTAGGATTGTAGTTTTTAATGCAATAAATAAAATTGTTTGTTTCACGTTTTATTTAGAGATTCAAATAGTACGAACCGGGTAAATATACTATTTAATAGATAGCACGTCCTTTACATGGAAGTACAAAAATTTCAAGTGATAAAAATTTGGCCCTTACCGTGGTATCAATAAATGGCAATAAATGGTGATGAAGCTTGTTTATTTAGGTCAATCTCTTAACTGTTGGAACTCATTGGAACCAATTGTTGGCTATAGAAATTCGGGAGCAAATTGCAGGGGACGTTATTGCGGTCATTTTTAATGTATATTTACCACTAAAGACCTGCTCCGGCTTCGCATGTGTAGGATCTATTAATGTGGGGTTATTTACTTTAAAGATAATCATCGAAGACCATTTGTTTTATCAATTTTTCTATTACTAAAAATATAGGTTTTTTTAGAAATTGAAAAATTGATATCTATATCGATCTAGGCTATTATGATGAAACATAGCCTAGATCTCTGATGGCATCGCTTTATATCTGTTTGTGAAGTTTCCTCACCATCGGTGCAGCCATCCCGAAGAATACGGATCACAGACAGACAATTTTATACGAGGTAGAGCAATGCTGCAGCTTTATTGGTTGAAACACGAATGGGTCGGCTCAACCGGGGTAGGACCTTAAATAGCAGCTTAAGGCTGCTGTGTTTAGTATGGTGAATGTAAAGAACCGGAGACCCTTTTTACTGGATACGAAATACAATGCATTACATCTTAGTCCTTAGGGGTGACAACGCATCTGCATTTTTATTCTTAATCGAGAATAATTATAGATGTCTATAGGCCACAGTATCCACTTACCATCAGTTGGACTGTGTGCTCGTTTGTCGCCCTTACTCTATAAATAAATATATATAAATATGAAACGCAAGAGTTTAGTTTATTCCTTTTTGGGCCCCTACCTATATTAGTTTGTTCGTTAGTTTTTTTTTTAAAGAATATTAACAATCCTGTAAACATTACTAATATTCCGTTTAACTGCTCGTGGTAAGTTTAAATTGCTTGTGTTACGAGTGGTTCACGCCAGTAGTCGAATGGCGGATTTGAACCCACGACCTTTTTGAGTTCGCGATCCGCGCCCTGCCATTAGGCTACTGTCGCTTCAAAGTAGTTTGTTTAGTTAACTGACTAACAGAATGCTTTTATCCAAAATGCTTCCTATGTAACATTGAATGTTAAAAGTACAAATAAATAGTCACTAATTAACATAAAAAAACTGTAATTCCAAGCGAACAAAGACGCGTTCTCACTTCTCAGCTAGTTGTGTTAACATAGAACTGGTATAAGTACTTATTGAGTCAAGCAATCCAACACGTATGTACTCGTATCTGCAACATAATATGTAACACACGTAAAAACTACAGTTTTACATTTTATATAAGATCGGTCATTCAAAGAATGATTTAAATCGATCTGTATGTAAGGATGCCGAAATGAAATGCGCGGTGCATGTTAATACATGACGACATTGCACTCGTATGAGATGCGAATAAGGAATAGAATAAAGAAAGAAGGGTCGGGGCTCTTAAAGTAGGTTCAAAGATGTCATGGCTTTTAGCCGACTCTACAAAAGTAGGAGGTGCTCAATTCGATTGTATGTTTTGGGTATGTATGTAATGCAATATCTTCGCCATTTATGAACCGGTTTAAAATATTTCTTTTTTCATATTATGTAGGTACTCCAGACCGCATTTCGGTCATGGCGGCTATTTTCAACGGATATTAGTGTGTTAGTTGTGGGGTCTGTTACACGCTTAAAGCAACTAGCGATTTAATAAAGAAGTATTCCGAAAAATTAAATCTCGGCGTAAATTCGTTAATACCATCATGTACCAAACCACCGAGGTTGTATGGGTTACCGAAGATACACAAACCAAACGCTCCACTACGTCCTATAGTGAGCCAGATCGATTAACCAACTTATAAGCTGGCACAACACTTGGCAAAAATACTGTCACCACTGAGAGGACATACCAGAGCACACACAAAGGATTCATACAATTTTGTTAGTGGGATAAAAGACCTACATCTCGCTGACAATGAAACTATGGTCAGTTTAGATGTTCAGTCACTATTCACATGCCTACCTATTGAAGACTGCATATCAATTGTAACTAGAAAGCTAGAAGATAATAACATGCCTGCTGAATATGCAGTATTACTCAAACACTGCCTCTCACATCTGGCTATCTGGCTCACCTGTATCTCCCATAGTCGCCGACATATTCATGGAGGACTTCGAGGAGAAAGCCCTTCCTACTGCTCCTGTAAATCCAAGATTCTACAAGCGGTACGTAGACGACACTTTCACAATTTTACCATCTGACAAAGTAACTGCATTTTTAAACCACCTTAACTCTATAAAATCTAAAATACAATTCACAATGGAGTTTGAGGCAAATAATTCTTTAGCTTTCCTAGATGTTTTAGTCATTTGAAATCCTGATAACACTATTGGTCACACTGTGTATAGGAAAAAGACCCATACCAACCAATACTTAAATGGTGAATCTCACCATCATCCTTCACAGTTAGCTACCGTGGGTAAATTTTTGTTTCAGAGAGCACGAGGGATCTGTGACAGAAAGCATCTGGCCGCCGAGCTTCAGCATCTCAAGCAAGTATTGCAAGACAAGAAGCTTCGGGTCCCGCGCCTACGTCATAGTGACCGAGTGAAGCCGGCCACAGTCGAGCGTGTACCTGCTATACTACCATATGTCAGAGGAGTCACAGACAAGGTTGGCTACATCTTGAAGCGAGCTTCCATTAAAACATACTACAAGCCGCTGAAGCAGATTAGTCTATTTTTACCATCCGTCAAGTGTAATATCCCTTTACAAGATGCAGGAGTGTACAAGTTAGATTGTGAATGTGGTCTCTCTTACATAGGTCAAACAAAAAGATCTATAAAAACCCGCGTGAAAGAACATAGAGCTGACGTGAAGCACCGACGCTCCGGGAAGTCTGCAGTCTGCGAACATGTTCAAGATCGTCCCCACCATTACATTCGATTTGATAAACCACAAATCCTCGCAAAAGAACACCGATTCCTACCAAGGATGATACGCGAGGCTATTGAAATTAAAAAACATCCTAATTTCAATAGAGAAGATGGATGGGTGCTGCCACCTGCTTGGGATCCTATAATTAACAAAATTAAACCCAAACCTAAGCATACCACTGCAAGACTTCATGATACTATAAGCTCGTTTTGCGTAAATCGGACCAAAAATTAATATTCAAAAACTGAAGATAGCCGGACTAACTATGACATTGGGACGTCAAACAGTCTCAGTACCACCCGTGACAATGGGTGCTGTAAAGCACCCGAAACGTCGGGAATTAAAAATAAGTAAAAGTAGTGAAATAAACGCGATAAAATCTGTAAATTTAGTTTTATTATAAAATTTACGATATACTATTCCATAGCCTAGAACTCATCCAAGAACTGGTACAATAACTCGAACGCTTTTTTGACTGGTGAATAATTGCAAAAGGCCACTTCTTTAACTTCTTTTTCTCCCTTGTTTATCCTGCGAAACATTCAAATCGTTAGGAATTTATAAAAAACGGCCAAGAGCGTGTCGGGCCAAGCTCAGTGTAGGGTTCCGTAGTTTCCCGTCCGTCACAATAAGTGTTCCCACCTATGAGTTTAAAGATGGGTATCCATTATGTTCGCGCTCCAGCAGCGCTCCGCGCTCCTGCAACTGCTCCCGATAGTGGGTACTGTTGTTTCCATCCAAGTTCAAAATGATTTTCCTAGAAAGTCCCTATAAAGTTCTACTTTTCAGATTTTTTTCATATTTTCCAAACTTATGGATCAAAAGTTAGAGGGGGGGGGGACACAATGTTTTTTTACTTTTGGAGCGATTATTTTCGAAATTATTGACATTATCAAAAAATGATTTTAGTAAACCCCTATTCATTTTTAAATACCTTTCTAACAATATATCACACGTTAGGGTTGAAATTAAAAAAAATCACTTCCCACTTTACATATAGGGGGGCTACCCTAATAAAATATTTTTTCCAATTTTTATCTTACCACTTTGTCGGCGTGATTGATACACATATTGGTACCAAATTTCAGCTTTCTAGTGCTAACGGTCGCAGAGATTAAGCGAGGACGGACAGACGGACAGACAGACATGGCGATACTATAAGGGTTCCTAGTTGACTACGGAACCCTAAAAACGCAATAAAATCCGTAAAATTTTTTACGTTCATAGATTAAAACTACTTTTACGGATTTTTCGTTATTGATGAACGTAATGATTTCTTATATTATTAAATATAAGAAATCATTATGTTCATAGAGTCATACTCGTATGAATTGAAAAGTTTAAATGTCGTTCCCATAAATTTAAAGGTGGTAGAGCCATGCTGCTATGTTAGTAGTAATTGTAGCACGAATGGGCAGGCTCGACAGGGAAAAGACTACGCACTCATTGAATAACAGCGTAAAATAGCAGCTTAACGCTGCTGTGTTTCGTACGGTGAGTGTAAAGAACCGGAGACCCTTATTACTGGAAATGAGGCATTCCATCTAAGTCCTCATGGGTGGCAATGCATCTACATTTTGATTCGTAATCGAGTATGAATGAATTCGTAAGCGAGGTGGATTTGTAGTATATTTTATTTTATTCCCACAGCATCGACCTTGATAAAGTATTTAGGCTAGAAAAATCACCTACTGACATGGAAATGCGTCGCACCATGGGGAATGGTGCGACGCATATCGAGTGCCCATTGTCCGTTGTATGGCTCCGCAATCAAATTCGACCAAAGTATTCCAATCACGCGCCCGTATTGGTTCCAACTTACCGTAACACAAATAAGGTAACAATAAAAAGGATGCCCGTTTTTTATATTTTTTACGGACGCGTCTCATAATTCGGTGTTAATAAAAAATGTCTTTTCTTAATTTACTATTTCTTTTGAAATTTAAGATCGTGGAAACCAGAGACGAATTAAATGTCGACAACGCCCTAGGCTTAGCGGTCATATGTTATAAATTATCATTTCGCAAATAAACTATATTACAAGTTAAATATAGTAAAATAATTAGAACACGAGTAATCTTAATTTTAACTTCCGCGCGCGCCCAATTTTATCCTTGCGCCCCTAGTTACGTGCCTAGTTTGCCTTAAGGATAATCCACTACTGGTCGAAACGTTTGACATTATAAATTATAATACGCGTAATTCTAGTTGATACCCGCTCACTTTTACCGCACACGCACTCACGCACGCACGCACGCATGCACGCACGCACATGTCTTTTTATCCGTGTTTTCAGGCAATGAAAAACTGCTACAATATCCTTAGAATATAAATTTTGACAGTGCATTAACGGTCATAATAGCTCAAATGGGATATCAGACGGTCACGAAATCGTAGTACCCTGCTTCGAGTCCTGTCTGCAGTTTAACTATTTTCGTTTTTTTTTTCAAGCTCCCTTCTTTTCTGAGAAAGTCTATTATTTCGAGCCCTTTTTTAGTATTTTTTAATAACACGAAAATTTTATTTAAACTAATTGCATTCATGAGTTTTTATTCAAATAATCAGTTCAGTTTTTTCTATTATGTCGGTAAGATCTAAAAATATTAGGTCATTTTTCATCAGTATGTAATTTGTATCTCAATATAATTTCCAAAACACAACATTTAAAAAAATACTGAGAAAAGCTCGGTCAACCAGGTACTAATATATATAGGAAAATTTACCGCAAATATTGAATCTACTCGATGCTTAACATAAGTTAGACAAGCATCTCTTACGTAAACAGTATATATTTCATTAAAGTAGTACTTTATTTATTGACTTGTCGATGGTTAGGTAATTAACTTAAGGGATAGTAAAGAAAGTAAGTTACGTAATATATTAGACTAATGTTGCTAATATCCAAAGAAATAGGATCAGCGGGGCTAGCCAAGTAGACATTCTACAGTCGTTAACGCTGATACTACGAGTAAACTATAGAAATGAATGAAATCAACCACAAATAAGTCACACAAATGTCACGCGACGTTCAGATGTATCATTCCTATTCATTTTTATAGTTTTCTGCTAGCATTATCTTTTTTTTTTTTTATAGAAGAGGGGGCAAACGAGCATGCGGCTCACCTGATGTTAAGTGACTACCGCCGCCCATGATCAACCGCAACACCAGGAGAATTGCGGGTGCGTTGCCGGCCCTTTAGAAAGGAGTAAGCTCTTTTCTTGAAGGTCCCCAGGTCGTATCGGTCCGGAAAAATCGCCGGTGGTAAACTATTCCACAGAGAGGTTGTACGTGGAAGAAAACTCCTTGTGAAACGTACAGTGGTGGACCGCCAAGCGTCCAGATGGTGTGGATGGTATCGGGACGTTGCCGTGTAGTGCGTTCACGAAATTTGGCGGCTGGGATTAATCCGAACAATTCCTCAGAGCACTCCCCGTGATAGATGCGATAAAATACGCAAAGAGATGCAACATCTCTTCGCAGCGCCAGTGAATCGAGCCGATCGGAAAGCACTCGGTCGTCGACGATTCGAGCCGCTCTGCGCTGGATGCGGTCAAGTGGAAGGAGCTGGTACTGGGGAGCCCAAGCCCAGAGATGGGAACAGCACTCCATGTGCGGCCGAACCTGCGCCTTGTAAAGTTGCAGGCGGTGTGCCGGCATGAAATACTGTCCCGCTCTGCTGAGCACGCTAAGCTTTTTAGAGGCCAATTTGGCCTTCCCTTCCAAGTGACCACGAAACTGCACGCCACTCGATATGTCGACGCCGAGGATTCCGATACTGGCTGAGGCAACAAGGGGAGTGCCTTGAAACTGAGGGGATACGACAAAGGGGTTCTTTTTAGCGGTTAACGCGCAAACTTGTGTCTTCTGGGGGTTAAACTGGACTAGATTTAGTCGTCCCCAATCCGAGACTCTGTTCAGCAAAGACTCGACTTCAGACACAAGTTTGTCCCGGCAATCGGAGACGTTTTCCCGAGAAATATTGGCTCGGCCGGTGTAAAGAGCATCACCAGTGCTGTCATCCGCATAGCAATGAATGTTACGGGTATGCAACATATCATTGATATGCAGAAGAAACAGCGTTGGCGATAACACGCAGCCTTGTGGAACACCAGCATTAATAGGCTTGCAATCGGAGCTTGCACCGTCTACAACGACCTTGATGCTCCGATCTGCAAGAAAGCTGGTGATCCAATCGCACAATTTCTCGGGAAGCCCATAGGAAGGGAGCTTCGAAAGAAGCGCTTTGTGCCAAACCCGATCGAAGGCCTTCGCAATGTCCAAACTAACGGCAAATGCCTCCCCCTTGAACTCCACTGCCTCCGCCCATCTGTGAGTGAGGTAGACCAGAAGATCACCAGCTGACCGACCACGGCGAAAACCGTATTGGCGGTCACTAATCAGCTGGTGATTTTCAAGGTACCTCATGAGCTGGCAGTTTACAATGGACTCCATTGTTTTGGAGAACAAGGAGGTGATGGCGATTGGCCGGTAGTTGGACGGGTCTGAGCGGTCGCCTTTTTTAGGGATCGGGTGGACGAAAGCCGTCTTCCATGATTTTGGAACTAAGCCTAGGGAGTAGGAGTACCGGAAAAGACGCGTTAAAACCGGTGCCAACTCTGGAGCACACGTCCTCAGCACAATTGGGGGGATTCCGTCAGGCCCACTCGACTTGTGGATGTCCAGGGAGAGGAGTGCTTTGCGAACCGAGCGCTGTGTGAACTGCACTTCCGGCATGGAGCACTCACACCGCGGGATGGTCGGCGGCGTACTCCCCCCGTCATCGAGAGTCGAGTTAGACGCAAAGAAAGAGCCCAGAAGATCGGCTTTCTCCTTTGCAGTATGGGCCAGTGAGTCGTCCTTCCTGTGCAGAGATGGAAGAGATGGCTGACAGAAATTCCCCTGGACAGCCTTGGCGAGAGACCAGAATGCACGGGTTCCAGAAGGAAGGCGAACTAGTTTCTCGCCAATTCTGCCTATGTGCTCTGACTTTGCCTTGGCAATGACTCTTTTGAAGGACCTAGAGGCGGAATTATACTTCTTTTTTAGAGCGCTGGTGTTTACATCCCGGGACGCTGATGCATCAACCCAGGCTTGGTAGCACTCCTGCTTATAGCATGATGCTATTTTACAGTAGCGACCAAACCATGGCTGAGATTTGCCTCCAATGGGCACCACAGAGGAAGGAATAAAAAGTTCCATACCCTGAAGTACCACATCAGTAACAGAATCCGCAACAACGTTGGGATCATCCGACGAGAAGCAAACCCGCCCCCAAGGGTAGGATGCAAAGAAAGACCGCATCCCATCCCAATCGGCTGACCTATAGTGCCAAACACGGCGGCAGCCTGCAGAATGCAACCGCGATTTCAGCGTGAGTGGCACAACACTCCGGACCAGACAATGGTCCGAGGAGCCTAAAGGGGCGTCGACGGAAATCTGATATCCATCCGGGTGAGAGGTCAGCAGAAGGTCCAACAGGGAAGGTGCATGATCCTCCACATCTGGAATCCGCGTAGGCGAAGTAACCAGTTGTGTCAGACCATATGCCAAGGCAAAATCATGAACAGATCTCCCCGCATGATCGGTTAAACGTGAACCAAGCCATTCGGCGTGATGGGCGTTAAAGTCGCCGAGGATCACGATCTCTGCGGAGGGGATCTGCTGTAGCAACGAATCTGCAGCCATTTGGACGTGGTCGAAGAGTCGGTCTGTTTCGGCATTACCGCTATGGGACCTATAGAGGCACCCGTAGACGCGCGGATGGTCGTCGCTGTCTACGCGTAGCCAAAGGATGGACAGGTCCGAACCTTCAAGTCTGCTGAGGCGTCGAGAACAGATGTCCTCTCTGACGTAAACGCAAACTCCAGCCCGAGGCACAAAGGAGTGTTCCAATTTGTACCCCGGGTAGGAGAGATACGAGACATCAGCCGGAGAGGACACCTGCGTCTCGGTCAGAAAGAGCAGAGCCGGCCTCGCCGTCTCGAGATGGTAGTGGACGGCGTTTAGGTTAGAGTGAAGTCCCCTGATATTGCAGAAATTCACGGACAGCGTGGCAGGGGTCGCCTTGGTTTTGTTGCTCCGTTTGCCCCGAGCAGTTGTAGTCTTGAGCGGAATTTTGCCCCCCCCCCCCCAGAATACGCGGGGCAGCCTGAGCACCCACGCTCAGAAGTAGAGAAACATGGTCGTGGATGCTCAGCGAGGGATTCTCCAGGGGTGCTGGTACCCTCCTGGGGTAGTCTATCATTATTTAGTTCCGCTACCATGCTGATGGGGGGGGGGGGATTTGGGCCTCCGGCCACCTGCACTCACCAGACGAAACGCGGAAGCAGAGCTTCCACTTCACGCCGGTATTCTGTGAGGTCATACCACCCCGGTTTGAGCCGGCCCATACGTGCAACAGCAAAGCTGCCGCGTGGCTCTACCACTGTTAATCTGTTGTAGAAAGAAACTTAGCTAGCTACGCAGGTCGTTGAAGTACTTTTTGTCGTTATTTATCTACGTAGTGGAGAAATTTAATACAGATTTAAAAATAAAAAACGACACGTTTTATAATAACGCATCACTGCTGGGGCTATAAGAAAAAAAAGGGACAAATAAAAGAAAAAATTTATGTCTTAAAGGAGTTTCACTTTGTACGTGTACACAAACACGCAATTTTTTTAAATTTTTTTTAACTATATATAAAAAAATTACTTCAAAAGTACTTTAATTTACGGTATGAAACTAAGAAAAATAAGCAGGAGAAAAAAAAACAATTTTTGCGGGTCAAAATTCATAGTGTACAGTGGTACGAAACCCTGATTACGTGTATCTAATTCGCACTTGACCAGTATTTATGATTGGCTTATTAGTTGTTACTTCATGAAAATATATTTACGTTTGTCATATTATTTAGCTTAAACCATTGGACGTCTTTCAAGTGCATTTTGGGTGCGGGAAAACAAAATAAAACATAAATAGATTTACAGTGTACGTTTCTTGTGCATTTGTAGCATCCACCATCTTCTTTTCCTTTGTATTCATTTTTCTTTGTTTATTTTTTTATTTTATAGGATAGGGTGACAAACAAGCACAAAGTCCACCTGATGGTATGTGGATGCTGTAGCCCATAGACATCTACATCTATTCTCGATTACGAATCAAAATGCAGATGCGTTGTCACCCGTGAGGACTAGGATGGAATACCTCGTTTCCAGTAAAAAGAGCCTCCGGTTCTCTACACTCACCATACGAAACACAGCAGCATTAAGCTACTATTTTACGCTGGTATTCTGTGAGAGCGTGGTCCTTCCCCGGTCGAAACATTTAACAACGGCAAATTTAACGCCGTTCAACGGCAAATTTAATGCCGTTCAACGGGAAACGGCGTTGACGGTTCAAGTGTAGCCACTCATTTTATCGCGTTAAATTTAAGGCAATAATTGTTGCGTTTATGGGCATTGACGTTGCTCGTTAGTGTAGCTGCAGCATTAGATATACACACATGCTTTCGCCGCACAAACACAAAGGCAATATACTAAAGTACTTACACCGTAAACACATACCTCCGTAGGTAAAGTATTTTCTACTGTAAATTATGTATTCATATTAATGTAGCTGGAGATAAAAGATATATTTAAAAAGTTTGCATAAAAAACATGCAAATCTGTATAATGCATAAATTTAACATAAATATATGCAAGCGTGTTTATATTCCTAGTTATATATACAAGTTGTAAATTTTGATTCAAAAATAAAATATAGAAATATTTCGTTTTTGAGCGAGTTAAATATATAAGCTTTTAATACCCCTACCGTTACAACTATTTATTAATCTGTGCCGTTACAGACTATCAAGAGTTCACTGATGAACATAAGCAAATGTTGCCACATTCCCCCTATGTCTTCCATAGTTGTCCGCTTGACAAACGGGTCCTTACCCGTAGTATTTTTATTTTTTAGCTGTTATTAGAAGAGATTGCTATCCGTCTCTTGATTTGTTTCCCTCTGTCACCTCTTACGACACCGACAGCGGTGGAATTTTTCTCACACTGGCGGTATATGAATACCCGCTACCCTATATCATATACACTGTCAATCGTATCATATCATAACAATACACTGTCAATTTTTCATTAGAAAAAAAAATGTATTTTGCTGTCGTTAACAGAACTGTAATATCTGTAATATGTAAGTACGAATATTAAAAGTTTTAATAAGAAAGTTTTGAACCGGCGAATTTGACGAGTTTAAAGCTATTAAAATAAAATTTGCGTAAATTAGAAATTTTAAGCTATCCTGATCTTTATTTCATTATAATACGTTTGAAATAATGAATAATCAATAGATTTCTATTGATATTATAAATAAATACATTCATAGCGATTCTCAAGAGAAAACAAGGAATTATATAATTGGTAGATTAGTTTCGAATTGCTACATTAAAAAAATCATGATTAAAGGATTTGGTTGTAGTCATTTTTAATTTTTAAATTGTAGTTAGGTGACAATTATAATTATCATTACAATTATATTTTATCATCATCATCATCATTACAGCCCTTAACAAGTCCACTGCTGAACATGGGCCTCCCCCAAGTAATGCCACAAAGCACGGTCCTGAGCCACCTGCATCCATCAACTTCCTGCATGTCTTACCAGGTCGTCACTCCATCTAGTGGGGGGTCGCCCTACACTACGCCTACCGGTACAAGGCTGCCACTCGAGAACCTTTCTTCCCCATCGGTTATCGGTTCTTCGAGCTATATGGCCGGCCCATTGCCACTTCAGCTTACTAATCCGTTGGGCTACGTCGGTCACTCTGGTTTTACAGCGGATATCCTAATTTCTGAGTCTATCACGCAGAGAAACTCCGAGCATAGCCCTCTCCATAGCTCGCTGAGTGACCTTGCGCGTCCTCATACGGCAAGCAGTGAAGGACCACTTCTCAGATCCGTAAGTCATCACTGGCAACACGCACTGGTTGTACACTTTAGTTTTCAGAGATTGAGGTATACCTGACGAGAAGATGTGTTGTAATTTCCCGAACGCTGCCCAGCCGAGTTGAATCCGTCGATTGACCTCTCGTTCGAAGTTGGACTTACCTAGTCTGACTATTTGTCCCAGGTAAACGTACTCGTCAACAACTTGGTCCTCCCGCGATTCTGCCATAAGGACTATATCGTCGGCAAATCGAAGGTGAGTGATGTACTCGCCATTGATGTTAATACCGTATCCTTTCCAGTTCAGTAGCTTGAAAATATCTTCCAACGCAGCGGTGAAGAGTTTCGGGGATATAACGGATATATATATATATATATATATATATATATATATATATATATATATATATATATATATATATATATACAATTATATTTATATAGGACAATTACAATTATATAGGTGATAATATCGAACAAGCAGTAAAAAAACAGGAAAATGATTAATGCGGAGTTTATACATAACCTCAAAATTAGATTTTTAAAAATTTATAAAAAAACTAATCATGTCCAGCAGGATGTGGAAATGGGGGGGGGGGGGCGACTCTATAACTCTCTCGCCTCCCTCTCCACCACCTCCCACCCCTAATTCATTTTGAGTTATCATTTTGAGGCTGGTTCTATGGGATTTTCTTTTTGATTTTTCTCAAGAACGGTGCATTATACACCTTCTAATGGGAGTGATAATATTATAATTGGGAATCAAACCTCTACCAAATAAAAATCTTGCTCCCCCAAATTCTAGCCAAAGGATCTTAAATCCAACCCTTTATAGTTCCTGCTATTTAAAAAACAAATTATAAAGGCACCTATTTGATGATTGTTATTTCAAAATTTGGACTATCCCACATTTTGCTTTTTATTTGGCAGCCCTATAATACAGCAATCCAAATGATATCATTATACGCATACGTTTAGTCACAGGACGACGCGATGTCCGACGTTTAATGCTCCTGCCAGAAAAGCGCGCGGAAAACGTTTTTTTTTTTTTCAAATTCTAATTTCACCATAGACAACATTGTACTTTCTACGTATAATAAATTCGTCAAAATGTTTCTGAATATTCATTACGTTGTAATTAATTCCGTCTTCGTTAAGTTTATATAACAATATTCTAAAGTGCGCCGGTGGTCGGGATTTGTTTTGTGTGCATTTAGTTTGAGCGCGTTCGAGTTTACCAACGGTAGTGTTGTGTGAATAATTTGTTTGTGTACATTAAGTTTTTTATAGAAAAAAATATGGAACGTTACGTCGTGAACCGGCATTCGAAGCGACGTCAAAGTAACGACGGTTTTTTGACGAGATGGAGAAAGAAGTATAGCATATTGAGAAAGCGTTCCTGGGTTACCAGTGGATATGACTTAAACGTAAGGACGTTTTTTAGTTTTTATTTTTATTTTCGACCAGAACTTTTAATATACAGTCCAAATATACTCTGTTTTAAGGCTTGCTAAGCTAGAATCATTTAATTATTTGTTGGTTTATAAACAAAAAAGAATATTGAAGCAAAATAGAAGTGACAACTGCTGAAAGGGCTGGTCATGACTCATGATAGGAAGACCGTGTGTAGGTTAACGTAATGTGGAACACGCCGGGTCAGAAAGTGCAAAGTTATGGGAAAGGGGGTTGGTAAAACTAGATGCGTAAAGTTGAAGAACGGGCTGAATGCTTAGCTAATTACCGCCAGCTACCTTGATGATGATGAGCAAATTTATTAAATCTGTTTCTATGTTATTAATTACAGTGGTGCGTACGGACGTTTTCATACATGATCTGTAGCGGCGGTAGCCTTATGGTTTAGGGCGAAACTGCGAAATTTTACGCTACAGGTTCGAAACTTTGATTCGTTACTGTCTTAGTCGCGATAGGTTTGTGTAAGTATATATCACAATGTTTTACTTCTCAATTGTAAGTTGTAGTAGATTCGTTGAAATCTGAGGACTAAGATCGAATGCTTCGTTACCAATAAAATTCTCAAGAAATGACTGTTCTCGTCTGTACGAAACACAACTGCATTAATCTGATATTTCACACAAGGTTGAGAAACTGCCATAAAGTTGGATATTTGCCATAGTTGCCACGCTTGGCAAGCGAGTTGTCAACTGCAATTTTTATTGTTATAAGCTATAATCAGAAAGACGCTGCTGCCTATCTTATGTAGATTTCTACTCTTGTTTATGAATTTAGTTCTTCTCACACATACTCCGTGAATAAAACTACATTTATAATATTTTGAAGTCTATTCGAACGTAAAAAAATACTGGTATGTGTTGATAATCAATATTCAATGGAACCAAAATGCAGATCCATTGTCACCTGTGAGGACTAAGATGAAATTCCTTGTGTCTAGTAAAAAAGTTCTCCGGTTGCCTACACTCAGCATCCAAAACACAGCAGCGTTAAGCTACTATTCTACTCTGGTTTTAAGTGGTCCTCCCGAGCAGACCATTCGTGCTACAACCACTATATAGCTGCAGCACAAGATACTAGCACGGTCTTCATTGCATAGAGTAAAGAAACTATCTTACTAATTCCCCGATAGAGCCAACCCATTCGTACTGCAACTGTAATATTGTATGGTCTTTTGTCATTCCTATTTGTATAAAAATGTGCATAAACGATTAATGAGTGTCAATATTAATTATGGACTCATGGTTTGATCATAAAGTATACCCACTGCTTGTACTTTGAACCGCACCCACAGTATCTTTCGAAACGTGATTAGCCTTTGTACAAGATAATGTAAACTTGCATCTATGAGAAATAAATTGTGATTCATAATTGGTTGCTGTCTATAATTTAGTAGCGGTAGCGCTGTACAAATCCTTCTGTAATTTGATACCTTTGTCTCTACTCCCTGTGCCTTTTGATTTTTAAACAGACGGCTCGGCTATTCTTACCTCATCCCACAATAACGCTGTGGTTAGCGGTGCTTTCGTGGCTGCGAGTTGAATACCGCATGGAACAATTACTTTATTTGTATCTCCTACAAGTAATTGTTCGGATAAAAGTCTGCATGTTACGGGAGAAAGTCCTAAATATAAGTATATCGTGTTTTTTTTTTAAATAAAATAACTAACACAAAACATTTGAATATTTTGTAATACATAATGTATATCCGAAATTATATATCGTAATATAAAATATTTTGATAATTACCAAATATATCATGTAAATACGGAGTCCGGTACTGGAGAGACGGTAGTCGTGATTACATTATCTATCCATCGGAAACAAAACGGTAATGTCAAATGATTTCCTAAGAAAATATTATATTCGAACTGTACACAATTACCCTTACAGTTTATAAAACTTTCACTGCTAAAGATAGACCTCCCCCATAGATAGTCTTATAGGGATTCCCCCTATGAGGCAGTAGTCAGCACGCTTAGCAGTATTTTCCGTAGTTGCCAAAGTTGTTTTTTAAGTTAATAGGAAGTCGCTGCTGCCTCTAGCATAGCATATACCCACGAGACGACATGGGGCAGTCGATGTTCTGACACAGCTACTACACGGTATATGAAGTTCTAACGATTTGTTTTCATCGCAACGAAGGGCAGACAAATATTCCATAGCAGTACCAGCTCGTTCGCACTTTGTAATGTTTGAAAACAAACTATTAATTAAGAATGTATTCGTATAACAAATTATGTCATCGACTGTATTACGAAATCGATATTCACGGCTTATTAGGTAACAGTTACCTAAGTATCCAGGTGACTTATATTGGGTTTTTATATTTTAAAAACGCTTCGTGTTCCCTTAGAATAAATACTTTGTATTACATTAAAGTGCATAAAAACCCTTTTTTTTCAACAAAATACTAGCGTAACACTTACAAGTGAATAGAGAACGTGAGTAGAGAACCGGAAGCCCGTTTTACTGGAATCGAGGAATTTCATCTTAGACCTCAGGAGTGATAACGCATCTACATTTTGATTCTTAATCGAGGTTAAGTGTGGATGTCTATGGATCACAGCATCCACTTACCATCAGGAGGACTGTGTGCTCGTTTGTCACCCTCATATTATAGAAAAGTACTCAAATTTCGAACTCTTTTCGATGAGTTGAGATGAGAGATGTGAAATTTTGAACATAGCTCAGAATCGGATGACAATGTAGGAATATGAAAAAAAAACGTGGTGTATTAAATTTTCTCAGTATAAAATCACTTTATGTAAATCGGACGTAAACCACTCATCGTCATAGTTCATTACAGCTTATTATTAAAGCCGATCCCGAGATCACTGTTGAATGTAAAATATCACCTTCCGTATCACTTGAGCTCTTCTAATCCTTACAAGGCATTTACCCGTATCGCCATTAGCTCGTAAACAATTCATTAACGGAAATAGATATGTGGATATCGGACATAGTGCAATCCACGATTTCTCAAAATACAATTCTAATTAATACATTCATTTATCATTCTGCATCTTAACCGTTTTTTTTTTAATATTAGGCACTAAATCATTAGCGTGGAACCAATTTAAACTTTATAGCACTATTTACTTCACCGACAACCGACGGTTTTCAGTTAATCTTGAAGTATCATTTGCATATAATACAATGTAACATGTGAACTTTTTTTAATAAGTTAAGTGACAAACGAGCACAAAGTCCACCTGATGGTAAGTGGATGCTGTGGCCCATTGACATCTACATCTGTCCTCGACTAAGAATCATAATTCAAGTACGTGGCCAACCTTGGGGACTAAGATGGAATGCTTCGTTTCCTGTAAAACACTCATCATACGATGCACAGCTGCATTGGGCTGCTATTTTTAGCTGGTATTCTGTGAGAGCGTGGCCCTTATATAGTCAAGCCGACCTATTCGAGCTACAACCTTAACATGGCTTTACCACGTATAAGATGTGTAGATCATAATGCAACCCAAAATCCTGAGTGATTTCTAAAAAATACAGTTCTTTTTAAATAAATTCTTATTTATCATTCTGCAAATTAATGGTACTTAATCGTATTTTTCACTTTAGGCAACACAAATTCAATGCATTTTGTTTCTTTTAAACCTTACGCACTCAATTATAGCACAATTTACTTCACCGACTGTTCATATTTTCGGTTAATCTCGAAGCGAAGTATCATCTGTATACTACAATGTAAGTGATTGTATAGTAGAATATAAGTGAGCTTCTGAACTAAAGTATACTAAATCATTATTTAAGATAAAATAAGGAGAACGGATCAAGAATGGACCCCTGTGACACGCCCATATTTATTACAACACCTACACAATTTATCTGGATTTTTAAAATCCTATTGCCTAATGAGAGCCTGCTGCATAAGGAGAGCCTGGTACTGCTACTGGAGTGTCAAATGATTTACGCACTCAATAGCTTTGGATAAATAACAAAACACACCTATAGCATTCTGTAAAACTTCCGAACGGTATAAATGTGCTGAATTAAATACACCCCTGCATCAGTCATGCGTCTTTTAGTTAATAGACTTTTCTCTAGTAGCCATTTATTATATAAAGATCATTTGGTCTGATAAACAACATCAAGTACAATTTTGTCTTTAGATGTTTAACAAACTTGAAACCTTATTATTTGATATATCTAATGAATAAAATTCTATTTTATGATCAACACCAATACAGCTTCTCACTAGTCCAGTACTGAACTAAGGCTCCTCCCTAGATATGTCACACAATACAGTACCGGCGACCTGCATCCATCTATCTTTAAACAAGGGTATACAATCAGTTGGTGTTGCCAGTGAAAAATATGGAACTGAAACGTGATCAATCACTACTGACCGTATGAGGAAGCAGAGTAACCGAAAAAGTTCAAAAATCAGTAAGCTGAAAATGCAATTAGCTGGCCATATAGCACGAGAACCGACAACCAATAGGAAAGAAAGGATCTAGAATGGCAGCCTTGTACTGGTAAGCGGAGTGTAGAGAGACCCCTCCACTTGAGTGACGGCCGGATAAGACATGCGGGTAGTCGATTGACGCAGGCAGCTCAGGACAATTCTATTAGTTTATACGTTAACTGGACATTCAGCACAATATAATATATCCTAGGCTAATTCGAAGACTTCCTGCTAAAGTAACTCATCGACCCAAAAGTGGGAGGCGTTGCAGCAGCACTTACATTACCGTATAATTCTTGTCGGAGAATAGGTTTAAGAGGAATCATTTATGATGATAATGAATGATGTTCCCCTAAACTTAATTTTTAACTTTCTTGCTACTAGATATGGGAGACAAAATTTTCAACAACTTCTCTTATTCAACACGCACCCATGGCACTGTTGTATCTATGGACGAGATGAGGTGATATAATCTTAGGAACGCGGTGAACGGTGTATATTCTCTAAAACAGTTCACACTCGCAATTACTAATAACGCTAGTAAAAAAACTCTAGATTGTTCTAGGTGATGCGATATAAATTTATTACAGAATCACACGCTTTTCGCACGCGGTAGTTGCTACACATTTTTGCTTTAAAATGATTTTCCGTGACTTATTTAGTTCGTTTCGTTCGTTTACGTTTACATTAACGTGTGGTAAACTATGTAGCATGAAAACAAACAATTAAAGTAACGATTCATAAAAAAGCTGTAATTTTTTTTTTCAATTTAATTCAATTCACATAACTACAATTAACTCAAACAATGGCTTAATCTAAAAACGATCTATAATAACAGGTACCTGAATTAGGATAAATCTATTTCTCCGGTGTATGAGATACAATAACAAATATTTTATGTTTCATGCAAAAATTGTAAAAATAACTAAAAATTATAAAACCACCATATAAGAAACAGAAAATATAAGTAAGAAGACTCTTCTATGCTAGTTATTTCCTTAAAAAGGGTCATTCTACAAGAGTTTCTGCCAAATCAAAATCATTACACATTAACAAATATCCAGAGACGGAACGAATTGTAGTTTGTAGCCTTCTTGAACTCATGGTTAGTAGTGTAGCAGACGTGTTCTTAACCTAAAGTATCAGAGGATTGAGCTCGACGAGGCATGTGGTACAATGGCATGTTTCCCATACAACTAGAGCGACTGCCAGCAATTTTTGTCATAACACCTTATTAGGCTTAGGCAACCCACACTATTGGTTAGCTTCAACACAGGTGTTTCATGTAAAACCACGCACGGATGCTAATCGAGTCGTTTAAAATCTGTGACATTTTTTTTGTATAATAATAAGGTGACAAACGAGCATATACTCCACCTGATAGTAAGTGGATGCTGTGGCCCATGGACATCCACATTTATCCTATATAATCAAAATGCACATGCGTTGACCTCCTGAAGTCTAAGATGAAATGCTTCGTTAACAGTATAAAGGCTCCCCGGTTTTCCACGCGCACGATACGAAACACTGCCGCATTAAGACGGTTCCCCTAGCGAGAGACCTTGAGCGTTCGGTCCCATACAATCCACACGCTCTCGCTACAATATATCACGGAAAAATACGCCCGAATATTTGGAATTATTTCAATTAAAAGAGATAAGCGAACTTAAGAAATTAAATAAAACGTGTAGAATATAGATTTTTAAATTATCTATCCATTAGTGTAATTCTCAAATGATTAGAGCATTTCCTTTAGCAACAGATGCATGTAATCAATAATTTTAGTCATTTTTTAAAAGTAGATTTTAAATGTATTCATAACACATAAAAACAAATTAGAACGTGGAATGTGATGATAGGATATCGAACATTAATAATGTGCTTTTAGATGTAGCTTATTTCTCATAACTAATGAGATAATAGTTTCTGAAAAACGCACTTTTGCCAGGTTTTGGTCAGGGTAGCGCCTTAAGCTGCAATTTTACGCTGGTATTCTGTGAGAGCGTGGTCCTCCCTTGGTTCAGTCAGACCTGCTTTAACCTCATAGCTGCAGTGTGGCTCCACCACTTTACAACTTGGAAGGCCAGAAGTGATTAATTAACATTACTAAAATGAAGATATAATTAGTGTTTAATGATAGTAACCATTTTAGATTTGGTGTGACTTAAAAGTTACATCACAAACGAGAGCGTACTACGTACTCAAGTTTCTGGCAAAAAATACATGTCCGATATTTCCTTGTTATTATAATCTTGTTAGGTAAGCCAGTCAAGTAAAAAAAAAAAATAACAAGCTGTCGCTGGACGAGTTATGTACACGGCTGTCAACTATGTAGCTCAATGTTTTGCGTAAATTTTAGCGTAGTCGGTCATAGGTTCGAATTATAAAACTATATGTGAAAAGTAATGGCTTATTTTCATCTTTAGATGTTTTGTCACTTCGACCCAACCTTCATTAAGTAAAATGTCTGTTTGTGGTGCAGATATTTTTTTCTTACGACACTGTATAATAACTTGCTCAGTTTTTGTTAATTTTATATTTAATAAGGTGGCAAGCGACCGTACATAGCACCTGAAGATAAGGGGGTGTTGTGGCCTATAGACACTTATAACTGTCTTCGATTAGGTATCAAAATGTAGTTGGCATCCTAGGGAACTAAAATTAAATGCCTCGTTATCACTAAAAAAGATATCTGGTTCTTTACATTCATTACAGTCAGCAAAATTAGGTAGCCATATATATCTGCAGCTTAAAATAGCTGTAGCGTGGCTTTACAACTGGATCTACCTTCTACCTAATTATCACGCTTGGGGAACGGATTGATGACAGCAGACGAAGGTATTCCCCATCACCAATAGCTATTTTTTTACCTGGTGTGGTGTAAGGTGGTATTTTCCAAAGTCGGTCCTTACACCACGCATGAGACAGAATGTAGAGATAGATATGTAAAGTACAATGTATAATTAACCTTATCTTTTCTTTACCCTATCTTGTAAACTATTGCCGAAATTTTTACATGGTAACATGTACACGTGCAAGTTATAGCACTCAAGCATAAATTGTAAAGCACACTAACGCATATAACGGACTATCCACTTTTAAGGCCATTAAACATAATTACTATACTTAGAAAGTAACAAGTTACTTACGTCCCATTGCAAGGCACATGACCTTCTATTAGTACTGAGAGGGGTTTTGGGAAAAAAGAGGCAACTTCACACAAAGTAAAGTTATAGCCTATGTACGTCCCACTTCTGGGCCCAGCCTACTCTCATTTCTGAGAGGGTTTTAGAAAAACGAAGTATCCACCACGCTGTCCCAATGCGTGTTGCCAGATTTCACATGTTTTTGAAGTATGTTTTTTTGTTTCTCAGACATTTCCTTGCGTTATTTTCCGTTACCGCCGGGCACGTGGAAAATCATCACTTAAAATTCCATATAACAATGAAATTGATACCAGCGGGGATCGAAACCGGGTTACTTGCGTACTATAAATTATGCAACAAGCGCTTATCCTCTGAGCTATCACGGCTCTCGGGCTTCAGAGGATTTGGAAATATTCTTTAACACGTGCAGCTTTTCTAACTATATTTTTATTCACTGCCGATCTTTTTGTGATAAGCACTTTATTTAAATTTAAGAGACGTTATTCATGATTTGATTGGTGCCAGCAGAATCGAACTGGGTTTACTCACGTACTAAGGCACACACACATTGCGAAGGCCTTCGATCTGGTTTGGCACAAAGCGTTTCTTACGAAACTTCCTTCCTATGGGCTTCCCGAGAAATTATTCAATTGGATTACCAGTTTCCTTGCAGATCGGAGCATCAAGGTCGTAGCAGAAGGTACATGCTTCGATTATAAGCCCATCAACGCTGATGTTCCACAAGTGTTCCACATTTTATTTCTTTGGCGTCGCTTATTATCGCACAATGGAAAACATGAAATATCGGTATATTTACGAGTACGAGTTCTACCTTGGTACCAGTGCTGCAGAAACAGCTCGAAGGATTAATGATGTGTACGGTGCTTCCACAAGACTGTGTGCTATCACCAACGGTGTTTCTTCTGCATATCAATGACATGTACAAATCGGTAACATTCATTGCTATGCAGACGACAGCACTGGTAATGCTTTATACACCGGCCGTGCCTATATATCTCGGGAAAACGTGGCCGAGTACGGGAACAAACTCGTGTCCGAAGTCGAGACTTTGTTAACAAAGTTTGTAAACAAAGTCTGGGAATAGCGGCGACTAAAACTAGTTTATCTTAACCCCCAGAAGACACCAGTTTGCGCGTTTATCGCTA
Source organism: Parnassius smintheus behrii (assembly GCA_036936625.1). Classification (NCBI taxonomy): domain Eukaryota; kingdom Metazoa; phylum Arthropoda; class Insecta; order Lepidoptera; family Papilionidae; genus Parnassius; species Parnassius smintheus. Next base: position 41,491,660 of record JAUPFT010000015.1, read on the forward strand.
GAAAGAACCCCTTCGTCGTATCTCCTCAGTTTCAAGGCACTCCCCTTATTGCCTCAGCCAGTATCGGAATTCTCGGCATCGACATATCGAGTGACGTGCAGTTTCGTGGTCACTTGGAGGAGAAGGCCAAATTGGCCTCTAAAAAGCTTGGCGTGCTCAGCAGAGCGGGACTGTATTTCATGCCAGCTCACCGCCTACAACTCCTCAGTACCAGGTGCTCAGGGCTCCTCGGTGTCAGCTCCTTCCATTTGATCGCATCCAGCGCAGAGCAGTTCGAATCGTCACCGATCGATCTTTCTGATCGGCTTGACGCACTGGCACTGCGAAGAGATGTTGCATCTCTTTGCGTATATATTATATACACGTATATTTATCGCATCTATCACGGAGAGTAATTTGAGGAATTGTTTGAACTAATTTCAGCCGCACAACTTAACCATCGCACATCGCGACGAAACTCACGATACCATCCATACCATCTGGATGACTGGCGGTCCACCACCGTGCGATTTAAAAGAAGTTTTCTTCCTCGCACAACTACCTTGTGGAATCGACTACCACCAGAGATTTTTCCGGACCGATACGACTAAGGAACCTTCAAGAAAAAGGAGTAGGCCTTTTTAAAAGGCCATCAACGCATCTGCAATTCCCCTGGTGTTGCAGTTATTCATGGGCGGCGGTAATCACTTACCATCAGGTGAGCCGTATAGGTACTCGTTTGGCCACTCTCCTTTAAAAGAAAAAGAAAAACCGTTCAGTAACATACGGACAGACGAACTATTTTATTATTATTTATCAACCCATTATTATTCCAAGCGCCTACACACTTTCACCTGCAACTACTACAACTATTCAAATTTGGCTTGGACAAGTGCGCGTTGGCGCGTAACTAAACACTTCCTTATTTCAACCGCTTTGCATATGTACAAGATAATTGTTAATGGAAGTAACTTACTCGTTTATTTATACAACTTTGATTTTTTATATCTAATTACTAGTCGAAGTGCGTCCAAGGTGAGAGACTAACCACGTCTCAGTTAACGCAATGTTTTATTTGTGTACATTGGCGTAATTTATTTATTAAAGTTTTGTTGCATAAAAATGTTCAAAAATGGTACAGGTCAACCTATTTGTAAAAAAAAGATTGTGTAAATTATGTTGGTGCGATCGTCAGGCACTTATCCCATCGCCGACGAGGAAGCGATTATAGCTATCGACTACTTTCTCGCTCAAGAAACGAACAATAAATATACTCGTAGATCCCGCGCCAAGAAAAGAGATACCTACATATATTGATCGTTGAACGCTGGCTGTTCACGCTGCCGGCGAGAACTCTCTTTCCACTAGTTTGTCGCAGCGACAAGAGCTATCAAAACTAAAACTCGCTTGGCAGTCAGAAATTACGCCGAGAGACCAACCAGCGGGCATTTTACCCTACAAATGTCGATCTGAATGCACTCGCCTATAGCCCAGCGATAAGAACTATTGGAACTACAAACATGCTGATTGTAGTTCCAATAGTTCTTATCGCTGGGCTGCTCTTGCTGGGCTTCTCGCAGCTCGCCAACTCTTATCTAGTTTCTAGCTCTACTCGCTTCTCGTTCATCGATGCGACAAGTGCCTCAATCAATTTGTCAAGCGTGACTATTAAGGCAAGTTAACATAATGGTTGAGACCCGGTGTCCAGCAGTAGACATTTACGGGATGATGATGAAAAAGAAGAATTCCTAGTTCGCTGTGTGGTGTCGGCCTTAGTAATGATGTTTAAAATGGTTGCTTCTGATACTCTCCAACTAATGCTGCAAGCTGTTTCGTCTTTAGAGGGGGGTTCGTCTTTTCGATTATTTGTGGCGTGGTAGCCTTAATCGGCTGTCCAGGTCGGGGATCGTCTACAATGGAGTCCCACCCTTGTTCAAAAAGGGCGTGCTATTTAAAAACATGGTTTTTTTCCAGGAGCGGAGTCACCATAAATGGCTGACATCTCTTGAAAAAAGGTTTAAGGTATCTTTCCTTGTTTGGTGAGAAACTTAATGACACGCGATACTCAACTTTCTCCATAGTGGCTAGCACAGAAATCTAAATAATAAGGCACTGGAAATGCCTTCTACTGTCTTTTAACACTATAACATCAAACCATTACGTCTGTCCGTGGGTTTCGTAAAAATATATAGTTTCTATGGGAAATTTCATAAAGGGCTCAAGGGCTCTGATACAAGGCGATTTACAATATCCAGTACCAGTGACTGAGAGTAGCGTCAATGTGTGACGTATTTGTACCGCCCGCCTTGCAAGCCGGTTACTTTTCTAAGAACTAAAAACACGCTTCTGGCCCCATCGTCAGACTGCGTTTACTATCGTGATTATGTATCATTATTGAGTTATTCTGCCAAGAAATTCTCAGTAGCTGCCCGGAGTCAGGAAGTTGGCGGTGTCTCACCCCCGTGCCTCGGAAAGCACGTAAAGCCGTTGGTCCTGCGCCTGATCTCTGTCCGGTCGTGTCGGTTTACCGTCCCATCGCATCATGAGAGTGAGAGAATAGAGAGTGCACCTGTGCTTGTGCATACACTTGGGCACTATAATCCTGTCCTGCGCCGATGGCTAGCCTCCGTTGAGGCAGGCCGCCGTAGCCGAAATTCGGTCTAGAGGACATTATTATATTATGTATCATTAAAGAGTTTTCCGTGTATTGGCGGTGTGAGAGTAACCACTAACCCATACCGTCCCGTGGATGTAAGAGGCGACAGAGGGAAATTGAAACATGGGGAGGACCAACATCATCTTCGTGGCAACAACTCAAAAATAATAAAAAAAACAGCAGTTGCCAAACCGCCCACCAAGCGTGTCAACCATGGCAAAATAACCTATGGGGCAATCTGTCGGGGGAGGCCTATGCTCAGCTGTGGACTTTTATTCAATTTAATTTAATTCAATTCAATTAAATTTATTTCCTATTCTTGTTGTACATTTGGTCTTATATTTAAAAAAAATGTTCAAAACAAGAACCCTGCAAGGGCACTGCAAATATAGGCAATTATTAATATTATTATTACATTCACATTATAGTATTATAATATTATCATTTAATGAATATTTACAACTAACTTCAATATAAATTGGCTCATATATTATTTATTTGTTTCAATTTCTTATTTCCTACTCAATCACTAAAAAACGCCTGCAACGAGTAATAACATTTTTTCGTTAAATATGTATTAACTTCCTTTTTAGGGTTCCGTAGTCAACTAGGAACCCTTATAGTTTCGCCATGTCTGTCTGTCCGTCTGTCCGTCCTCGCTTAATCTCTGTGACCGTTAGCACTAGAAAACTGAAATTTGGTACGAATATGTGTATCAATCACGCCGACAAAGTGGTAAAATAAAAATTTGAAAAAAATGTTTTATTAGGGTAGCCCCCCTATATGTAAAGTAAGAAGTGATTTTTTTTTTAATTTCAACCCTAACGTGTGATATATTGTTGGAAAGGTATTTAAAAATGAATACGGGTTTACTAAAATCATTTTTTGATAATGTCAATAATTTCGGAAATAATCGCTCCAAAAGTAAAAAACAATGTGGTCCCCCCCCCCCCTCTAACTTTTGAACCATAAGTTTAGAAAATATGAAAAAAATCTGGAAAGTAGAACTTTATAAGGACTTTCTAGGAAAATTATTTTGAACTTGGATGGAAACAACAGTTTTTGTACAAACTCATAAGTGGGAACACTTACTGTGACGGACGGGAAACTACGGAACCCTACACGGAGCGTGGCCCGACACGCTCTTGGCCGTTTTTTTTAAATTTTTTAATGCTTTTAATGCTTCTGACTTGTTCTGGAATTTTGTTACATATCTTTATTGACATGGCATAGGGACAGGTGTTTACGATTTTTAATTTTGATGTAACTGTGGATAATTTTATTTTTTGTCTTAAATTTTTTGGGCGAAAATATTGAGGGAACCAGTCGATATTATTTATAGGTAGTAATGGATAGGTAATGGAAAGGGTCACATTGCCCATGTTCTTCATAATTTAAGTAGTGGAGCCAAGCTGCAGCTATATTACGGTAACAGCACAAATAGGTCAGCTTTACCGGAGAAGGATCATTCTCTTACAGAACACCATTACGCTGCGTATAGTATGGTGAGAATAGAGAACCACAAACCCTATTTTCACAGACGACCACTTAGAGCCTGTAACTATCTATGAAGTCCCAGAATTAATTAAAAACTTTAGAAAGAGATCAGCACCTGGCCCCGGCGGCATTAGCAACTGGGTGCTTAAATCACTCTCAGCGCCACTTGTTTGCCTCCTAGTGGGCATTTACAACGCCCTTCTATCTAGCTGCTCCTTCCTGGACGCCTGGGAAGAAGCGTACGTTATAAGGATCCCGAATTTATTAAACCGTGCAAGTTAGCCTCCACCTACAAACCTATAAGCCTTCTCAGCACACTGGAGAAAGTATACTAACGACTTATACAAAATCGCCTCTGAAAATTTGTTTTTGCTAACAACATTTTTCCAAACGAGCAGTTCGGCTTCACACCCGAACACTCTTGCACTGGCCAGTAACATCGCCTCACAGAATACATTCTGAAATGCTTCAACCCCAACAAACGAGGTCGCAGGACCGCTGACGCGTTTTTCACCATTACTTTATGAAAAAAGTTAGATTAGCCTAATACATCATTATACTTATGTACGTTTGGTAACCTAAATAAAAAAAATTGATGAAGAATGATATTATAATATAATTGCCACGTCGCAGCTGTGATGCAGCTATAAAACGATTAGATTCAACTATGAAAGTGGTTGTGGTACTTCCCATTCCATAGAATACCGACATATACTTTACACCATAATACTTTTTTCATTAATTACAGCCCTTCACAAGTCCACTACTGAACATAGGGCTCCCCTAAGCAAAGCACGGTCTTAAGTCACCCACGTGCATCGACTTCCTGCATGTCTTACCATAATACTATTGTGTTTAAAATGAATGACGGGATCCGAAGACTTTTACTGACGACGAGTCTTTCCACTTTAGTAATGAGGAGTGACACCGCACTTGCATTTTAATTCTAATTCGCAGATAGATGACCGTGTTGTGACGGTGTAAGAGTATCCACTACCATATCGTACCATGGGTATGAAGCGACCGAGAAAAACCCACCAGGAAATGGGATGGAGCGTCTTCCCACTAACAACTAGAAATTAAAATCTGCGGTTTACAACCCGCACTGCCAAGCGAGGCAACTATAGCAAATATCTTTCCTGCAAGGCAAGCTGCCCAGTGCTGATTTACCACGTCCCCGGCGGTGTAGGAAAACATCGTGAGGAAACTTGCTAAAATTAAATATCTGAGAAATAAAAAAAAATATTTCGAAGATATGTGAAGTTCGCCAACACGCATTGGGGCAGCGCGGCGGACACTTCCTTGCCCTAAAACACTCTCAGGAATGAGATACCTGTGGGACGCATATAGGCTGTCACTTTAACCTTTAAGGCAATCCGTGAGGGAGGCTTATCTTCAGCAATAAACTTTTGTTAGGGTGTATTAGTAAACGTCACAAGGTACAATCATCATCATTCATCATTACAGCCCTTCACAAGTCCACTGCTGAACATAGGCCTCCCCCAAGTAATGCCACAAAGCACGGCCCTGAGCCACCTGCATCCATCGACTTCCTGCATATCTTACCAGGTCGTCACTCCATCTAGTGGTGGGTCGCCCTACACTACGCCTACCGGTACGAGGCTGCCACTCGAGAACCTTTCTTCCCCATCGGTTATCGGTACTTCGAGCTATATGGCCGGCCCATTGCCACTTCAGCTTACTAATCCGTTGGGCTATGTCGGTCACTCTGGTTTTACTGCGGATATCCTCATTTCTGAGTCTATCACGCAGAGAAACTCCAAGCATAGCCCTCTCCATAGCTCGCTGAGCGACCTTGAGCGTCCTCATACGGCCAGCAGTGAAGGACCATGTCTCAGATCCGTAAGTCATCACTGGCAACACGCACTGGTTGTACAATCTAGTTTTTAGAGATTGAGGTATACCTGACGAGAAGATATGTCGTAATTTCCCGAACGCTGCCCAGCCGAGTTGAATCCGTCGATTGACCTCTCGGTCGAAGTTGGACTTACCTAGTCGGACTATTTGTCCCAGGTAAATGTACTCGTCAACAACTTCGAGCATAGTGCTCCCAACAACTACCGGCATAGGTGTGACATGGACATTAAACATGATCTTTGTTTTGTCCATGTTCATCTTAAGACCTATCCGTTGGGAGGCACTATTGAGGTCATTGAGCATAGTGCTTAAGTCCTCCAGCGATTCTGCCATAAGGACTATATCGTCGGCAAATCGAAGGTGAGTGATGTACTCGCCATTGATGTTAATACCGTATCCTTTCCAGTCCAGTAGCTTGAAAACGTCTTCCAAAGCAGCGGTGAAGAGTTTCGGGGATATAACGTCACCCTGTCTTACACCTCTCTGCAGTTGGATAGGTTTCGAGCTCTGGTTCTGTACTCGGATAGCCATCGTAGCCCTACTGTACAAACACTTCAGCACTTCGATATACCGACAGTCAACTTGGCACCGCTTAAGGGACTGCAGCACCGCCCAAATTTCGACGGAATCAAAGGCTTTCTCATAGTCCACATACGCCAGGCAAAGTGGCAAATTGTACTCTTCAGTCTTCTGTACAATCTGCCGCAGGGTATGTATGTGGTCTATGGTACTGAAGTCTTTTCGGAAACCGGAGGATGGAATTGAAGAGCCTCTGAAGGACTTGAAGTACCGGTGTTCCACCCTCTTTCAAAAGCTCCGCTGTAATTCCGTCCTCACCTGGGGCCCTACCGTTTTTAAGGTGCTGGAGAGCCATTCTAATCTCGCTCAGACTGACGTCCGGGATATCATCGGAATAGTGTCGGATAAGACTTGCTCTTGGATCGTTACTCACACTTGCGTGTGGCTCCAACGATGATGTGCACAGCTGCCCATAGAACCTCTCAATCTCACTCAAAATCTCAGGTGTCCCGGAAACGATGCTGACACACTCAGTCTTCAGCTTTGACAGTTGGCTCTTACGGGCAGACAGATCTCTGGCAAAGACTTTGGAGCCCTGGTTCCGCTCGATCGCTTCTTTAATACGAGCAGTATTAAAGTTGCGTAAGTCTCGCCGCGTGCATTTGGAGATCTGTCTGTTCAGTTGCCTGTATGCTGTCAAATCTGTTGACGATTGCAGCCTCATCTCCCGTCTAACAGCCATGAGATTAAGAGTGTGATCGGAGAGTTTTTGTGTTCTTCTGCGGCGGGTCTTGCAGAACCTAGCTCCGACCGCATGGACAGTTTTCACGAGCTTGTCATTCATATCGTCCACTGTATTGCAATCTTGTAGGCACTGAAAGCGGTTGTGTAACTCGAGCTGAAAGTTTTCGGGATTCTGGATTAGAGCACGAGGGGGACGGAGCGTTGACCTCATTAGACGAGACCTCTCCAACACACACAAGGTACAAACGAGCTCAAAATCTGACAAGTAGATTGTAAACTCGTTCGTACCTTGATTACTTGTTTTTTTTTTATTTACGAATGTTAATAAGAGAAATCCATATTCCATTTACATATTTTATTTGGATGATGTGATGATTTTAATAAATTTGTAAATAGAAGATATAAAAGCATGATAAAAAGTTGGTCGTTAACTACGCTGCCGACTTAATATCGCAAAGGTTTCAAAAAGTACCTTTACCAGGAAATCGTACCTTCGACAGGTCATACGTCGTACGTCGAGTCCGTTACTGGATGTGATAGGTGAGGTGGGCTCAGGTGGGAAGGCAGATAGGCGATTGTATGCTAGACGTCTCGCACCTTAAAGCGGCTTCCTGTCGGCACCTGGATATTAATAACCATTTCAAATATACTACATTAAAAGCCAAAAACACTGTTTGATTGCCGCCACAGAGTATATATTCCAAAGATATTTATATAGACATTCATATAAATATTCATAATTCATATAAATATTCAACACGAATACTTTTTGCAGATCTCGCAAGGAAAATTGTAATTAGACAATGGTAAGGATAGGTAGATATCATAATAATTAATTCTAGTAAGTAATTATTATAATATTAACCATATGGGTTTATAATAATTACTTAGGTACTATTGAATAAAACTAAATTTGCGGATTTTATCGCGTTTAATTAACTACTTTTACATATTTTTAATTCCCGACGTTTCGGGTGCATTACAACACCCGTGGTCACGGGGGACTGAGATGTTTCGAGCGAGATCCTAGTGTAGAATCCTGGCTACTAGATTGTGCCTGTACAAGTGCAAAGTATTTTGCAAGTACTCAGAGTTAGAAAGCGCCGAACAACCGAAGATGACATGTCTAAGTGACTCCCCGGGATGGCGACAAGCTTGACATACGTCGAGGGTGCCATCCTTTAGGATGTATCTCCGATAGTTGTTGGTCTTAATAACCTGATCCTGTATTGCACAGACAAAACCTTCGGTTTTCCCGAAAAAGTCACCGAAACGTAGCCAGTTGAGGGAGGCGACTGTATCTATGAAAGGCTCATGCAGAGCCTTGTAGAAGTACCCGTGGAGTTCCTTCTCTCTCCATACGGTCTCCCGGTCGGAAATGCTATCTACTGCAGGGTCCTGTCATTGCTCTTTGACTAAGGATAGAGGAGTAAGCCCTTTATCACAAGTAATGACGTCACTATAGAATGGAGCATCCGGTCTCCCCAGGATGTAATTACGGATCATGCACACTTCGCGATTATGAATGGTGGGCGCGCTTGAAAAGCCACGTCCACCATGCTTTCGCGGCAAGTACATCCGATTCCGATGATCTCGGATGATGCATCCTATGGGACGCCATTGTAGTGCGGACTTTTCTATCCAAGGCGTTAAGCTCAGTCTGAGTCCACCTGAGTATGCCAAAGGTATACATGAGGACAGTCATTACCCTACCGTGTTATATTCGCGTGTCTTATTCACACCGGACAAAAGGCTGTTAAGCACTTTGGTCAAGCGTGCATAAACACGTCGCAAACTGACTGCTTAATACCCACCTCATCGATACCTTTGTTCTATTATTATTATTATTATTACATAATAGATAAACATGTTCAATAAGTTCATACAAATATCGATTTTTGGAAGTGTGTGTTTTTAAAATAGAAAGTGCTCAAATATGTCGACACCCATTTGATAAATATTGTAGACACTTTTAACACACTTTGAAGTGACAGTAGCCTAAGGGCAGGGCGCGATTCGCCAACTCAAAAGGTCGTGGGTTCGAATCCGCCATTTGACTACTGTCGTGAACCACTCCTAACACAAGCGTTTCAAGCTAACCAGGAGTGGCTAAAAGGAATATTAGTAATGTTAATAAATAAGTTTACTAATAATAAAAAAGGAAAAAGAAAGAAACACACTTGAAACGGTAAAAATTTTCTACAATGCTAATCGAATAATATAAAAATCGTGCATATTAAATAAAAAGCGTGCAATAAGACCTATGTACTGCTTAGGAGCCCGAGTATCTCTAAGAGAACTGTTTAAAGAAATTGATATCTTGACTGTTTCATCACAATGTATTTTTGCAAATATCATGTATGTACGACAAAACATTCACTTACATGTAAATAATAGTGATTTGCACAATTTTAATAGTAGAAATAAAAATAAAACCACATTACCTGCTTTACGATTACATAACATAACATAAACACTCACGCCTGTCACCCAGAGGGGTAGGCAGAGACTACAGACTTCCATTTGGCACGATCCTGACACACCTCTCTCGCCTCCTTCACATCCATACACCTACGCATACATGCTCGTCGGTTAAGGGTACTCCTAATTTGGCCCGTTTTTAATAAATCGCTAATTTATATAATAAATTTTCGCCTAGGACGTCCCTTTCCGACTCTGCCATTCACTTCTGCAAAATAAATTGCACTTTACGATTACACTAAGTATACAATTCGTTCTTGGGTTCCAAAAGAAATATTAGATCTTTCACCTTTTCAATTTAAGTCGCACATCAAAGCTTGTTTAGCCAAAAAAGCATATTATTCTGTAAATGATTATCTTAATGACAAAGAAGCTTGGAACTGACCTTTCGTACTACACAGTCAACAAACAAAAAACACAAACTAGACATTTCTATACCGATTTGGTATCTACATATGCCTTTGACATTTTATGTTTGAATTATCGCTTTACATAATTAGAGTACTATTGTAAAAATATTTTCAATAGAGCAACTACTGAGTTTTTTTTTTACTTTCTTCCATGGTTCTTCTCAGTAGATACAGAGCACCCCTGAACATGGCTATTTTGAATAAAAATATTTCAGTTTTTGACCAGGCCGCTCAAAGCTTGGACGCCACTTGACATTAATCGGTACAACAAGAAATTTCGGCGGCCTCTGCCGCCTTTTCCTATCACCTTCCGTGGACGTCGCAGGATTGTAATCGTTATTCGCTCGGTTCGACCATCCTGAATTTAGAATAGGAGATGTGTACTTCACCAACATACTCCTGTCTTGGAGTAGGCCGCTTTCTGTTTCAATGTAACTCTACATATTAAACAAAAATGCAAGCAAATGCTCTGCTTGCCAAATATTTTCAACAATCATTATATTATGACTCTTTGATTTATCTTAATAATTCCTCAAAAAATTTGAACAATTTGGCACGTTTAATGACCTCAGTACGGCCACGACAGTTAAATGAATGAAAAATTCCAGAAAGAATAGACTGATTGAGGTCATATTCAAACATTGTATTTTTTGTCAAATCCGGACCCAGTAGATTAAGTGAAATTTTGATCAATTTTATATTCACCTCTGTAAAAAGTATAAAGAAAGGGAAAGGGTATATCAATATCTGCTAGTACCTATACAGTATAGCTAGTACTGTATAATATAATTTAATCTGCCTGGCAATTTTAAATAGCAATTTTTCATTTTGTCTCTTTAACATAAATATATTTAATATTTATGTTTCCATGCACAAACATTGTAGCGCTATGCTGTAACATCCTGACTGCTGCAACACGGTTATGTCGGTCGAAGTAAAGCGTAAAAAGGCCACATAATGCTGATATATTTCGTATGATGAGTGTAGAGATCCGGAAACTCTTTTACTGGGAACGAGGATTTTGAATCTTAAACGAGGATACATGTAAATGTCCATCGGCTACAGCATCCGCTTACCATTAGATGAACTGGATGCTCGTTTGTCACCCTTATGCTATAAAAAAGATGTAGGCAGCTATGGGTCACAGCATCCATTTACCATGAGGTAGATGTGTGCTCGTTTGTGTCACCTTTTCTTGTATAAAAACATGTATTTCCCTTGGTGCCTCAGATGTTCATGGGCAGCAGTCAACGTTCACCAGCAGGTGAGCAGCCTGCTCGTTTGCCCTTATAAAAAAGGAACAAATCTTAATTAAATACTATCAATATTATAATTAACACGTAAAAACCGACTGCTGGATTTGGGTCTTTCCAAGAGGCGTAAAAGCGTGTTAGTTGTTGAAGTAGACCATTTCAAACATATAGTTATTTATCGTTGATACAATCTATCAAAGGTGTATTGCACTGCGCATATTTACATCGAAATGGCAATCAACATAAAATTTGATACAGCCGCTAATTGATTTTATACTCTTTTACTCAAGACGGAGTGTTCAATTCTCCCAATTTTACGTAGTTTGTTGCAACATACAGTACGCGAGTAGAGACTATGTTTCATACTTATAAACATAATATACTTGTTTTGTAGTTTAGTTGACCACGGAGTGCTGCTATTATAAGGCAAAGGTTCGTGTTTGCAGCATAAAAACAATATTTCGGTTCACTTTAATACATCTAAAGTTATATGATACACAAAATAAATGTTAGTGAGTGACAGTGAAACGTGACATAAACAATAATTTATAATATTAAAACCATTAAATTATTGATTCTGGAGTATGTGACACAAATAAAAAATAATAAACGTCAAAATTGGCGCCAAAAAAAATTATTGCACAATGCCCATGACCTTGTCATATTCAGGCAATGGAAAAGTCAGCAAGGGTAACCTAGCGTAACGTTGCAAAAATCTAAAAAAAAACAACTTTTAAGTCATTTATGAAACTGTGTGTCAAATTAATTAAGTAAGTAACATTAAGTAAGTAAGTGACATTATGCCCCAGATTTTCTTCAAAAAAGTCATGGTGGTGCGGGAGCGCGGCAACTTCGAGGTGAGTTACTTTCACTTTTAAAGTTGTTATGGGGCTTGCGTTTCTTATATTATCAGTAATACCGAATACAATAAATTACAGCCGAGTAAAATAGACAACATTTCTAAAATCCACAAACAAAAACTAACCTACAAAACTTTACAACTCTGTTTTAAAATACTATGTTTAATTAGAATAACAGTTGAATGTATGAGCTGCTATGATTTTAGTCAGTCTTTGATTTGAGTCCTTCATACTGTTAGGTCAACAACCACAACCAAGGCGAACTTACGCTTAAGACCAGGAGACCAGGACCTTGAAAATGTAACTATATCCTATACTGAACTGGATTACTGACTACTAGAGGACGAAATTCAAATACTTTCATAAAAAATAAGGGTGGGATGTGTGCCAAGAGTGTGGGATACGGCTGATCTCGGAACGAAGACGTCGTGGTAATTTAGCTGTGACAGAAGGTCAAAAATCCCAACTACTTTATGGGAGTATTTTAAAGAGTGAGTCGATGTAATTCTTCCGAATTTTCCTTTGTAATCGCTCGCGAAAATTTTATAATGATATTTTTCAAAACCTATTGACTTATATATTACTAGCGTAACAAAACCACAGTAGAAGAGCTGCCTAAATATGTTTTATGTTATTTAATACGGTAGGTAAATGTGACAAAATCTACCAAACTACAAGGAAGGCACTGCAGTTTCATACCAGACGATCTGTACCTAGGTACATGAATAACCCGGGTACGATCTTGAAATTGAAATTGTCAATTGTAAAATTGTTAAATACAATAAATATTAAGAGTTGATTAACCACGTGGTCGGCGGTGATAAGGATAGGATATATATATATATATATATATATATATATATATATATATATATATATATATATATATATATATATATATATATATATATATATATATATATATTTAGCCAACTTGCGACACAGCAGCGCGGGAAGCTGTGAACTCCATAACCTTTTCAGAAATGACGAGAGAGTCTATTTCCAGCTGTGGGCTGTTACTTTATATAATTAATCAACTTCAAAAAGGGGAGGTTCTCAATTCGAGTATTTTTTGTATGTATGTACGGCATCATCAAGGTACAACTCTTTCATTGGAGATTGTAATGGGTTTCTTTATATTTATACCTCTTTAATTAAAAAAATAAGGCTAATTAAGGAGTAAACGCTGAGCGTGAGGCGAGTGATGTATTTACACTTGAGGCACTTTGGGTTAGTGCCTCAGGTGGCAAAACCTTTGAAGGCGGCAAAATTTGGAGTGTGTACAATTTTTTTAAACTTTTTGCTACGAAAATCGACGAATTTCAAAAATTGGTAAGTTATTGGTTTCACGACGATTTTTAGAAATCGAGTTCTCAATGAATCTTCATGTTTTGAAATGTGGTATACAGAACATAATTTTTTTATTGACATTTAATGTTAAAAACAATATTCTTTTTCAGTGAATAGTTGTTGTACACTACCTTTAACCTAATTTTTACTCATTTAATGCAGGATATAGGTAATAGGGAATTATTTTTCACGGTGCCCCAGGGCGGAACGTAAGGAAAATTCGGCCCTGCGTGAGGCATAATGATATGTACCTACAGTGAGCGTATCACTGTTCTAATCCTAAAGTGTTTATCGTGCACGCTGTTCCCCCCGCCTCACTGCACGCTCACGTATAGGATATTACTACGATGGATATTAAGTTTCTAAACTTGTATATTACTCAAAATGTAGGCGCATTATGAATGCAAAATGCATGAGATTATTGTTTATATACAAGTATGTGACGTCAATGTCAAATACTTAATAGTCTGTGGTCAAACAGGCGCACAGAGTAGAGATTGTCGCCAAAGAATTTTAAAATGTTGCAAACGAATAATTACTGAGAGGTTAACTGAATAAGGTTATGCTCGGAGTTTCTCTGCGTGATAAGCTTAAGAATGAGGATATCCGCAGTAGTACCTAAGTGACTGAGATAGCCCAACAGATTAGTAAGCTGAAGTAGCAATGGGCCGGCCACATAGCTCGAAGAACCGATAACCGATGGGGAAAAAGATTCTCGAGCCTCGTACCGGCAGGCGAAATGTAGGACGTCCCCCACTAGGTGGAGTGGCGACCTGGTAAGACATGCAGGAAGTCGATGGATGCAGGTGGCTCAGGACCGTGCTTTGTGGCATTCCTTGGGGGAGGCCTATGTTCAGCAGTGGACTTGTGAAGGGCTGTAATGATGATGACGATGATGACTGAATAAGCGGTGAATTTTGTGTGATTTTAAATTTTTCTTTTTTAATAGTGTGTGAAGGTGTATGTCAAGGCAAAAAGCATTTATTTTATATTTTGTATGTTAGATATCTGAGTTTTGTATATTAATGTACAGATAAATGTCAGCTTGCTAATATACAAACCTGAAGAATTAATGATACTTATGATTGATACTTGTACATTAAACTTATACATCGATACTTACTCGATGCTACGAAACCAAAATACATAGTAAGACCAAATGCCAAACGATAAAACATAGCCAGTCACGATTACCACCAGAGTTACATAATCGCATCGCTGGATATCCATCACAGGTTACGACTTTAGGTTGTATTACCGGTAGATGTAACTTCGGTCAAAATCAGTCTTAGGGATATCACCATAATGGAAACTGTTAATTTACTTTGGATAGTATTTCTCGTTTACTTCCATTTCTCACGTTTAGCTAACCTTAACGCGTACACCGTTTTGGACCTTATCGCTATAAACTAAGCTCGCTATTAGTAATAAAACATTAAATTACAAGTCTTGTTCTGGGCAATAAACCTTGGCTTGAATGGAACACATAACTGAATTAAACTACAAATCAATATTATTACAAAACCTATAACAGGGTGGCCTTTTCAATGCGACAGGCCTAAATAGCGCAATCACTTTTTATTGATAAAAGGTAAATAAGTGGAATAGTTATTGAATGACGCAATATAGCTAAATGTCTTGTAAAATCAGTGACTACAACCGGTTAAAAAATGTCGGTGTCCTCGTGATGTCGAATGGACCTGTTTATCTGATTATAATCTCATGTATTTTGCATTCATAATGCTCCTGCATTTTGAGTAATATACAAGTTAAGAAACTTAATATCTATCGTAGCAATATCCTATACGTGAGCGTGCAGTGAGGCGGGGGTTCAGCGTGTACGATAAACATTAAACTTTAGGATTAAAGATAATAGTTTTTTAAGATTTAGGTTTAAGATTAGCCGGAACAAACAGACATACAAAAATTTTAAAAATTGTTTTCTTTTTTTTTTGTTATAAGTACCGTACATACTTTAATATGAATTTAATAAAAAGATGTTATTTTGACAACAAAAACAGACACATTGAATAAAACTAAATTTACGGATTATATCGCGTTTATTTCACTACTTTTACTTATTTTTAATTCCCGACGTTTCGGGTGCTTTACAGCAACCATGGTCACGGGGGGGACTGAGATGTTTGACGTCCCAATGTCATAGTTAGTCCGGCTACCTTCAGTTTTTGAATATTAATTTTTGGTCCGATTTATCCGATTTAATATTCAAAAACTGAAGGTAGCCGGACTAACTATGACATTGGGACGTCAAACATCTCAGTCCCCCCCGTGACCATGGTTGCTGTAAAGCACCCGAAACGTCGGGAATTAAAAATAAGTAAAAGTAGTGAAATAAACGCGATATAATCCGTAAATTTAGTTTTATTCAATGTGTAGTGTTCGCGTAAATTTAAGAAATCAAAAACAGACACATCAAATTTCTTTATTAGTATATTGTGTATATAGATTAATATCTTATTATTTTTATTTAATATTCAATTAAAGAAGGCGACAGATTGTCACCGTTGTCACCTATGAGGCCTAATATGCAATGTCTCCCGACCTGGAATTGTACTGGCTCTCCATAACACTTCAGACCAGAATACAGCAGTGTAAGCACTGCTTTTTTGCAACAGAAGAAGGTAAACAGGGGTTATCTAGCCAGACAGACTGCTAACCAGTTAATTACAAGTACGAGCCACGCTGCAGCTATATTATAGTTGTATCACGAATGGGTCGGCTCGACCGCGGAAGGACCACGCTCTCACAGACCACGTAAAATAGCAGCGTAATGCTATTGTACCAGCGTAAAATAGCAGCGTAATGCTATTGTGTTGCGTACGGTGAGTGTAGAGAACCGGGGCCCCTTTTTGTTGGAATCGAGCCATTCCATCTTAGTCCTCGGGAGTAAGAACGCATTTGTATTTTGATTCTTAATTGAGGATAAATGTGTATGTCTATGGACCACAGCATCCACTTACCATCAGGTGGATTGTGTGCTCGTTTGTCACCCATGTTCCCATTTATTGATTATTTTATTAAAGACTTAACTATTTAAAAAAAACGTTACTTTGTTTAAAAAATCTAAGTAATTGAGTTTAATAGAAACTGGAAACTTAATCAGGACTTACTTCATCAGTAATTATTTTTATGCTGTAAATAAATTATTTATTGACATTATTTTAGTTAAGTTCACAGTAGATTTGTTACAATGATACATGTGGGAGATAGTCTGTTTAGGATGAGTTTGAGAATTCTATATTACGCTGTAAAAAATCGAATAAAATTAGTTCTCGAGATATTAAAAGTAAAAAAGTAAAGTTACAGTCTATATACGTCCCGCTGCTGGGCACAGGCCTCCCCTCATTTCTGAGAGGGTTTTAGGGTAAGGAAGTGTCCGCCGCGCTGCCCCAATGCGTGTTGGCGAACTTCACATGTCTACGATATATTTTTTTATTCCTCAGACATACAGGTTTCCCCACGATGTTTTCCTTCACCGCCTAGCATGTGGTATATCATCACTTAAAATTGCAATTAACAATTTCATTGCTGCCGGCAGGGTTACTTTCGTTCTGTTATATTTACGCTACCACGGCTCTCTCCAGATATGCGACATGAAAATGGAAATTCACTAATGTCCGAACATACATCCGTGCAAATGTTAACACTTAAACACATATAAATCCTTCCTTTAAAAACAGTAAAAACAAACATCGGGGACCTCAATACATTGAGATAAACAAATTGTACTTTCAAATACCGGACCCATCACAAAAAGTCCAAATGAGCGGTCAACAAGCTTAACGCTGTGAAATTCGTCAAAAGAACAGCAGTTGAAGCACCCACCATGCGTCAGTTACGAACTACTTCGGCGGGAATCAGAGCGAAGCGACCCCGTTGCGTAACGCGGCCTCCGTGCCTTTACTGTACTCTTCTTATTATCTTGTGATTGTAGTGATGTGATTGCAAACGGTTATAAAAAACGGTTTTCAATAAAATGTTGCTTGCGTCGAGACAGACCTATATCAACATTCTGAAAAATATAAATCGGTAGGAATTATACAAGACTAATCGATCTTAAACGCCTCTCTTTTCCTAATTTGTGTTTTATTAAAGTTTTATATATTGTATGTAAAATCTAAAAAATTATACCATTGACGACCGATATATCTAATGCCGGCTTATGAGATCACAGCACCCAGCAACTATGCAGCGAGTCCTGGGGTTGAATCCTAGGATAGAGAAGGGAACAAAGTTTAAGAACTATATTAGTTTTTCACATTGCTTACCTAATAATATTTGGTTGCTGTAGCTATTGAATATCGATATACTACAACTATCGATATCGTCGATAAAGATAAAGAATCTTAGAATGAAGTTGCGTTTTCACATTGAGGACTAAAATGTAACTACAACTATAACTAACTATGACTAGAGACTAAAATACGACGATACGATACGAGAGGACTAAAATACCTTTTTACCAGAAAAGAGACAACAGTTCTCATCACTCAAGAGCATTATGCTTCTATTTTTTTAGGCTGGTTTTCTTTGTAAGTATGTGTACCTACTTATTCGGTCGAGTCGATCCATCCATGCTGCTGCCATAACTACGTAACGGAATAATTGACTTGCTATAATTATTTCTTATTTTTAAGTCCGTAAAAATAGTTTTATTCCAGTTGACGTCCTAAGTAAGCATTTATCCATTCACCGTAGCCTTCAACATTACAAATTACTACAATCAAGTAACATCGACAAATAAATTATATTATGCCTGCAATGTATATAGTAGGTGGTGCATATTTCGATGATTTATGGCGCAAAATCACCATTGGAGTAAAGAGGAAACCCACTCGAAGTTTTCTTTAATAATTGGGAACCATTAACGACTTGGTTCTTCGACATTATTGTTCTACCTACACGGTATTATATTAAGTAAGTAATAGGTAACAATAGGCACTAATTAATAGACACTCGCATGTAAAGTAGGTAAATTACGAAATTTGGTAATCAATTTTAATTTATCATATTGAGATTTGAGACTCACTATGGGTATTATATCGTATTGTATAATGTCGTAAGAGCGACTTTCAGAGGAGCCGAATAAATCTCATGAGCTCCTATAGATGTCAATCCTTCCTCCTCAAATCCTTCTAAGAGTGACAAAGTAAATCTTTTATGAGAGCATTCTGATATACTTATGTAAAATTTGCCACACAAGATGTTTCTTTAATTATAGATGGCGCCAAAAGATGGCGCTAGTTGACGCGACGCATGCGTCATTGATTACTTGTGCGGATCCTGTGGATTGATGTTTTGTTGACCTACTTATCAACGTAAACGACACTTGTCATGTAGGGCTGCCCGTTCAATTAATTTAATAACAGATTATTCAAAATTTAAATCAGTACGGTGTTTGTGCGAAATACAATTATATTACTGATGGTTTCAGGTGGTGACCTTACCTCTAAATTGTTCTTGTTTCACATACAATGCATCAAAATCCTTTTTTTTTATTTCTTTGCTCAATTTCAACGTCGAAAATTACATGTTGGATTCAAGTTATATGATGTGTTAACTAATTATACCTATATTAGTTATATTAACATTATATGTGTTAGGGTCTGACATTGATGTATTTATGTTGCAGTTTATAAACACCTATAGTTATCGGAAAAAATCGTGACAGAGCAAAACCACGTCGCAATATTTTGTTTTTGCTCTATAATGATTTAATTGTAAAATTAAAAAATTTGTTAAATTCATTATGGAATATGTTAGGGCTGAATGTGAGTGACAAGGTGAGAAATTGTGTGATAAAAGAAGAGTGTGGTTTGTAAGATGATGTTATGACCACGATTAAGAAAGGCATACTTAGGTCATTCGGTCATGTAGAAAGAATGAATGAGGAAAGAGTGACAAAGCAAATTTATGTTGCAAAGTGAACGAAGGTGTCGGTAAGGAACGCCCTAGGCGAAAGTTTATCGACCAAAATGGCGATACATTGAAAATGCGCCAAATTAAGAGTACCGTTAACCGACGAGCATGTATGCGAAGGTATATGGATGTGGAGGAGGCGAGAGAGGTGTGTCAGGATCGTGCTAAATGAAAGTAAGTTAAAAACTACGTGGTGCAACCTTATCTGTCCGTTCCACACATGTGTCAGTAAGAATACACATATGCGAAGGGACTGTTACAATGACGTACCTTTTGAAACTAATTATAACGAATGTAATCTTCGAGTTATTTTCGAACAAAGATATGTATTATAAGGGAGATATGACGCAAATCGACGTATCCGTGCACGTTTGAATGGACCCTTATCATTAAACACTCGAAACGGTCGGTCAATGACAGGCAACATGGCCAGGAATAATTTAATAGTCGACATATTCAACGAATACTTAACTCCCTCACTCCCATAGTCCGATGTGACGGTAGTCCGACAGGACCAGAGATAAATCAGGCGCAGGATCAACAGCATTTCGTGTTTTCCGAAGTAAAGGGGTAAACACCGCTAACTTGACTCTCGAACTGAGACTGCTCAATACCTAACTGATTTGGCTCAAACTGGGAATCGCATCATCGATTGATGATCAGACATGGGCCTCTCCCGTTATAGGATAATCGTAGAACCAGACGTTTTGCACCTTTAACGCTGCTGCTTATCACGTACTACTATTAATATAATATACTATTAAATCTACTTGTGTAGCGTTATGTTTTTGCACTGTAGATTTATTTCCAATTTTAACAAATAAAAATTGATAAAATGTTTTTGGAATCAAAGAAAGAAACATTACATTACGTTAGTACATTTCACTTTACTTTGGTCGTCAGTTTCTCTAAAATAATTCCGAATAGTAGATCTCATGCCACTGATTTATATCATATAATTATAAATTTTGACTAAGAATAGCACGACGAAATACTTTTTTCTTCCACTAAAATAGTATAGGCTGCAACATTTTCCTGATAACAGACCAAAATATTTAAAAAAAATCAGTTGCTAACCCGGTTGCCATGTGTCTACCTACGGAGCAATCTATAGGCTGTTGTGATGAACTTACATCAAACTTACATGAACATATTACATGAATTTCCTTTTAGACGTTTCGATAACTTCTAATACTCGTAGTAATAGTCTACATAAGTCCCAGAATGGGGTAAAGGCCACATTTCACATCTGTAAGTGTCCAGCAAACAGTCCGCCTCGTTGTCTTACAAAGTAACACAAATTTCTTGGAATTATTATTTTATTTTCTTAGAAATGAAAATTCTAATTAACAATTTTATTATTATCGGGGAGAATTGAATTCCATTCGCTTGCAAGCCAGTTAATTTGAAAGTGTACTTTTCGCTTTAACTATCTCGGTTTTAAAATTTCTTCGATTGGAGGTAATTTTTAGAACTTATTATTATATTATATTAATAGTTATACTCTAATATGATCTCGATTATAGAAACATATATAGATTATATAATTAATTTCTTTTTAAAATATGGTAACTGATACTCATATGAATGGGCCAGCCATATAGCTCAAAGAGCCAACGACCGATGCGAAAGATATGTTTTCGATTGGCAGCCTCGTACCGGTAAGCGAAGTGCAGAACGGTCCACCAATAGTTGGATGGAGGATGACCTGGTAAGGGATGCAGGAAGGCGATAGATGCAGTTTGCTCTTTCTCTGTCTCTCTCTTTGTGGCATTCTTGGGATGGGTTGTAATGACGATAATGATGATTTATACTAATGTTAAGAAATAACAGTAATAAGCGGATTTACTTCATTTACTTTATGAACCGGGCACGCCCTATTTTTATTTGTATACGTTATGCCAGAGACCCATATTGTGAGCGCAAATGTCTACAATATGTTTCGGTAATTACATTTTCGCTGAGAAAGTGACCTGTCATTATTATGAACGGTTCCGTCAGTCGTTAAATTTTATACATCAAAATGGTGGCATATTAATCTTGTTTGGAACCAATTTCAACTTTATTGTCAAGGTGATAGTACTATTCGCAGTTATTTGAGCAGAAATAACTAGCTAGAAGTTCGGCATAAAGGTTGTGAGTTGTGAGAGAGGTGAAATGTTTACGTAATTGTTTTACGGCTGTGCAAGTAATAAGCTGAAAGCCGTTTTTAAATCAATCTATGATAAATTTTACATTAATATTAAATATTTCTAGAACATATGAAGTCCGCCAACACGCTCTGGATTTAAAACTCTACGCAGGTTTCTTTCTCGCGACTTCTTTATGGAATCGCTTACTACCGATTACTATTCCAGACCGATACGACTTAGGAACCTTCAAGTAGCGAACTTACTCCATTTCCCTAGTGTTGCAATTGTTCGTGCGCTGCGGGCGACCTTTCTATCAGGTGAGCCACATGCTCGTTTGTTCTCTCTTCTATAAAATAAAGACAAATATTTGTATGACATGTGCAATTTATGACTGCGTAGTAATGTCATCATGATCTATACTGTAACGAAGGTAAAAATCTTATAATGACAAGAAATAGTAACAATAAAATCTATCCAAAAAATAAGTTGAAGTGTCTGTTTGTAATGTCAAAATAACAGCTTTTCATTAAAAGTTTTCACTGAAAGTATATAATTATAACAAAACAATGTTTGTCTGTCCGTCTACTAATATTATTAAGCCGAAACAAACTTTCAGCTTAATAATAATAGTACAAATTATTAAGTTACTTCTTATAACATCAGCCAGTGAGTCCCGTGAAAATCGATCCAGCCATTTCGGAAATTAGCTGGAACAAACAGACAGACGCATAGCTGATGTTACAAAATGTAACGTAGGGTACTTTTATTTTAGAGAAAGAGATAGGGTTCCGCGCAAAAATATTAATAGACATAAATCTAATCGTAATAAATTCCACACGGAAGAAGGCGCGGAGAACAGCTAGTTATAAATAAAGAGAAAGATGAAATTATTTAGTATTTAAAAAAACCCACATGTGTGCAAACGCTTTAGAGCAATATGTAACATACTGCTTTGTTATAGGTTTAAATAAAGAGAACTGTGACTTGAAGTTACCTTTTCAATATAAATAAATCTATTTAACCTCTCAAAAGAGTTATAAATGCATTGCAACGCGAAGTAATAGATTATCGTCTTGGAATAATAAAATCGTTTGTTACAGTATGCACAGGAAACTAGGTAAAGTTTTAGATGATATAATACACGACATAAGGCGGGTATTATTTTTTTAAGTCAAAATGGTGGTTCATTCCATTTATTTCCACCTAAGTATGTAGTAAGTACAGGCTGCAAGACATTCAATGTTTAGCCTTTATTTTGGTGCAGCCATCTTTATTAGAAGTCGGTTACAGGTGTCCGCGAGCTGCAGTAGCCACATACCATCATGTCGTCTATTAGCTCGCGTGTCATTTCATTTTTAGTACCTGGATGACCGCTCTTTGCTCGGTATTTTTTTGGAAATCGTGTGTTTTGGAAATTATATTTAGATACAAACTGATGAGACATGAATAATATTTTTGGATCTTATTGACATAATAGAAAAAAAAGAACTGGTTATTTGAATAAAAAATCATGAGTGCAATTAGTTTAATTGAAATTTTCGTATTTAAAAAAAAAATACTAAAATAGGGCTCAAAATAATAGATTTTCTCATAAAAGAATGGAACTTGAAAAAAAAAAGGGCAAAATCGTCAGACCAAAGACAGAACGCGAACTAGGGCACTACGATTTCGCGACGGCCCGATATCCACTTGAGCTATTACGATCTTTATATTGTAGCAGTTTTTCATTGCCTGAAAACACGGACAAAACGACATTTTCTAAAAAAAAAAACCTAGCTAGATCGTTTATTGCCCCTGAAAACCCCTGGACACAAAATTTTATGAAAATCGTTGGAGCCGTTTCCAAGATTCCGATTATATATATATATATATATATATATATATATATACAAGAATTGCTCGTTTAAGGGATACAAGTACACTGATACTTTGTTTCCTTAACTCATTTTTTAAGGAAAAAAATTATTTATTCGCGGTTTCAGCACGCTTTCTTTTATAATTTGGTCCACGTTCTAAAGGCCGAATACTATCACGTTCAGTTATTATATCAGCTTACAAAATACAAAGATTTCTCTTTTTGGAAACACGTGTCTCAACAAATTCTTTACTATCTCTCACATAATAACATGTCATTATATAAACTTTGAGTACCATATAGTTGTTTTGACTGGTTATTGATTTGCTGCGAGTTGTAATAAATGAAAGTCAAACTTCGCTCAAAATACCATTGTATAGCAAAGATCCGTTTGGAACATATTTATAGCAGATAAATGAAATACAAACTTGAAAGAAATTAGATAACGTTCCTAAATATGTTACCTTTCCCCACATAACAACGTTTTGATTTTCACTTAATTTACAAGTTAACAGCTTGAGTAAAAATCATTTTAATTTTAATTTGTTTTAAAATTTGTCTTTACCATCTTTGGTGGTTTGGTAAGGTAGGTTGTGTTATTATATGTTATGGTTACAAGGTATTCAAAATAATATAATTCAAAATCTATTTAAAATAAGCTTTTACAGACATTTTTAGCGCCAGCATCCGGATTCATCATCAGATCTATTCCATGATAGTTGTAGTATTTAAGTTTCATAAGCATGCCAAATTTTATTGCAATCGGATGTTAGCAACTGCTTCGAAAATTGATTACAAGTTTTTAGCCGGAAATACTCGCTACAAAACAAGTTAATAAAAAAAAAACTTATAAATACGTATCGTGTCGTTTTGATAACGTACGTTTTAGGTATCGTACATAAAATGCTCATTATTGAAATCATATTTACGTATTTTAAAGATTTTTATCACAATCGCAGCATTTGTTTCATCGTTTTTCGTTTCCATTGTTTACACGTGAAGACATTTAAAACACAAAATCGTATTGTTTTATGCAATAACAACAAAGTAATTATTTGGTACAACACAAGAAATGATCCATGTGCGAATAGGTTTCCACAGATTTTGGTTTTTATTGTAACCCTAAATAAACAAATTTAAGATAAATATTAAATATCCTATGCAATATATAATAAATATAGGTTTTATTACTATTGTTAATTGTCTCACGATTTTTTCGAGTATCGGCATTTTCCTGTCACTAATCATATAATAAGTCATATGTGTCCTCATCGCTGCTTATGCAGTTTTTGGTTTTTTTTTGATTCTATTGTTGAGTTTTTTGTTTCTATTAAATAAATATGTAGCCCGAGAAGTTGAAATAACTAATGGTACCAGTAAAAAATTAAAAAAAGAAATCCTTAAATTTATTACTTAAATACATCTTAGTCGGAGACATGATACTCGTATAAACACGATCATATTATTTATTTATTCTTTAACATTAAAATTTAATCACTATGTTAATAGTAATATGAATAAGAATAGGTTATTACATATAGTCTTTGGTTATTACCTACCTATTTAATTACTTTGCACAGCAAATGTAGCCGACCATGGCCATGGCGGTACGTTTTTTGAAATTAATTAAAAATGTAACGAATTTGAATTTGATTAATGTTAGATGATATATTTTATTACTGTGACACATTGTAATAAACAAAATAATTACCATTGAAATAATTATTTTAAATTCTAATGTTATACAGAGAATGACTTCTTATTAAAATAAAAGAAAATAGTCGATATTATAATAAGTTTTAAAAGAGTTTATTGCTTAGCAAACATTGTTGATTGTTTGAGTGAAATTTATCGCTTTCACCAACATTATTTTAAATTTAAGTGACGATGACGCTCGTCTCGTCCTGTTTACTCCGCCAACTTCCACAACACTTTCCACCTCAAGCCCATCTGTCGTTTTAGTAATTTTAATTGATAATTGAACTTAGCCTAATCTAGTAATTACTATGAGATATGAAGCATATATTGTAAATGATTAAATTAACATTGAAAGACAGTTGGCTTTTAAGAGTTCGGCAGTTTTTTAAGAAATCCTTGTTATGTAGTTTGGTGTCCACACGATATAATTATAAATAAGAATTAAGTTTAGAATAAGGAGTAGTCTAATTAAAGTCATAGACAGATCAGCACACCTTCTCATTGACCTTTTTTCCAACATTACATGACGATCCTTTCAAGGTTTGAATCTTTATTCTTTATTATTCATTCTTATGTATACCTTTGTATTATGATACTGCTTTTACTGTTTACTGTTAACATATAAGGTAGCCGTATTAGGAAGCTCGAATTCTAATTTCTTTGTGGGAATAAACAGGTAACAGGAAGAAAAAGTCCATAAATGAACAAGATATAGGCTAGCAGATAAGTCCATATAGTTCAAAAAACTGAAAACCGATAATAAAGAAAGCTGTAAGTACCTGTAAGTGCTTTGACTTTTGAGTCACAGCCTCGTACTTACAGGCGGTTTTGGGTGACTCCCAGATGGAGTTATTAACTGATGAAACATTAATCCATAATTGCAGGTACTTGAGAACGTAAATCAGTGCATTTCTGATGGGCGTAATAATGATGACAATGAAGTAAAGTATATTATGTGCTCGTTATAGCAAATACATCCTCAAAAGCTTTATATAATAAAAACGTTAATTTGAAAAGTGTTAACATTATTTTGGTCTATTATTCGATACGATATGAAACCAACACAATACTTCGGCCCAGCGACATGATCTTCTGATGTTTGTTATCTTGTTTGACAAATGTCATCGGCAAATAACAACTTTCAGTATAACTTTATTATGAGCGTATTCATTACTATGATGGTCGTGTTGCTTGGTCGTCATAGTAAAATTCAAAATATTTTTATTCAAAATTGATCTTTAAAACATTCGAAAAAGTTGAAAAAGCTACGCAATCGCTTCTAAAGTCTCTACTACAGGATACCTTGTAGGAAGAAGCCGCGAGAAACTCTCTACTTGCCACTATTTTTCTCACAAAAGTGTTGTAAATTATATAAAGGCTACTTTATAAAATTTATAAAGGCAAAAAAGGGATTTCATCGGGTACATACTTCACGGCTGGCGTACTTAAGTATGCGAGCGTAACAAAATAAAATACAAGGCTCAATTAATAAACAAACAAATTATTCTTCCTTTTACAAAATTAAAAATAAAATATGAGTATTCTAAACAGATCGTTAAGTACGATTCTTTTTTCAAAATTATATAAAGAAGATTATGAAGCTACAAATTTTCATATAAAAAGTGATAATCGTCCCCCCCCCCCACCCCGTAAACTAATTATACATAGACTAATTTTCATAATTTTTAAAAATGTTTTTATTCTAAAAAAATATTTCGGGCTATATAAATTATTAGCATCTAATTATCTATATTTTTGACTTAAAAACTTCCTCGAGCGTTGTAATTTTTTCAATTAAACTAAACTGAATTACTAAGAAATAAAATTAAAATAAATCTAAATTGTCTAATTTTGTAAAGATTTAGGGAGGTGAAAACGTTATCGCCCGAAAAAATATTTCAAAAAGCAAATGTAGGCAATTGCCATGCTGCAATTATATTAATAGTAAAGTTGTAGCACGAATGTGTCGACTCGACCGGGGAAGAACCACGCTCTCAATGCTGCTGTGTTTACCTATGGTGAGTGTAGAGAACCGGAGACCCTTTCTACTGTAAGCGAGGCATTCCATCTTAGTCCTCACGGGTGACAAAGCATCTGCATTTTGATTCGTAATCGATGATAGATGTAGATGTCTATGGGCCACAGCAACCACTTGCCATCAGGTGGACTGTGTGCTCGTTTGTTAACCTAACCTATAAAAAAAGACTTGCAACTCTATTTCACGATACGGAAATACAGAGCGAGCGGTATGAAATAGATAGCATTTTTGAAAATACCTACTCGCGGCGTAAATCGGCACATCACAACCCCCTTATACAATTCTAGTTGTCACCTTACCACAGATACGACGCTTCTCTGGAGTAAAACCAAAGTAAAGTCTTTACTTTCGATTTGCCATGCGATATTTTAGTGATGTTCCGCCATATATACACAAATGAAGAAAATCTAAGAAAACTTTTATGTTGAAGCTTTCTTAATTTATTAGAATGCTTTTTATGTGCCGTAAGTTTATGCAAGGTAACTCAGTTATGTTTCAGGGAATCTTCTATCCTTACATACATACTTATATTACATACACACATAAATCTTTCTTTCTACATAATTCTATTTCATTCCATTCTACAGCCCTGTTTAACAAATTCCAAAAAGCCTCATCTAACAAGATTTTTGAAAACGCTCTTATTACAAGTTTTTACGATGTCATCGGGCAAGGAGTTCCTTTTGCCGATAAATCCGGTAAAATGTAGTGAACGAAGAACTATGTCACGATGAAATAATTATTTTGTAATTAAAGCTAATGTTACTTGTAATTAAAATTTGCAAGACAAAAATACTGCAAGCAGGCTAGATAACGCAATGTTAATTTTTCAACTGCAATAAATATCTTTGAGATCGTTCGAGTTTCTAACCATGCTTCGTCGACCAAGTATGATAATATAGTTTTTAATACCATTTTATAATAGTGTTTGTAGGTTAAAAACGCGGTACCCGAAGTAATGCGTGGTGTTAAAGAATTGGTAAAAGTTGTTTATTTATGGACTGCACGGCATTCCACTATTGCTAGTTATATTTTTTTGTTTTAGGCCAGTTACAAACTGCGGTTACACGTGATGATCTACTGTAAATGAAAAGAAAGCTTAAAAGTTATTTCAGTATATCATCACAATCTTTACGGCCCTTTACAAGACCACTGATTGAGATAGGCCTTTGGTAAGAATTGCCACAAAACACTTTATCTAGTGGGGGCTGTCCTACACTCTTCGATAAACAAGAAACGTTCCGCCGCTCTAGAACCTTTCCTTTACCATTCGTTGTCTATTCGTGGAGCTATGTAGCTTACTGTTCCTTTGGGATATATCTTACTGTGTAACCCTGCAGTGTCTGTGTCATCCACTATCCCATATCATCCCGCGGGTATCGTAGGAGGCGACAGAGGGAAACAAATCAGGATATGGACAGCAGCGTCTTCGTAATGACGGCTAAAAATAAAAAAATAAAAACTGCGGTTGTCAACCCGCTTACCAACGTGGCAACTTTGGCAAATATCCCCCCTATGAGGATCTTTGGGAGTGGTGTATGTTCAGTAGTGGTCTTTTATAAGCAGTAACGGTAATTGTCTTACTTCACTTAGCCTTACATTTACAATTATTATTAGGTGTGTAATTGTGTAGGAAATGGGCCCGCCATGTATCACTTATTTTACAATTTTCCATCTATACCCATATTTTTGGGTATCCAAGTGGCTTGCTGCTAGCTGAACTCTGCCCATCCCCTCGGGGATTACATTCGGGGGTACACACAGTCCACTTGATGGTAAGTGGAAATGCGTTATCACCCCTGAGGACTAAGATGGAATGCCTCGTTTCCAGTAAAAAAAAACTTCTCCGGTTCTCAACACTCACAAAAATACATAAGTAACACAGATAATACTTCTGTGTTTCTTATGTATTTTTGTACATATACATAGTTGCTATTTTACGCTGGTGTTCTGTGAGAACGTGGTCCTTCTCCAGTCGAGCCGACCCATTCGTGCTACAACCATAATACAGCTGCAGCGTGTATATATAACTACATATGTAATTAGCAAGTTGGTGTGACTTGCATGCTGGTGTTCCTCAAGGCGGTATTCTATCTCCGTTGTTATTTTCAATATTTATAAATCTCATTACCCCAAATCTTCAGTGTGCGTATCATTTGTATGCTGATGACTTGCAGTTGTACTCACACGCGAAGGTCGATTGTATATCTACAGCAATTGAGTATCTTAATAGGGACCTAGAGTATATAAAGAACTGGTCTGACAAGTTTGTTCTTAAAGTTAACCCATCCAAATGTCAGGCTATAATAATATTAGCCAACGGATGATAAAGAAACTGGATCCCACAGCTTTACCGCCGATCATTTTTACCGGTTTTATTTTAAAACTGAGTAATACCGTGAAAGACCTTGGATTGCGCATTGACTCCACCTTGAGCTGGCAAACTCAAGTGGCAAATGTTTGTCAGAAAGTGACAGGTATTTTGCGTTCTATCTACCGCCTGAAGAACTTTCTCCCGTCCAGGACCAAGACGATTATTGTGCAGACCTTAATTTTTCCCATTTTTGACTATGGTGATGTGTGTTATTTTGACCTGAATGCAGAACTCTTGAACAAATATGGCCGTCTTCTTAATAACTGCATTCGATTCATTTTTAATCTTCGAAAATATGACCATGTGTCTTGCTGACGAATGGGTAACCAGTACTTATCGCTCTCAACTTAACTGGTTACCCATTCGTCAGCGCCGTAGTCTACGTGCACTCACTACTCTTTACTCTATCTTGATGTCTCCTAATCCTCCATCTTATTTAACTCCTCATTTTCAATATCTTAGCTCCAACCATGATAGAGTTCTCCGTTCTAGTAAAATAACCTTTTACTTCAGTGCCCCCCTTTTAGTACTAACTTTGTAGAATCATCGTTCTTTGTTCAATCTGTTCTCCTTTGGGACGCTCTTCCTTACGAATTCAGGAGTGCCGAAAACCGGATTTCGTTCAAGACTAAAGTGCGAGAACTGCTCGTCAATAAAATGGCGGAATCAACTTAGCGTTCGTAGTTAGCCGTGTAATTTTATGTATATATACTTACATAATGTTTATATATTTATACGCTTATATATGTGTGAATTTATATATATTGTACATACTTCTTATTACACCTACCTCTTTTATCTCTGCACTACTCTAAGGTAGACGGGTAGATAATGCCTCAGGCATTAAGTCCACCTATATACATCTAATGTGTATACGAAGTTAAATAAATAAATAAAATAAAAATGTATAACTTTGTAAGGGAAATAACAAGTGTACATGTTAAAGCAACTGCTATGTACTGTCTAAAGGTAGTAAAGGCGACTGCTGATGATGTGACTCTGGGTACAAATCCCGGTTCGAGCCAAAAATCTGTTAAGTTTTTCTGTTAACAAATTCTCAGTAGCAGCTCGGAGGCAGGAATTTGGCCGTTTTTTTTTTCACACCTGTCCCTCAGAATAGCACGTAAAGCTGTTTTTCCTGCGTCTGATTTCTTTCCAGTCGTGTCGGATTACCGTCTCGATAGACTATGAGAGTTAGTGAATAGAAAATGCACCTGTGCTTGCCCATACACTCGGACACAATAATCCTGCCTTACGCATATGGCTAGTTTTAATTGAAACTGGTCACCGTGATCGAAAACTGCATCTGGAAGTCATTTAACGCAAATCCAATCACAAGAGTGGTCTTCATTCGCTGCTGTTGACGGTTTGATAAGAAGAAGAAGTATCTGCAGACGTATCATGCCTTCGACGCTGGTCTCCATCAACTGTCTTTTGTATGTTTGCCGTAAAGAGTTGGTAATACCTGCTATCTATTCGAAGCCATGAGATCTTTCTAACGTAACCAATAGCCTCGCCTCTTACGACACCCATGGGATGAAATGGGCTAATAAATTATCTTACACCACTAACGCACAATAGAAATTGATAGAATCAGGCGTTAATTTGCGGGAATCCGCATATATTAATAGTTATTTTGCAACCATCCGCTATGCCTTCACTAGTTTGAAGAATACCTCCCACCACAACAATAATAATCAATTTCCACAAAGTAACGCCTGATTCTATCAATTATCTTAAAAAGGCTAGCACGGTCGACCAGCCAAGACTCTATGTTAAATTAACAAAAATTGTTGGTAGAAGTGGCGTTGGGAGCAGTGTTGATGAGATTAGTGGTGACGGGATTAGTGCACGCAATTGAGGGAGGGCAGGAGGTGCTCTTCAAACTAGGGAAGACACATCATTTCATTTAATTAAGCAGATGGTTGGAAAATAACTATTAATATCTTTAGCACAATACAAAGTTATTATCGTTAAATATTTATTCATTTATTACATTTAATACTAACAACTAATTCAAACCAAAATACCTAAGTTGATAATCTATAGAAATCAGCTTTTACTTCGTGATAACTCCTATGTAATTCTGAAACCGTGAACTTAATAAAAAAAAGCCCTACGCGAGTGCGCCGTTTAGAAATATCTTGTAAAATGATTACTAGTGTTAAAAAATAATGAATAGGGTTTTGCAGGAAGTACAAAAACTACGGCGTCGCAATTCATAATGGATTTAAAATCCAATGAATAAATAGTAGATTCAAACCAGTGATTTAAAATTTTTATATACATTTTTTGATTCATTTGCTTGCTCGTTGACGTATACTCGTATTATATTGTACTTTTGATATGCATGGCCGGAACTATTAAAATACACACTCATATATATATATATATATATATATATATATATATATATATATATATATATATATATATATATTATTCTATAAAAAAGATATGTATGTATTTGTATGTACATATGTATAAACACAGCGTCACATCTGTAATCCCCAAGGGGGAAGGAATAATCCATAGAGCAGCAAGCTACTCAGACCACGTTTAGTTTTTTTTATAGCATTGGGTGAAGAACGAGCACACAGTCCACCTGGTGGTAAGTGGTTACTGTGGCCCATAGACATCTACATCTATCCTCGATTACGAATCAAAATGCAGATGCGTTGTCACCCGTGAGGACTAAGATGGAGTGCCTCGTTTCCAGTAAAGAGAGTCTCCGGTTGTCTACACTCACCATACGAAACACAGCAGCATTAAGCTTCTATTTTACGCTGGTATTCTGTGAGAGCGTGGTCCTGCCCCGGTCGAGCCAACCCATTCGTGCTACAACTATAATATAGCTGCAGCGTGGCTCTACCACGTAAAAATGAAAATGTATATAGATGGAAAATTGTGAAAAAGTGATAGGTCGTAAGCCCTTCACTTACACAACCTTAATCCTAATATCACATTAGGCCCCTTTTAGAACATGATAGGCTAATAACACACAAAAAATGGGCCCTATATGTCCCAGACCAACATCAATATTAAGAAATCATCAATAATGACATAGTTTTACTAAGCAGTACATAGCTGTTCCACTTCAAAAAGAGTACGGAAAGCCTCAGTAGGGCCAATGCGTGTCTGCATATTAATTCTCTGTTTTAACCTAATTTATTTGGTTTCAAGTTGCCCAAATCTACTGTAATTGTTCTACTAAATAGGGAAGACACTCTAAAATACAGTTTTTACAGTTCCTTTAGCGAGGCAATTCGTGGAAGCCAGGGTCCCAATGTTATATTAGGAGATGTGTGGAAAATAAAGAATCAATTATTTATTTAATTATAATTATGTCTGAGACATCTTTGCTTTCAGTTGGTGAGCATGTGCGTCACTAGTTACCAGGTTTTAGCTGGTTTCTCAGCCTTATGTTTATATTTAGTGTAAGTAGTATATTTTATAAAGTTATGAACCAAATTAGTCCATGTCTTGCGTGGATGGTTAGTCTTCTAAAGCTAGAAATAAAAAAATGCGTCTATAAGACAGCATTTTAGACTATTTATGACCTCCTTACATAACTACTTTTCTCTGCCTAATGCGTCTAAAATGACAGGGTACATCCAACAATAAACCTTCATATTATTTATTACAAAGGCGATGAAAACCGTTGCAAATTCCATCGGGCGTATAATAGTTTTTGTGGTGTTATTCAATACAGCAATATTTTGCGGACGAAGCTCTTCAAACGGTATTATTACGTAATAGTCGCCAACAGCTGTTAATTTTTTATTTAAGCCACCATTTCATTGCCATTATCGGTGTTAATTTCGGACTACGTGTTCTTCATTTTAGTTGTATGTGTTGAGACTGGCCAATTTAAAAGAGCATCATCAAGGTCCTTGTAATTATATGTTATTTTAATTGGTAATATATATTTCAAAAATATGTACAGTATTTTAAAAAACATAATAAATAATGACTTACTGGCGAGAAAAGATAAAATTAAAATTATTAATTATCTGTTTTTATATTTATGGTCACCTGGTTATAAAAATTCGTTCGTAATTTATAAAAAATTATGATTATGTATGATAATGAAATATAACTTGTTTAAGTTATATTTCATTATCAACTGCAGATGACACGCAGAAACAATACAAAATAAACGCTTTTATGCCTTGACACACTATTTAAAGAACATTTAAATTCTTTGGCGACAACCTTTAATTTGTGTGACTGGATTTAGCCCCCGACGTAAAACGAAAAGTGTTATGTAATTCCGAGATTACTGATCTCGGAAATACATACGTGGGAACTCTTGCAGCATTTCCGACATCAGAAGTGTGATCTTCTGATGTATTTCCGATAAATATATAGATCATTCAGTCAGACAATGATGTCTGCTCCTGCTTACGGTATAAAACATTCTTAACTGTCAAGTACAAAATTGAAGGACTTACTTTATACTAAATAATTTAATTATTATAATATAAAAAATATAGGTAATGAATTTCTTTGTTCCAACAGATAATTTGTTTTCTCCTTTTGTGAACGGATTTGTGAAACCGAATAATAGAAGAGATTTGTAGAGAACTGTGTTTTTTTGTTTTAAACGTCTAAGTGTGACAGACAGCACACAGCTCACCTAAAGCCATGTGGATGCTGTAGCCGACAGGCAACTACGTCTATACTCGATTAATATTCAGAACTCAATCGCGTTGTCACTAATGACGACGACGTTATTACGCTGTACAGTCTTAATGTTTTTGAAATGCATTAATATTTTAATTAAGATTTAAACAGCGCTATTAGTTTAACATTCCCACGATAACATCGTATGTGCAGAAGGAAACGGAACTTAAGCGGAAGAATGGCGTATTAAAGAAACCAATGCCATCTTTTTCCCAGTGCACAAACAAAAGGGCTTCGGTGTAAATAAAACTTATAATATTAACTTTTAACTACTGGCTGCTGCTTGCAATCACAGTTTTTGCAAAACTCTAACTAACATTCTGTGATTCTAAGGAGCAGTCAGTGTTTAAGAGCTAAAAAATATATCTGTACTAAATTGAATTTTTTTTGATTTTCAATTTAGTACAGATATATTTTTAACTCCCTAACTTTGTTTTATTTATTTTTATTAAAGAAGGGCAAACGAGCGTGCTGCTCACCTGATGGTAAGTGTCGACCGCCGCTCATGAACAACTGTAACACCGGGCGAAGCGCAGCATACCTCCGTGGTATAGCCATGCCGCATCTATAGTGTAATCACATCATAATCACAATTTAAGTGCTGATTTACCACGTGCTCGGCGGTGAAGGAAAACATCGCGAGGAAACCTGTCAGAGAAATAAGAAAAAAAACTAAAATATTTCGAAGACATGTGAAGTTCGCCAACACGCATTGGGGCAGCGCAGCGGACAATTCCTTGCCCTAATACCCTCTCAGAAATGAACGGAGCCCTGTGCCCAGCCGTGGGACGTATATAGGCTGTAACTTTACTTTACTTTTATTTTTTGTAGGATGTAACAACCGAGCACACAGTTCAGCCGATGGTTAGTGGATACTTTATTTATCTTCGATTAAAAATCAAAATGCAGATGACTTGTCATCCATGAGGACTAAGATGGAAAGTAGTTACGATGTACCAGTTCTGGCTCACTTGTAGAGAGGTTGTACCAGTTCTGGCGCACTGAGTCAGAAGTTGTACAAGTACGACGTTCGTCGATTCACGATCCTAAAAAAAAAAAAAAAAAAAAAAAAAAAAAAAAAAAAAAAAAAAAAGGTTTTGGCATGCTCTGATCACGAATCTGCGGTCCATTTTTGCGTAGTATGCACGGTTCCGGAGATGTGCAGATCAATTAACTCTTATCTAATTGATATCCGCTTCGAGCCTCAACCGTCATTAGCGCTCCATTGTCCTTATCTACTTATCTATTGTTGATTGACTACCGTCATTATCTATTATTCGTCGGCGTGTGGGTCGGCTTATGCTATTATATTATACTCCTTGGTTCCTATCTACAACGGTAATCTGAATCATCAATAAAATACATTACCTAATTTTGTTAAAATTTTTATTTATAAAATACAAAATCTTATTACTTATTATCTATAAAACAGGAGCGAAACATCTCATCCACTAACATATCGTTGTACAATGTGTTCTCTGTAAATATACTCGTAAAACTATACATTGAACATCCCTGAAACTTATATAGCAAATACATTAAGCAATATTCGCCACAAACTGAAGTCCTATCAACATTCCAGTTCCATCTTTTACAATTTCGTACAGGTGCCCGTCCATATGAATCAAAATATTCACCGACGTCATTCGTATCGATATATAAAGCTACCCAATGTGACCCTGGTTTATCATCTGTACCCAAATTGCATATTACCTAGTCAGGTAATATGCAATTTGTAATTCTATCCCATGTTTAATATAAAATAATTGAAACAAGTTTATTCATTATGTAACCATTTATATACCAAAATGAACTTAACAAAACATAGATTCTTATGACAATATAGTTTATTCAAAATGACCTCCGTAATTTTGAATACAGGCCCTCAATCTGCGCGGCCAGTCGTCTATCTCACCACGAACGAGGTCCATGTCATATCGGCGGCTGCCTTAATTAAAGATGTCTTGAGTGACTCGAAATTGGGATGAGGCTTTGAGCACGCCTTTTCCTCCAAGTGTTACCATATATTGTAATCTAACGGATTCAAATCTGGACTGGTCTTTGTGTCGGGTGAAGTCGATTTCACGCGCCGCCAGCCAGTCTTTTTTTGTTTTTAAAGAACGTTACCTCCACACTAGGTTTTTCTCCTGTATCGTGGGGGCAGTTTACAAACACAAATTTCACAAGGACAAACATCCAAACTCGGAACAATTACTTGTAGGTCGTACAAATACTTGTTCCGTGCGGGATTCGAACCCGCGACCCCCAAGCGCAGCCACTCATTGCTAAGCCACTACGCCACGGAGCTGTCAAAAGTCTTGTGTGCTCTTCGCTCTATGAGCTGACGCCGAATCTTGTTGGAATACCCAGTGCCTGTTATTGAACATGGTACGAGAAACAGGTTACACAAGGTTCGTCAGGACTGTATTTTGATACACAACTGCATTCGTTTTTAACCTTTCTCACAAAAATGTACCTCTGTTAAGCCCCAATAAGAAACTCCCAACCACACCATGAGCGAGGATGGAAAATGACCCCGTTGGACACGCAGAATACGGTTGCTCGCTTCTTCACTACTGTGTGCGTACACCTTATCATTTTGTTTGTTGTAGCTCTCTTCTACGGTAAAAATTTTTTCATCCGAAAAAAGAATTTCCCGATATTTTTTTCCCGCGTACCGCTTTAACAAAGCGCGGCATCTCTTCAGTCTCAGATCCATTAGACGAGCATTCAAACGATGTCCTGTTTTTCTTCGATATGCCCGAAGCCCTAAGTCTTCATTTAACGCCGTGGTTCTGCTTAACCCCATCTGAAGGGCCAACAGTTTCTGCTTACGTTTGGGATTTCTTTGAATTCGCACCTTTACAGCTTTTATCACTGCTGGAGTCCTAACAAATCGAGGGCGACCACTTCTTGACCTGTCATCTACACTAGAGTCTTCATTGTATCGTTTGATGGTACGATAAACGAATCTTTTAGTTATATTCAAATTTTTCAGTATGTCAAAAACTTGAATTGGCGCGGAACCGCAACGATGCAA
Source organism: Parnassius smintheus behrii (assembly GCA_036936625.1). Lineage (NCBI taxonomy): Eukaryota > Metazoa > Arthropoda > Insecta > Lepidoptera > Papilionidae > Parnassius > Parnassius smintheus. The sequence continues at coordinate 41,529,050 of JAUPFT010000015.1, forward strand.
CGCAATAACTGCAACACGGTCTTCTTTAAACGTCCACTCCATATTAAAAAATTAGTAAAATTCTAAAAAGTATACAGTTTTATTTTCATGAACAATTCGAAATTCGAATTCAATAAACTTTTTTGTGGTCAGTATTCTAAAAGAAAAGTTTTTACTGTGTGACAATACTTATGACCTGACTAGGTATATACGCTGGTACGTGCGTGTACATGGGCTGTCTATTAGCAGCATAAACATTATTTTCTAGACTGGGGTGAATCTTTTTCAGATGTTGTTGTACTTCTATTGTATCCATGATATTACTGCTATTAGTAGATTATTACAGTACAATCTACTCAATGACTAACATAGGAATGATCAATTACAGTGATTTCTAAATATTAAATTGCATTATTTTGTATTATTTTTGTACGTATTTGAGTCATCGATACACTGAACAAGACGACACGATATTAAACAACAGAATGTTAGATAAGCTTGTTGACGCATAAAGTTATTATCGATTCCACTGTAGAAATTCTTTAGATTAGAATTATTACTTACTGGTACTATATAAGACCAAGCAACTGCAGTCATGGAGTTAGTGTATGGTCGTATAACCGCAGTAAATCTATCAATACTATATTTGTGTTACTTCAAGGCATCAAAGGCCATAGATGTAAGTGTTTATTCTATTACCAAACTTACTTTTCTTTTTTTTTTTTTTTTTTTTTATAGAATAGGGTGACAAACGAGCACACAGTCCACCTGATGGTAAGTGGTTGCTGTGGCCCATAGACATCTACATCTATCTTCCATTACAAATCAAAATGCAGATGCGTTGTCGCCCATGAGGACTGAGATGGATTGCCTCATTTCCAGTAAAAAGGGTCTCCGGTTCTCTACACTTACCATACGAAATACAGCAGCATTAAGCTACTATTTCACGCTGGTATTCTGTGAGAGCGTGGTCCCTCCCCGGTCGAGCCGACCCATTCGTGCTACAACTATACGACTAATATAACTGCAGTATGGCTCTACCACGTCTATATATTTTCTTTCTGTTATTTTCCTACGTGTGTATGATTTAGTGTTAACAAATTATATTTAAATATTTTGTGTGTGTATATGATTAAGCCGTGGTAGCTCAGATGGTTAGCGCAAGCTGTAAATTTTACAGTACGTAACGCGGGTTCGATCCCCGCCGACACCACTTAAATTGTTAATTGCAATTTTAAGTGTTTATTCTATTGACACACTTACTTTTCTTTCTGTTATTTTCTTACGTGTGTATGATTTAGTGTTAACAAATTATATTTAAATATTGTGTGTGTGTATATGATTAAGCCGTGGTAGCTCAGATGGTTAGCGCAAGCTGTAAATTTCACAGTACGCGACCCAGGTTCGAACCCCGCCGACACCACTTAAATTGTTAATTGCAATTTTAAGTGCTGATTTACCACGTGCTCGGCGGTGAAGGAAAACATCGTGAGGAAACCTGCATGTCTGAGAAAATTTCGAAGGCATGTGAAGTTCGCCAACACGCATTGAGACCGCGCCGCGGACATTTCCTAGCCATAAATACAAAGACAATAGCAGAAAGTAAAAAGTTAAAAAATACTTTTTTAACAATGACAGTCATTAGTTGATCATTAGTGAATGTGATTCTGTTTTCTTAAATTACAGGAAGAAAAGAGCAGAAGGAAGAAATGGGATGATGGGAAGTAATGAAGAATGAATTGTTATGTGAAGTTTATTGGAACAAACATATTTTAGTCACGTGTAAATACTTTTAACGTTTTGGTTCAAAATGACACAAAATCTAAAAAGTATTAGATACATCATCGACATGGACGGATTTTACATTACATATCCTCATAAACATTTTCAATGTAGAGAAATGGCTATTCTAGACGTAAAACTATCTAATAAAAATGATTCGTTTATCGATCATTATTTGTTTCGGCCAAGTTATCCTTTCAAATATTTGACGCCAAAAGACAAAAAAACTGTTCGTTATTGTGAAACACACGTGCACGGCATTCCATATTTTGATGCGACCGAAGAATTAAAATGTGCCCACAAACAAGAGAACATCATTCCCATATTAAATTGGTATATTAGAAATTTGTGCAAAGACGAAGTGATCGCATACAAAGGTGGTTCAACAGAAAAACAATTTTTAAAAATGTTGACGACGAATGACAGAATTTTTAATATTGAAGAATACAAATGTCCAAAATACAATGATTTGGTAAATGTCATAAATTTAAACAAACGTTATGTGTGTAATAATCATATATTTGCAAAAAATAATCACAAAATTTTACATTGTTCTTGTGACGAAGTGTGGGTTTTTTACAAGTGGTTATTGCTTGAAAATAAAATTTTAGATTAATCATAAATTTTGTTTGATTTCCCAAAAACATTAGTTATAGTATACTATATAACACAAAATTGGTTCAACAGAAAAACAATTTTTAAAAATGTTGACGACGAATGATAGAATTTTTAATATTGAAGAATACAAATGTCCAAAATACAATGATTTGGTAAATGTCATTAATTTAAACAAACGTTATGTGTGTAATAATCATATATTTGCAAAAATAATAACAAAATTTTACATTGTTCTTGCGACGAAGTTTGGGTTTTTTACAAGTGGTTAATGCTTGAAAATAAAAATTTTAAATTAATCATAAATTTTGTTTGATTTCCCAAAAACATTAGTAATAGTATACTATATAATACAAAGGTGGTTCAACAGAAAAAAAAAATTTAAAAAATGTTGACGACGAATGATAGAATTTTTAATATTGAAGAATACAAATGTCCAAAATACAATGATTTGGTAAATTTCATAAATTTAAACAAACGTTATGTGTGTAATAATCATATATTTGCAAAAAATAATCACAAAATTTTACATTGTTCTTGTGACGAAGTGTGGGTTTTTTTACAAGTGGTTATTGCTTGAAAATAAAATTTTAGATTAATCATAAATTTTGTTTGATTTCCCAAAAACATTAGTTATAGTATACTATATAATACAAAGGTGGTTCAACAGAAAAACAATTTTTAAAAATGTTGACGACGAATGATAGAATTTTTAATATTGAACAATACAAATGTCCAAAATACAATGATTTGGTAAATGTCATAAATTTAAACAAACGTTATGTGTGTAATAATCATATACTTGCAAAAATAATCACAAAATTTTACATTGTTCTTGCGACGAAGTTTGGGTTTTTTACAAGTGGTTATTACTTGAAAATAAAATTTTAGATTAATCATAAATTTTGTTTGATTTCCCAAAAACATTTGTTATAGTATACTATATAATACAAAATTGGTTCAACAGAAAAACAATTTTTAAAAATGTTGACGACGAATGATAGAATTTTTAATATTGAAGAATACAAATTTCCAAAATACAATGATTTGGTAAATGTCATAAATTTAAACAAACGTTATGTGTGTAATAATCATATATTTGCAAAAAATAATCACAAAATTTTACATTGTTCTTGTGACGAAGTGTGGGTTTTTTTACAAGTGGTTATTACTTGAAAATAAAATTTTAGATTAATCATAAATTTTGTAATTAATGTTTTTGGGAAATAATTCACACATTTTAATTCTTCGGTCGCATCAAAATATGGAATGCCGTGCACGTGTGTTTCACAATAACGAACAGTTTTTTTGTCTTTTGGCGACAAATATTTGAAAGGATAACTTGGCCGAAACAAATAATGATCGATAAACGAATCATTTTTATTAGATAGTTTTACGTCTAGAATAGCCATTTCTCTACATTGAAAATGTTTATGAGGATATGTAATGTAAAATCCGTCCATGTCGATGATGTATCTAATACTTTTTAGATTTTGTGTCATTTTGAACCAAAACGTTAAAAGTATTTACACGTGACTAAAATATGTTTGTTCCAACAAACTTCACATAACAATTCATTCTTCATTACTTCCCATCATCCCATTTCTTCCTTCTGCTCTTTTCTTCCTGTAATTTAAGAAAACAGAATCACATTCACTAATGATCAACTAATGACTGTCATTGTTAAAAAAGTATTTTTTAACTTTTTACTTTCTGCTATTGTCTTTGTATTTATGGCTAGGAAATGTCCGCGGCGCGGTCTCAATGCGTGTTGGCGAACTTCACATGCCTTCGAAATTTTCTCAGACATGCAGGTTTCCTCACGATGTTTTCCTTCACCGCCGAGCACGTGGTAAATCAGCACTTAAAATTGCAATTAACAATTTAAGTGGTGTCGGCGGGGTTCGAACCTGGGTCGCGTACTGTGAAATTTACAGCTTGCGCTAACCATCTGAGCTACCACGGCTTAATCATATACACACACACAATATTTAAATATAATTTGTTAACACTAAATCATACACACGTAAGAAAATAACAGAAAGAAAAGTAAGTGTGTCAATAGAATAAACACTTAAAATTGCAATTAACAATTTAAGTGGTGTCGGCGGGGATCAAACCCGCGTTACGTACTGTAAAATTTACAGCTTGCGCTAACCATCTGAGCTACCACGGCTTAATCATATACACACACAAAATATTTAAATATAATTTGTTAACACTAAATCATACACACGTAGGAAAATAACAGAAAGAAAATATATAGACGTGGTAGAGCCATACTGCAGTTATATTAGTCGTATAGTTGTAGCACGAATGGGTCGGCTCGACCGGGGAGGGACCACGCTCTCACAGAATACCAGCGTGAAATAGTAGCTTAATGCTGCTGTATTTCGTATGGTGAGTGTAGAGAACCGGAGACCCTTTTTACTGGAAATGAGGCAATCCATCTCAGTCCTCATGGGCGACAACGCATCTGCATTTTGATTTGTAATGGAAGATAGATGTAGATGTCTATGGGCCACAGCAACCACTTACCATCAGGTGGACTGTGTGCTCGTTTGTCACCCTATTCTATAAAAAAAAAAAAAAAAAAAAAAGAAAAGTAAGTTTGGTAATAGAATAAACACTTACATCTATGGCCTTTGATGCCTTGAAGTAACACAAATATAGTATTGATAGATTTACTGCGGTTATACGACCATACACTAACTCCATGACTGCAGTTGCTTGGTCTTATATAGTACCAGTAAGTAATAATTCTAATCTAAAGAATTTCTACAGTGGAATCGATAATAACTTTATGCGTCAACAAGCTTATCTAACATTCTGTTGTTTAATATCGTGTCGTCTTGTTCAGTGTATCGATGACTCAAATACGTACAAAAATAATACAAAATAATGCAATTTAATATTTAGAAATCACTGTAATTGATCATTCCTATGTTAGTCATTGAGTAGATTGTACTGTAATAATCTACTAATAGCAGTAATATCATGGATACAATAGAAGTACAACAACATCTGAAAAAGATTCACCCCAGTCTAGAAAATAATGTTTATGCTGCTAATAGACAGCCCATGTACACGCACGTACCAGCGTATATACCTAGTCAGGTCATAAGTATTGTCACACAGTAAAAACTTTTCTTTTAGAATACTGACCACAAAAAAGTTTATTGAATTCGAATTTCGAATTGTTCATGAAAATAAAACTGTATACTTTTTAGAATTTTACTAATTTTTTAATATGGAGTGGACGTTTAAAGAAGACCGTGTTGCAGTTATTGCGTTGCATCGTTGCGGTTCCGCGCCAATTCAAGTTTTTGACATACTGAAAAATTTGAATATAACTAAAAGATTCGTTTATCGTACCATCAAACGATACAATGAAGACTCTAGTGTAGATGACAGGTCAAGAAGTGGTCGCCCTCGATTTGTTAGGACTCCAGCAGTGATAAAAGCTGTAAAGGTGCGAATTCAAAGAAATCCCAAACGTAAGCAGAAACTGTTGGCCCTTCAGATGGGGTTAAGCAGAACCACGGCGTTAAATGAAGACTTAGGGCTTCGGGCATATCGAAGAAAAACAGGACATCGTTTGAATGCTCGTCTAATGGATCTGAGACTGAAGAGATGCCGCGCTTTGTTAAAGCGGTACGCGGGAAAAAATATCGGGAAATTCTTTTTTCGGATGAAAAAATTTTTACCGTAGAAGAGAGCTACAACAAACAAAATGATAAGGTGTACGCACACAGTAGTGAAGAAGCGAGCAACCGTATTCTGCGTGTCCAACGGGGTCATTTTCCATCCTCGCTCATGGTGTGGTTGGGAGTTTCTTATTGGGGCTTAACAGAGGTACATTTTTGTGAGAAAGGTTAAAAACGAATGCAGTTGTGTATCAAAATACAGTCCTGACGAACCTTCTGTAACCTGTTTCTCGTACCATGTTCAATAACAGGCACTGGGTATTCCAACAAGATTCGGCGTCAGCTCATAGAGCGAAGAGCACACAAGACTTTTGACAGCTCCGTGGCGTAGTGGCTTAGCAATGAGTGGCTGCGCTTGGGGGTCGCGGGTTCGAATCCCGCACGGAACAAGTATTTGTACGACCTACAAGTAATTGTTCCGAGTTTGGATGTTTGTCCTTGTGAAATTTGTGTTTGTAAACTGCCCCCACGATACAGGAGAAAAACCTAGTGTGGAGGTAACGTTCTTTAAAAACAAAAAAAGACTGGCTGGCGGCGCGTGAAATCGACTTCATCCGACACAAAGACCAGTCCAGATTTGAATCCGTTAGATTACAATATATGGTAACACTTGGAGGAAAAGGCGTGCTCAAAGCCTCATCCCAATTTCGAGTCACTCAAGACATCTTTAATTAAGGCAGCCGCCGATATGACATGGACCTCGTTCGTGGTGAGATAGACGTCTGGCCGCGCAGATTGAGGGCCTGTATTCAAAATTACGGAGGTCATTTTGAATAAACTATATTGTCATAAGAATCTATGTTTTGTTAAGTTCATTTTGGTATATAAATGGTTACATAATGAATAAACTTGTTTCAATTATTTTATATTAAACATGGGATAGAATTACAAATTGCATATTACCTGACTAGGTAATATGCAATTTGGGTACAGATGATAAACCAGGGTCACATTGGGTAGCTTTATATATCGATACGAATGACGTCGGTGAATATTTTGATTCATATGGACGGGCACCTGTACGAAATTGTAAAAGATGGAACTGGAATGTTGATAGGACTTCAGTTTGTGGCGAATATTGCTTAATGTATTTGCTATATAAGTTTCAGGGATGTTCAATGTATAGTTTTACGAGTATATTTACAGAGAACACATTGTACAACGATATGTTAGTGGATGAGATGTTTCGCTCCTATTTTATAGATAATAAGTAATAAGATTTTGTATTTTATAAATAAAAATTTTAACAAAATTAGGTAATGTATTTTATTGATGATTCAGATTACCGTTGTAGATAGGAACCAAGGAGTATAATATAATAGCATAAGCCGACCCACACGCCGACGAATAATAGATAATGACGGTAGTCAATCAACAATAGATAAGTAGATAAGGACAATGGAGCGCTAATGACGGTTGAGGCTCGAAGCGGATATCAATTAGATAAGAGTTAATTGATCTGCACATCTCCGGAACCGTGCATACTACGCAAAAATGGACCGCAGATTCGTGATCAGAGCATGCCAAAACCTTTTTTTTTTTTTTTTTTTTTTTTTTTTTTTTTTTTTTTTTTTTTTTTTTTAGGATCGTGAATCGACGAACGTCGTACTTGTACAACTTCTGACTCAGTGCGCCAGAACTGGTACAACCTCTCTACAAGTGAGCCAGAACTGGTACATCGTAACTACTTTCCATCTTAGTCCTCATGGATGACAAGTCATCTGCATTTTGATTTTTAATCGAAGATAAATAAAGTATCCACTAACCATCGGCTGAACTGTGTGCTCGGTTGTTACATCCTACAAAAAATAAAAGTAAAGTAAAGTTACAGCCTATATACGTCCCACGGCTGGGCACAGGGCTCCGTTCATTTCTGAGAGGGTATTAGGGCAAGGAATTGTCCGCTGCGCTGCCCCAATGCGTGTTGGCGAACTTCACATGTCTTCGAAATATTTTAGTTTTTTTTCTTATTTCTCTGACAGGTTTCCTCGCGATGTTTTCCTTCACCGCCGAGCACGTGGTAAATCAGCACTTAAAATTGTAATTAACAATTTCATTGGTGCCGGCGGGGATCGAACCTGGTTTGCTCGCGTACTGTGAAATTTACAGCGAGCGCTAACCATCTGCGATACCACGGCTCACAAAAAACAAACCCAAAATAAAATTTCAGGCCCTAAATTCATGTCCATGAAAGAATTCCAATGGGCGCCAAAAGCAGATTTTTACGCGTTATAGGTGCGCTGAAAAGCAATTTATTGTCATTAAAAACTACAAATTCTCATCTTTTTAAAATTTATTATGAAAGTTAAAGATTTTTCTTAGTGAATTATGTTGGCCGAAACACGATGGACACATTTTGGCTTGATAGAAAAAGATCGCAAAGTTTTCTCAAAATCTACAATTTTCGGTACATCCACTAAGTCAAAAATCTGTTTCATTAGAATGTAATGAAATCAATTTCAATTAATTTCCGGCCATGTGTTCACTAGTAAATACGAGAGTGAATTATGGATTTACTTTTCAACAAAAAAATATATATGGTTTTAAAAAGAAATATCAAATAAATATTGTGCGATTAAATAACGCCAAAAAGTCCATATAAAGTGTGAAAAATCTGCTTTAGATGCCCACTTTACCTTAAACGAGTGAAAACTTACGAAAATATTATTTATAATAACTATTTTTAAAATATGTACTGTATTTTAATTAAAAAAATTAAAATACTATAAACCTGGTTTATTATTGTAATCATAATTTAGGCATCCTCTTATTTTAAAGCTCTTAAAAATTGCAATTAACAATTTTATTAGTTTCACTGGCATGGATCGAACCCGGATTGCTCGATTTATATGTACGACGAGCTATTAGCATTTAACCTACCAGCGCTATTATTACTTAAGTTTCTTACGAATAAAATTGAATGGTATTTTTCATAACTTTTTATGATGAGAATCGTCATACAATGTTCATCATCGTATCGTCGTATCGTGTCTATCTCGCAAGAATGAAACTATAGTTAAATGACAGGCATTATTTCGAAAGATAGTAAGTATCCAATTAATTCATTGGGTCATTGACTTATCTGTGGAATTAATGATCGTTAACTTGCATGCGATCTCGGTGTCTGCATAAACAGAATGTAATCTTCGCCGCTACATCTATCCACATTTACTTCAGTGACAGTGACTCCACGCGCTCCGATGGCTCGAGACGTTATGCCCGTAGCCTGTAACTTTGAAAAAGTATAAACGTGTTTAGTTACGTTCGAAAATTTGACTAATGACTAGTTCCGTATTATAGTGTAACGAATTGAATTTTAAGAGGCATCTTATTGCTATCTTTTTTTTGTGAATGCTGTGTTTCGTTTGTGAGGATTGTTCAGTGCGCGCTTTCTCACGAGGATTTTATGCATAATATAAACAAAAGGTAAACGACGCCTGACTGTATTATTATTGGCTGTTGATTTCTTTGCACTGCTGGACATGGCTCTATTGATAGTCTTTATTAATGCTCTCTGCATTTGCTACAATCATCACGCTTGGCAGACTGCTTAGCAATGTCAGTTCCAGATATCTCACACTATTAACGCTGTACCCCGTAGTTGGCCTGGGTACATATACGAAATGTTTTTACGGCTATCTCTCGGGGACCTTTTGAGCTGTCTGGCATTTCCCGTTCGTGACTCTGACGAGACCCAAATTTTCTAAGCCGTCGCCTGCGGGCATATATATATATATATATATATATATATATATATATATATATATATATATATATATATATATATATATATATATATATAATCGGGATCTCGGAAACGGCTCCAACGATTTTCATAAAATTTAGTGTCCAGGGAGTTTCGGGGATAATAAATCGATCTAGCTAGGATTTATTTTTAAAAAATGTCTTTTTGTCCGTGTTTTTAGGCAATGAAAAACTGCTACAATATTGTTAGAATAAGAAGGTAAATTTTGACAGCTTGTTAGTGATTATAAATAGTTTAATTGGTATAATGGTCGGTCACAGAATCTTAAAACCCCGGTTCGAGCCCAGACCGACCGACCGACTTTTTTCAATTTTTTTTTCATGTTCGTTTCTTTTTTGAGAAAATCTATTTTTTCGAGCCCTTTTTAGTATTTTTTAAAAACACGAAAATTTAAATTAAAATAATTGCACTCATGATTTTTTATTCAAATAACCAGTTCCGTTTTTTCTGTTATGTCGCTAAGATCAAAAAATATTATTTATATTTCATCAGTATGTAATTTGTATCTAAATATAATTTCCAAAACACACGAATTAAAAAAAAATCGAGCGAAAAATACCGAGCACAGCTCGGTCAACCAGGTACTATATATATATATATATATATATGTGTGTGTGTGGGTGTGTATGTGTGTGTATTGTTTAAATATATTGCATTCATTCCTTACAACCTATCAAAAGTCCACTGTTCATTATTATTACTAATTAAACTACATATAATAATAATAATGTCCTCCAGACCGAACTGCTTCAGCGGAGGCTAGAATCGGCGCATGGTAGGATCATAGTGCCCAAGTGTATGCGCAAGCACAAGTGCACTCACTATTCCCTCACTCTCATCCGATGGGACGGTAAACCGGCACGACCGGAAAGAGATCAGGCGCAGGACCAACGGCTTTACGTGCTTTCCGAGGCATGGGGGTGAGACACCGCCAAATTCCTGACTCCAGGCAACTACTGAGAATTTCTTGACGGAAAAACTCCCTGTAGGTGGGATATTTGCCATAGTTGCCACACTTGGCAGGTGAATTGGCAACCGCAGTTTTTATTATGTTGAGCGAGTTAATCGGGTGACGGGCAGCTGCATATTATCAGAAATATGCAGCTGCCCGTCACCCGATTAACTTCCTTTTGTCGCCATTTTATGGCACCCACGGGATGATATGGAGTAGTGCCGATACTACACGGCTATTTAAATATATACCAGAGAAATAATAGCTGCTATGTTTCGTATGGTAAGCTTTGAAAACCGGAGACCCTTTTCAATGGTAACGAAGGGTTTTCAAGGGTAACAACGCATCTACGTTTTTATGATTACGTTTTTAGATTTAGGTGTAGGTGTATTATAAGGGTTACCGCGTTCATTTGCCATCATGTGGATTATGTGCTCGTTTCTCACCATTATTGTGAAAAAAAAATATACTTACTATTTCAACTATGATATCAATTTAGTAGAAATAAATTATTAGCAACAATATTCGTTTTTCAACGAAAAAGATTGTTCCTAACGTGATAACATATCATAAGAAAGGCGTTAATAAGTTATATATGTTTGGCATAGGGTTTTCTCATGATAGTTTTATTTAGAGTAATAAAACCAACGGCTTAATTTTCTTTTTGTTAAAACAGTTACATATGGGTCTGCGTTGAACTCTTTTGTATGACTAGAGTTTTAACGCATTTTAACAAATTATATGTATAAAGTTTAAAGGTAATTTTATTTTTTACTTACCGTTGTTCTAAAACCAATCAATAATGCTGTATGCATTATCACATTTCATTTATAATTAATTTGAACGTCTTATATTCCAAACTAATGGTAGGCGCTGTGTCCTGTGTACAGGTTGGTGTTATTAGAGAATCGACTACCCCTTATCATCAGTTGAGTGTTGTAAAATGAGAAAGTGGCAGATAGATAGCAGCTTCTTCTGGTAAAAATTCAAAATTATTGAAGAAAACTGCAGTTGCCAACATATCTGTCAAGCGTGGCAACTATGCCAAATGTAGGGCTATCTATTGGGCAATTATTTTTGCATTTTTGTGGATTGTGGAAAAACTGGACAAAAATGTTGAACTATTTATTAATAAATCTATGGGCATATAGAGAAGTGGACTTTAATATAGAGTAGAGATGATGATCATGAATGAATAGACAAAATTTACCTCAAATATATTTCAAGATATGTACGTGGGCCACTGAGAAAATTTTGCGAACTTTTTATTAATAAATCTTTTCGACGAAATGTCCACCAACATCTATACCTACCTACAAAGTTTCATGTGTCTGCACCAATTTTTGAAACACATTTTTCAGACAGACACTCTCAGATGATACAACTGCATCCCTTTCAGCTGATTAATAATTTTAAAGAATAAGTAGTAGTAACTCGCACGGTACCAAATCAGAGTTGTACGGAGGTTGACAAAAGATCTTAACCGGTAAGCTGTCTAGGAAATCCCTCATTTTTAGCACTGAGTCGCACTGCTCGCGCAGTAAGAATTGTTATTGTGGACCAGTAGCCCGTGGAACCCTGTGTTCGGTCGTTATTTAGTCACAACAATAAACACTTCTGGCAAGTCAATCTAACTGTCTCGTAGTCTACATAACAGTTTTATTAGATTTTTACTTTATATACGATTGTACGGACAAACGTATAAACAAAACAATGTCTTATATCATATTTTCGTATGCATTTACGCGATACAATAGTAAGAAATATTAACAATGAAAAAATTGAAGCCACTAACAAATAATATATTCATATTGAACATACGGTTTGCTCATTTTAATTAAAAAAAACTAAAATATTAGATCGAGAAGTTAATCCATATTTATTTACCATTGTTAGTTTTAGTTGTAATTTACTAATTGTTCATAGTTATAATTATTTTTAGTTGTAGATATTAATTATTGTCCTTAGTTAGTACAAAAAAAATAAAGATCTAACAAAATACTGCAACTGATCTAGTCTGGGGGTCATTCACAGGCACTCGTGTTTTAGCGTGACCGAAACTGACACCTGCAGGGACCGGTTCTCACAAAAGTATCTGGTTTCTTTACATGCAGCTACGATTGTTAAACAATGGTCTGCAACTTTGTACACACAATTTCAAAAGAAAATTTCTTTTTACTGTACTAATCAACTAACTTTTAAGTTATTTTACATTCAAATGAAACTATCTATACGTTTTATGTATGCTATACTATATACGAGTATATTATTTTAAGATGTTAAAAAAATTGGTTAAAACCCGCGTAGTAAAATAAAATGTGTATTAAGGATTTCTTGTATATAAGCAAACGCAACACATTTAAAAAAATAGTTTTATTTAAAAATGTGTCATATGTACAAAACACATAAGAATGACACGCTATTTAAATGTTTATACAGGATTAAGATTAAGAATTAAGAAATCTTTGTTAGGCGCAAAGATTTCTTAATCCTGTAAAAGTTATTTTGAATGAAAAATCTTATTAATAAGTCATGTTGAGATTACATTTTATCAATTTGACATTTATTTTAATCATTAAAAAAATAAACAAAATCGAACAGTACAATGGCCGTTGCAGTCGCGAGCTGCAACGGCCATTGTCCGCCTACACACCTTCGAGGTTGAACATTTGTTGTTTTTTCTAAAGTTCTTCACGCTTTCGTCATCATCGTCTTTACATCTTTTTACAAGTTCACTGCTGAACATAGTCCTCCTCTAAGGTCCGCTACAAAACACGGCCTTGAGTCACCTGTGTCCATGGACTTCCTGCATCACTCATCAGTTTGTCACTCCATTTAGCGGATGGCCACCCTACACTTCGCTTACCGGTACGAGGTTTCCACTCGAGAACCTTTTTCTCCCATCAGTTGTCGATTCTGTGAGCTATATGGCTTGTCCACTGTCACTTCAGCTTACTAATCAATTGGGCTGTCGGTTACTCTGGTTTTACTGCATATATCCTCATTTCCAAGTCTATCGTGCAGAGAAACACTTAGCATAGCCTTCTTCTAAGCTCGCTGAATGACCTTCTTCTTCATTCGGACAGCAATGAAGGACCTCGTCTCAGATCCATGCTTATCTCTCCGCTTTAGTACTACCCAATTCACTCGACAATTACGGAGAGTGAGGTAACATTTTTATGCCCTCACACCGTACTATCAGACAGCCTTAATTCAGCTTCGAAAGACTAAACGAATTAACCTGATATTGTAGTGATGTAATAGCGTCAAATAATTCATCGATATTGCCACACGTCAATAGAAGTGACCCAATAGAATGATAATCGAAAAGTAGCGTTATTTAGTTGCTGCAGGACATTTTTGACTCACAATTGCAAACTGCTCACCTACAATAGCGATAATTACATAAATTTAATTTTTACTGATGATCATAATATATATTTCAACTAGAAGTTGTCAACTAAATACAATATAGTGCCGTTAGTAATTTATGTATGTACTCAATCGACTTTGCCTTCCCGCCATGTTCGTGGTAACGCCTAAATATACGATAAAATCTAAGGAAGTGGCGGACACAATGTCAGACACTAATATGAGAATAAATATGACGGAGTATGGGAACATGTTAAGTTACATTTTAAAGTATGTTACACTTACTAATAGTTATAATAATTTACACAAGTTATTTTTAATCTATTTTAGGAGCTTAGCGTTGGTTTTATAGCAGAGTTCGTGAGCGAATCGGGTTCAATCCCCGCCGGAAGCAATGGACTGCGATAACTGCAATTTTTGCGCTGATTTACCACATGCTCGGGGGTGAAGAAAAACGTCGTGAGGCGGCTTGTCTCAGGAATAAAAAAATATTTTGAAGATTTGTGAAGTCCACGTATTGAGGCACTGCGGTTAAAATTGCCCTTGTCCCAAATTCTCCCCAGACATCAGAGGAAGGCTGTACTCGTGAGTGGGACGAATATAAGCTACAACTTTTAAAGTATATAAAACAAACGGTCGTGCATTGGCAGAATTGTCACTTGTAGAGGAACGCTTGCAGGATGTTCCTTCATTTTATTAAAATAAAATATTTAATTTCCGACACATGAATATTTCCCGCCATAATGCTACCAATAGACTACATAAGTAATATGTCATTTTTTATCAAGACTAAAACTAAAATCAGCAGTGTTTAAGCGTTTTTAAGTAAATTGTTATTATACTACTCGTATGAATAACTCATTAAGGCGGCAGAATAGCTCTGTGTATTTGGTACGGGGTCATATTACGACACACGTGAAATAAATGAGCAACGATCACAAACTAAGTCTCGTATTCATGTTCTTACAGTTGAAAACAAATACTACAAACTTACTTTGCTTCAATCGTTGTTTTTTTTTTCAAATTATATTTTTAATTCATAATCAAATAGTTAAATTCACATTTTTTTTGGTGTCACAAAACACCAGCTGTTTTAGCGGTACCGTTTTTTTAAGATAAGGGAAGTATTAAAATTCTCATATTGGACGTATAAAAATCATTTTACGACTTATCATAATGTTTTATTGTATGTATTCTTAACTTGTTCAAATACGTAAAAAATATTTATATTACTAAGTAAAGCGTACTAAATAAGTGTGGAGACACTATATAAGGGACGATAATGAATTTTCTCTTACTTACTTTAATTTACTAAAATGTTATTTTTGTGACTTTAACGAAAAAAGTATTTTTTGTCCATATTTATTACCTTCTCCTGTATCTGTTTATGTATGACTGTAATGGATATTTTCATTCAATTTTTACTTGTCATCCACTTAAGGGGAAAATGTATACGTGGTAGAGCCATGCTGCAGTTATATTAGTAGTATAGTTGTAGCTCGAATGGGTCGGCTCGACCGGGGAAGGACCACGCTCTCACAGAATACCAGCGTGAAATAGTAGCTTAATGCTGCTGTATTTCGTATGGTGAGTGTAGAGAACCGGAGACCCTTTTTACTGGAAACGAGGCATTCCATCTTAGTCCCCACGGGTGACAACAAACAAATTTTGATTCGTAATCGAGGATAGATGTAGATGTCTATGGGCCACAGCAACCACTTACCATCAGGTGGACTGTGTGCTCGTTTGTCACCCTATCCTATAAAAAAAATATTAAAAATACTACCTCAAATGGCTTAGCAAGATCCTCCGTTATGCCGAAAATATTGCAGCATTAAAGCAGTAAAGTTGAGGATTAATGTTAAGTACTATGTTGATTGTGAAAACACGATTCCGTAAAATTTTCTCGATAGAAAAAAATCCAAAGTTACCTCCAAACTGAACAATAAACCACTGTTATTCATAAAACACTTTAAATTAGATCATGAAACTTTGCTTGGGGGATGAGTCGCTCGCGTCCGTAGGCTTCGATCACCTAACCTTAGGCCCACCCTACACGTGTCCCCTGGGTGGTGCTAAACGAGCGACAAAGCCGAAAAAATAGACTCGGCTCCACGCCGTATGGTAGCGGCGTAAAATCTACCACCACCCCTTGTTTCGCACCATGACTCAGATAATAAAAGAAATGGCCCCGAGTTCCCGGCGCTCCTTAAATGGGGCAGGGGTGCGAAGAATCTCCGGGAGAAAAACCGGCGACGAGGTTCGCCACCCGTCACATTCTGTCTCCCGGAGGGGCGAAAAGTGGATTGCGGAAACCCGTCTGGCTACGCTGAATGTATGTGGAAGAATGAACGATAAGATGGATGAAGTATGCGAAATGATGAATGACAGAGGAATAGATGTGTTATGTGTGAATGAGACGAAACGTAAGGGAAAGGATGCCACTGCACATGGCTCGTATACCGCGTATTGGTCTGGTGTAGGCGAGACCGAACGGGCATGCCAGGGAGTCGGTCTCATCCTTTCAGAAAGAATGGGTCAATGTGTGAAAGAGTATGAATGTGTAAGCCCGAGACTGCTATGGTTACGAATGAAAGTGGGCTTAAAGAAGCTGTTCCTGCTAGGGGTGTACGCCCCAGACATGTCTAAGCCCACTTACATCCGAGAGCAGTTTTGGGACATGGTAAGGATGGTGTTCACAAAATGTAAGGAAAATGAAAATATTATTATGTTAGGAGACTTTAATGGAAGGGTTGGGGTGAAGAGGTCTGGTTATGAAAGGATATTGGGAACGTTTGGTGATGAAAGTATAAATGAGAATGGTGAAGACCTCCTCACCGTATGTGCGGAAAAGAATCTTTTTGTGACGAATACTTTTTTTCGTCATAAGAAGATTCACATGTATACATGGGAAAGAGGTGATGATAGAAGCATGATAGATTTCGTAATTGTGGATGAAAGAATGAGGAGCGCAGTCGTAGATACAAGGGTTTACCGGGGGTCCAACGTAGGGACGGATCATTACTTGGTCTTATGTCGAATTAATGGTCTTTTCAAGCGTTGGCGGCATCGGACATCTGTGTCTACCACTGCGTTACAGCGTATAAGAATAGAGAAGTTACAAGATGAAGATGTGAAAGAGAAGTATAAATGTAGACTGAGAGAAAATATTAGATGTTTGAATGAGTTGTGTATGAATGATTTAGACTTGAATACTGTGTGGGATAATATTAAGAAAGGTTTGGTGGATACCGCCACCGAAGTATGTGGTGTAAGTAAGAGAACAAATGAAAGGAAAAGTAATACGTTATGGTGGGATGATGAGGTACGCGTGGAAGTTGAATCAAAGAAGAAAGCATGGTTAGATTTACTAGCAACCAAAGCTGGTAATTTTTCTGGTATGAATGATGAGATTGAAAGAAAAAAGGCAGAATTTAGACGTCTAAATAAGAGAGTAAAAAAGTTGTTGAAAGGAAAAAGAAAGAAAGAACGGATAAGAATGATAGAAGGATATCTGATAATTTCCAGGCTAACATAAAAATGTTCCGGAAACTCGTAAGAACTGCCAAGGGAAATACAAAACAGCCTATAATAAATGCTATAAGAGACGAGAATGGATGTATTCTGAATGATGAAGTTTCGAATTTAAACAGATGGAAGGAATACTTTGAAAGCGTATTTATGAGTGAAGAGTCGTCTGAATCAAATGAACTAGAAATTCCGAAAGAAGTGGAAAGGGGTATGGAGATAAGTGTAGATGAAATAATGAAAGCAATGAAAAGCATGAAAGCAGGTAAGGCAGCTGGATATGATAGAGTATCACTCGAGATGCTAAGGGCTGGAAAGGGAGTGGTGGCAGGCCTGCTGTACACCTTGTTTAATTTATGTTGGGAATTAAAACGGGTACCGGATGACTGGTATAAAGCAGTTATAGTACCAATATATAAAGGAAAAGGGTCACAGCAGGACTGCAAAAACTACCGCGGTATCAGCTTGCTTAGTATTGTGGGTAAACTGTATGCTAAGGTGTTAATTGAAAGAGTTATGAAAGAAACTGATGGAAAAATTTGGGATGTGCAAGCGGGTTTTAGAAAGGGAATGGGGTGTACAGATCAAGTCTTTTCCATGCGCATGATTGTGGAGAAGTTTTTGGCCAAAAACCAGAAAGTTTTTTGTGCATTCATGGGCTTGGAAAAGGCTTATGACAGAGTGGACAGGAATGTGTTATGGCAAACACTGAACTCATATGGGTTGAGCGATGGTTTGATACAGGCATTAAGGTCACTTTATAGGGACTCTAGTCCTTGTGTCAGGATCAATGGGGTCTACTCGGACTGGTTTGGCATCCAAAAAGGTGTCAGACAGGGCTGTGTAGCTTCCCCTTGGCTGTTCAACCTATTTATGGACCAGTGTTTGCAAACTTTGAAAGATGAAGAATGTGGGTTAAGAATGGGCGAGTTAACTGTCAAATGCCTTTTGTATGCCGATGATCAAGTCATATTTGCGTCATCGGCGGCTGAGTTGCAAATGATGGTTACATTAATGAACTGGGAATTAAAAGAAAGGGGAATGAAAGTGAACGCATGTAAGACGAAAGTGATGGTTTTTGAAAGAGAAGAAAGCAAAACGGAATGTGAAATAAGAATAGAAGGAGAGTTAATTGAGAAAGTGGATGAGTTTGTATATTTGGGATGTGTATTTAGCAGGGATGGTAGATATGATAGGGATATAGAACGACGAGTAAATGCAGGGAATAGAGTGAATGGGGCACTACACTCTATTATGAAGAACCAGAATGTGTCAAAACAGGCACGTATGGTAATTCATAATGCTGTGTTAGTCCCTACTTTAATGTATGGTAGTGAAAGCTGGGTGTGGCAGAAGAAGCACGAAAGTAGAATAAATGCTGTAGAAATGCGGTCTTTAAGGAATATGCTAGGGTTGAATCTGAATGACAGGGTGAGAAATTGCGTGATAAGAGATAAATGTGGTATGCAAGATGATGTTGTGACCAGGATTAAGAAAGGAATGCTTCGGTGGTTTGGTCATGTGGAAAGAATGAATGAGGAAAGAGTGACAAAGCAAATTTATATGGCAGATGTGAACGGCCGAGTCGGGAAGGGACGCCCTAGGAAAAAGTTTATCGACCAAATTGGCGATATTTTGAAAATGGGCCACGTTAGAAGTACCCTTAACCGACGAGCATGTATGCGTAGATATATGAATGTAAAGGAGGCGAAAGAGGTATGTCAGAATCGTGCCAAATGGAAGTCCGTAGTCTCTGCCTACCCCTCTGGGTGACAGGCGTGAGTGTTTATGTTTTTTTTATTATGAAACTTTGCATACTAACTGAACTAACTATAAAGCAGGGCTTATGTTTTTTTATTTTTTTAAAGTACCATTATTTTCACTGTAAAAACGAAATTACCTAAACTATCAGCGTTTTGAAGCTTGTTTCCTGCCGCCCGGTTAGTCTTGCTAATGCTTTTGGTCGGGGAAGTTGTGTCACTTACGATCAGAATACCCATTACGTAACAGGACGACGTAAAGTTAAAATGGTAAATAACCGTAATAAAAATAAGAAGCGACAGGGTTGGCGTAAAGAAACAGGCGTAAATATGATAAAACTAATGAAATAAGTATCTAACGACCTATCTACTTAACAGTATTAGTGATTACAATCATGTCGGTACATAGCATATGACGCGCGGGGAAGTGGGGGCGAAATTAGAATTTGAGCTTAGTTACTATATCCCCTTAACGAATTATAAATTGTCTGTTATTTTTCGAACTTTACAATACAATAATTTAATCGTTACAACATAGTATTCTCATTGTAATCATCACAAAGTTTGATCAAAGCAACAAGTAACATATGTTATTTAAAAATATTTTATGTTGTATTTTACGTAAGTCAACTTGTCCTGGCACAATTAACTTATATGTACATATATAAGATTGCGGTCACTACACAACAGAAGTGGCTTCATTACGAATTCACACACAATACACTTCGTTTTCGTCCCAAACATACACACACACGTAATCTGTTTGCAATATAAATTTTGTAGCATGAGTATGTCTTCATTTAGGCCCACTTGTGTTCGTAATGTCAATTAGACCAAATTTCGGTCACGGCTGCCAGTCTCAACAGACGCTAGACATCTGCGTAGGACAGGATTATAATGCACGAGTGTGTGCACAAACTCAGTTGCAATCTGTATTTTTTCACTCTTGTAGTCTGATGGGACAGCATCCAATATGGCCGCAGATCAGACGTAGGAAGAACAGCTTTACATATTTCCCGGGTAACGGGGTGAAACACTGCCAGCGTTCATAACTCCGGGTGCTACTGAGAATTTCTTGTCAGATAAATCTATTAACTGATTTTGGCCTGACCTGGGACCATACGATCAACAGTCGCGGTTACGGATTATTCTACTTTTTCTCACTAACTGTCCCATAGGTGGGACAATTGGAATCCCTATATTTTCTGGTCTTCTTTTCCTCACCAATCGTTTCTTGGTAGGACAAATTACACGGGTACAGTACCCTCGCCCACTGTTCTCCACTACGACCACTACAACAGCAAGTCATAGTGTGTAGGTATAAAAACGTTACTTCGCTTTTCGCATTTGTCGAGTAAATTAGTAATAAATTGGGGATACTTTTCCTGAATGAAAAAGAAGGCGCAAGTGCTTCAACTCTTCAATATTGTTTATTTATTTTATAACATTTTTATGAACATAGGCCTCCCTCAAGGAATGCCACAAAGCACGGTCCCGAGCTACCTGCGTCCATCGACTTCCTGCATATCTTACCAGGTCGTCACTCCATCTAATGGGGGATCGCCGTACACTACGCCTACCGGTACGAGGCTGCCACTCGAGAACCTTTTTCACTCGAGAACCTTTTACGTTTTTAATAAATGAGTTTGAATTTAAATATCGAATAAAAACGAATTTGTAAAATATGTTCTCAACGTAACCTAAAAAATAATAAACCTTTTCATGTGATATGAATATTATACGATTTTATAATCGAATCTCCGCAAAGTACATGTATATTAAGAGATATATGTGTAGTATAATTTTTATAACTTTAGTTTTAGCGCAATTATTACAAATTCATAAAGCTGGGGCTCATCAAATTTGTATTGTAGCAGAATTACGATAGAATCCGAACAACGGTAAATACTCAGGTACGAAGATTATATTGTCGGTCAAAATTCACGTTCATGTAAGACAATCTTTTAAATTTATGGCTCTGTAGTTAAAACGGTACATAAATGAAAACTATTAACTTCAAAGAAAATGTAATTTACGATCATAAATGTGGGTAATCAACCATTAAATACTTCGTTAGCTTGAAGCCACACATGTTTAGCACAACAGTGTACCACATTAAACGGCTGCTGAAACTATTATCTACTTAAATAATTAGATTTACTTCATTAAACTCAAATTATTTTATCTAAATCGTGTGTGTTTTATAACCTTGCTTCAAGAATTAACGCCATAAATAAATAATTTTTAACGTGTGTAGACACTTCATTAAACTTAAATTATTTTATCTAAATCATCGTGTGTTTTATTAACTTAACTCCGATAATTACGCTATAAATAAATATTTTTTCAACATGTTGTATGTCTCTTTTTTTTCTAATTCTCCCAATCACAACGTATAAATATCCCATAGAGGATATCCGTAATGCAAGAAATTTAAAGAGTGGGTTTAAACATTGTGTTGTCGATGCGCTCGAACTATCGATGCATAGAGCTAGAAAACCAAAAAGAACTTTAACAAAAGGAAAAGCAGACTTCAAAGAACCAAAAATAATAGAATAATTTCACATTCTAGTCAGTGCTGAATCGTAGCGTATAGAAGAATTAAAGTCTACTACTTTTTGCTAAGTAAAAATTTATTATAGCTAAGAGTACCCTTAACCGACGAGCATGTATACGATATATGGGTATGAGAAGGTGAAAGAGGTGTGTCAGGTTCGTGTCAAATGGAAGTCTCTGCCTACCCCTCTGAATGACAGGCGTGAGTGTGAGCATGTATGTATGTTATGTACTTTGTGTTAAAAGTTATTTTCTACCGTTTTCAGTGTACACATATATCACAATCTTAATGTCGCCTAAATTTCAATTAACTATTTAATTATTTAATTTGAAATAGTTACATCAAAAGCCTTATCCTTAACTTTGAAACTATAGGGGTGGAATTTTAGCTTATAATTTATATAGGACTACCATTGAAATATAATCCCCCTAAAAGATAACCTATTCATAATCTGGTGGTTCCACTTGGCGATAATATCGCGAAAACATACACACAATAAATAAAAACGTAAAGTCGAAACTGTGAACCTCCTTTTTTGAAATCGGCTAAAAAGAGACTGCACCTCGGACTGATAATACCATACGAAAAATTGACGCGGTGGAAACGGTAATACGGGATGATGAATCCCGTATTCCCCTGTTTCCACCGCCAAAACTGGACTCTAACATCAGGTGAGGAAATTAATTTAAAAAAAATACATAGGAATATGACAGTTGTAGAATTACTCGTAGATTGTATCGTAAAAAATATTTATTCTAGTGTAATTATTCAAGGAGAAAACAGTTAACCGCTTCTATAGATTAAATGCTGCCCGATATCCATTTATCTTCAATCTTTATATCTATATATTTATCTTCTCTATCTATCCATAAGTGGAACAGTTTTACACATAAATCTATATATAACTGACATTATTTTAAGATGACGACGTTAATTTAAGGTCACACAAATGCGTTGTACGTGCTCTTTGTACTCATGGACATAACGGATGGACTACTATATATAGTCTATACTATGGATATTTGAAACACCTGAATAAAATATCACCGGAGAAAGTTACAAGATATACGCCTCTAAAACCAGCGCAAGATTTTAGGTTATTCAGTAGTGGATCGAAAATTAAGAATTTATTATCCATTGTTAAATACCGATACGTAGTCGTGACACATATCGATTCGTATCGATCGGCAAATGGCCATCTTTTTATGGTCACAGAGCATTCAGACAATCATAAATCAGTTCATATCTGATCGACGTTCGGTGTACGTTTCAATTACGTTAATCGACCATCATAAATACGTCTAATGGTATTCGTTAAAATACTTTGATATTTTAATTCTCCGTCATCAGACTTTTAAACCCACTGCTGGCAATAAATCGTATTTACATGCCAAGATACATTACATTACCATGTAGTGGCGGTGTGAAAATATCCACAACACATAACATCCCGTGGGTGTCATAAGAGAGCGACAGATGGAAACAAATTAAGAAATCGGCAGCAGCATCTCCCTAATAACGACTAAAAACGAAAAACTGCGGTTGCCAGCACTTCCCAAACGTGACGACTATAGTAAATATTCCCCTTGTGAGGCAACATATGGGGGAGGTCTATGTTCAACAGTGGACTTCAATAGGCTGTATCTTAAAGGTAATGGTAACATGCCAAGATTGTCCAGTGTATTATGCTTTTCTGGGAGGATTTTCCCCAAACTAGCTGGTCAAGATTGAGTTTGTTGGAAATTTTTATTATTGTACATTAATATTTAACTAATTTATTTTTAATTTTAAGTGCTGATTTATCACGTACCCGAAGTTCGCGGAAAGTATCTTAATGGAAATTTACGTGTTTGAGAAAATTAAAAAAAAAACATTTGAAAATACGCGAAGTCCGGCAATACGCACTGTGTATTTTGTAGTGAAAGGTCTGTCTGTATTCTGTTACTCTGTATACAGCGATGGGACGTATGTAGGCTACTATAACGTATTATATTTATTTCACTTAATGGACGCCTTTAGCGTCCAGCGGTGTTATCCAAGTTTACTTTCTGCAGTCATTAATGCTATCAGTTAACAATACCCCGTTAGATTTTTGTTAGAGGACTAATGTCCTCTAACAAAAAATACTTACTCTGCTAACCAAAATATAATAAAATCACTTATACAAAATCTATCATGCAGCGTAATGCGACGTCGATTAGATGATGTGCTTGCCGGACTCGTTATACTTGACCACCTGGGGAGAAAAAACCAGCCCTCTCGTCACCACAAACAAACTTTTTCTACCATATTAAGATCATATGAACGCGCCTAGGCTATTTATTCTATCGTTCTTTATCAAGCTTATAAATGCCTTATCACGTGCTAGATTGTCAAATATGCGTCCACTCCCACAAATTTATCTATGAACTATTTTTGTAGCTAAATAAATTAACTAGAATCTACTTCGTCTGCAATCAACATTGTTAACGAGAAACGGACTTTAATGTTAACGTTTTTGTTTAAATATTGACTTACTATAATATACAAATACTTTACATTCATTTTTGTCTACCACAGCTAATTAAAACCCCCTGCTGAACGTAGGCCTCCCCCATAAATTGTCTCATACCGGAGATTTTTGCTATAGTTGCCACGCTTAGCGGGCAGGTTTTGAAATGTTTTTTTATAGAATAAAGGTAGTTCTTAAGGAACTCTTAAAGAAGGAAGAACTCTTTAAGGAAAAGGGAATGCTCTGGCCCATAGACATCTATATTTATCCTCGATTAAGAATCAAACCGTAGACGCCACGAAGTGCGTTTTCACTCCTGAGAACTAAGATGGAATGCTTCATTTCCAGTAAAAAAAGGGTCTCCGGATCTCTACACTCACCATACGAAACACAGCAGTATTAAGCTGCTATTTTACGCTGGTATTCTGTGAGAGCGTTTTCCTTCCCCGGTTGAGTTGATATAGCTGCAGCGTGTGGCTTTACCACGTGTTAGTATTGTAATCATAATGTTGTTAATTATTTACTATAATATTATTTACTGCCTAGGAGCTAGGAGACGGTCTAAGTAAGTGCCATCCTCTTATCTCTTTCTGGTGCCCTATGCTGTGTCTGAAGGGTATAGAGGTCCAGTATAACTACAGACTATGAGGTATTCTATACTTAGTGTTCAGCAATGACAACGCATCTATAGACTTTTATACGTGGTAGAGCCATACTGCAGTTAATTAGTAGTATAGCTGTTGCACGAATGGGTCGGCTCGATCGGAGAAGCATCACGCTCTTACAGAATACCAGCGTAAAATAGCAGCTTAACGCTGCTGTGTTTCGTATGTTTAGTCCTCACGGATGACAAAGCATTTGCATTTTGATTCATATCTGGGGACAGATGTAGATGTCTATGGGCCACAGCAACCACTTACCATCAGATGGACTGTGTGCTCGTTTGTCACCCTATCCTATAAAACATAACTTCTTTATTTGGGTTAGGCTACAGTTGTCTTGCACCTATGCTTGTATTGACGTGTTCCAGTCTGAAGGGATATAGATAGCCGGTATAATTACAAGCTGTGAGGTATTCCGTATTTAGTCTTCAATGGTGACAACGCATCTGGAGACTTCTCTGTTTGAATTCGGCTGCAGGTATCCATGGACGGCAGTAGCCATTTATCAATAGATGGACAGTCACTTCAGTTTTATGAAAAAAAAACCGCCGTATTTATATTATTATTGAGTTGTGATCAGGAAGATGCTGCTGCTCTCTGCATCTTCTGCTTTAGTTTATCTATATTACCTCTTACGATACCCACCAGATAATATGGGTTAATGGTTTCGCTTACACCACCACTACTAGAAATTTTATTTTATTCGCTTACGGTTTTTCAGGTAAAAATCATTAAGAAGCGATATAAGCAGCGTTTTTGTTTCATAAGCTTTTCATTATAGTAACAATTTTAGGGTTCTAATAAATTATAAAGTTATAAACAAAACTAGTTAGTGTTTTAGTGGTCATTAGTTCTTATCTTTATTTAATTGTTTACAAGGCAAGTAGTCAAAATATAAGACACTATATCCCTCAATTCACGTACTTTATTGACAAAGTAATTAATTCATTTAAATATTAACTTTTCTAGTATGTATGAGGAAAAAAGGAAATACAATACGCAATAAAAGGAATCACTTAATCTAAACGCATCGAATTACATCAACCGCTAAATAAGTCGCACAACAAAACTGAAATAGCACGCAACGCAATCCCCGACGCAAGTTATTAGGTAAATTCAAACAGTGCCATCTATGTATATATGATCGTGCTTTACACGCAATCGTGCCACCGCCGTAGCGTAATACGTTACCTTTAATAGAAAACTAAAGCTATGTACACAAGTATTTATTTTATTCTAAATATCATCGTCTGTGACGCATAAAAACATTGAATCGATTTGCCAAAATCGGTCTTTTCATCTGAATACTAAAGAATCTTTTCAAAAAAAAAAGAAACGAGATTTTACAAGCTATTGTGATTTTACTAATCTTCAGTACCCTATTAGAGAGCCGTGGTAGCTCAGATGGTTAACGCTCGCTGTAAATATCGCAGAACGCGAGTAACCCGGGTTCGATCCCCGCCGGCACCAATGAAATTGTTAATTGCAATTTTAAGTGCTGATTTACCACGTGGTTGGTGGTGAAGGAAAACATCGTGAGGAAACCTGCACGTTTGAGGAATAAGAAAAAAATATTTCGAAGACATGTGAAGTTCGCCAACACGCATTGGGACAGCGTGGTGGAGACTTCCTTGCCCTAAAATCCTCTCAGAAATGAGGGGAGGCCTGTGCCCAGCTGTGGAACGTATATAGGCTGTAACTTTTCGTTCTTTATAGTACCCTAATGATTAAGAGTGAGTTCGATCTGTTATTGGACTACTCTTGTGAATGCCAACTAACGCAAGTATTTTCAGATGATTTGGAGTGTTAAAAAGTAATATTAGTAATCACAATAACATTACAAGCATTTTTTTAAATAATTATGCATTACTGCATTGCCATTTACCTACACTGTGACCGCAGTCAAGTACAAGCTTATAATTAAAAAAAAATAGGTGAAATTTCTGACACATGAAATCTGATGATAAAGTTCTCCTGGTTCATATTATAGTGCCGTAATTGAAAGCACTAATGCAGAGGCAGCCACCCCGTCTGGAGGACATTGCGTTAAAGCAATATCCTCCAGCCGACAAGTAACTATAAGTACCATAGATCACCTTTGACGCAACCCGCAGCTGCTATGCATATCCTACACCTGGTATATATGAGATATAACCATCTCGTACGCACTATCTTAAGGTTGAATGTATTGGAATTGAAATCTTTCTGATATTTCCCATATGTATATATGTTGCATAATGTGAGAATGAAAAAATATCAATTTCCTTTGAAATATTTTCCTATCGCCTGTTAAAATAACATGCACCCATATTATATCCTTTTTTCTGTTCCTTATGTTCCTTTATTGTGCTACTTTTATTATAATTATTATGTAAAGACAGTGATTACATATGTATGTATCTGTAGTTTTCATGCGGTTTACTCGTAATCGATACTCATTCAACATATTATGACACTAGTAACACTCGTATCTGAGGTCACTGACTGGATTAAAGCCTTTGTACTCGACATTGCGCAATAGTTTCTATAATTTACTACTTAATAACAGGGCTAGCCAAAACATCACAACATCAAAACTAAATAAAAAAGAAAAGCGCATAATGTGTATACTAACTTACTTGACAGGATATCCGGGCTGCTATAAAGTTAAATGTTAACCATCAAATGTTGTCGCACTGTGCCTAAACGACTGAGATAGACAACCAAAAGATAAAGAACTGAATCTCCGATTGATTATACATATGAAATGTTGACGAAATCATATTTTTTAAACTTCAGTTTAAATAAAAAACAATGTTCTCTCTCTCTCTATATATATATATATATATATATATATATATATATATATATATATATATATATATATATATATATATATATATATAGTGTAATTTGCACCTGACTTTAAATGATTATTTGCCTACTATCAGAAGTTCTTACATCTTTATAATATTAAGACTATAGTAGAATACTGATTTTTATAAAACTGAAGTAACGAACGAACTTATAGTCTACTTGGTGGTAAGTGGCCGCTGCAGTCTATTTTTTATATAATAAGAGTGATCAACGAGCGCGCAGTCCACCTGATGGTAAGTGAATGCTGTGGCCCATAGACATTTACATTTATCTTCGATTAAGAATCAAAACGCAGTTGCGTTTGCACTCCTGCGGACTAGAGACTGTAATTTTTGGGTCACAAGAAAGTGTTAACCGTTTGACCATATTTACCCTCACGTACTATATAACATAGCTGTATTGTCTACCACATATACAGCGGTGATTAAGTCAGATTCTCATTACAACAGAAGAGGCACATGTTCAGCAGTAGACTTCACGGACTAGTGGAACAGAAAAAGTGAGACAAGTTTTAAGAATATATCTATCGACAATATTGAATTCTAAAAGTAGTTGTTCTAAAGGTTGTTCAATAAATCAACATACAGTGGCGGCGTAAGGAAGCCCATTTCACCATATATTCTAGGGCGTATCGTAAGAGACGTCAGAGAAACAGAAACAGAGATGGGCAGCACGATTTCCTGATAACAACTGAATAAATAGTAAAATACTACGGTTGCCAAAACCTTGGCTAAATCGCCCCTATGGAACAATCTAATGCAGGGCCTATATTCAAACCAGGCTTCTTTTATGAATTCGATAAATGAACTACGGCTAATAAAGAACTAATGCTAATAAAACTAAGGTTCTGGTATTTGAAAAGGACGAAGAGAGAACGAAATGTGAAATATGGGTAAATCAGGAATGTCTAGAACAGGTAAATGAAATTGTATACTTGGGGAGTGCTTTCAGCCGGGATGGAAGATGTGATTTAGATGTGGATAGGCGTGTCGCTGCCGGAAACAAAGTCAATGGTGCCCTGAATGCATTAGTAAAAAGGCAAGGCGTGGTGAAGAGTGCACGCCTTGCAATACATAACGCAGTGTTGGTACCGACTTTGTTATATGGCAGCGAAACCTGGGTATGCCAGAAGAAGCATAAAAGCAAGTTGAATGCAGTGGAGATGCGATCTCTTCGTAAAATGTGTGGCGTTAGCATAGCCGACCGAAAGCGAAACGAAGAGATTCGCAATATGGCAGGATTGAAAGATGACCTTATCACAAAAATTGATAGGGGCGTACTCCAATGGTTTGGGCACGTTGAACGAATGAGTGAAGACCGAATGGTGAAGAAAATATATAGAGCGAAAGTAAATATTAAAAGGTGTCGAGGTAGACCGAGACTAACTTTCGAAGACCATGTGAGCAAATTGCTCGAAGAGGGGAGGGTCAAGAGTACTAGGATACCTAGACGTGCATGTATGAAGAAGTTAATGAACCTGAAAGAAGCGAAAGAGGTATG
Source organism: Parnassius smintheus behrii (assembly GCA_036936625.1). Classification (NCBI taxonomy): domain Eukaryota; kingdom Metazoa; phylum Arthropoda; class Insecta; order Lepidoptera; family Papilionidae; genus Parnassius; species Parnassius smintheus. The sequence continues at coordinate 41,558,577 of JAUPFT010000015.1, forward strand.
TAAGGATCGTGACACTTGGCGATCTGTTCTCTCTGGCTACCCCGTTAGGGATTGTGCGTGAAGATAAGTAAGTAAGTAACTACGGCGTTGTCATATTTGCATTTAGAGCTCCGCCTCCGTTATAAAGTAGGTCAATCCTGCAATACCGTTGCGTGGACTTTATCCGGGTGGAATGTCCGAGAGCAATGTTACGGTTTACTTTAAACTCCTTATAAAGTGAACATATTTTTGTAACAATATATGCGATAATTTTATTTTATTATTTCTTTTATATTTTTCTCTTTGTTTTTTTTTTATATGATAAGGGTGACAAACGAGCACACAGTCCACCTGATGGTAAGTGGATGCTGTGGCCCATATACATCTACATTTAACCTCGATTAAGAATCAAAACGCAGATGCGTTGTCACCCCGAGGACCAAGATGGAATGCCTTGATTCCAGTAAAACGGGTCTCCGGTTCTCTATACTCACCATACAAAACACAGCAGCATTGAGCTGCTATTTAACGCTGGTATTCTGTGAGAGCGTGGCCCTTCCCCGGTCGAGCCGATCCATTCATGCTACAACCATAATATAGCTGCAGTATGGCTCTACCACGTACATTTTTTTAAATTATTTTGACATGCCTGACGGCCAAGTATATAATTTGTTTGTTTGTATTAATTTATTTTCAGGGCTGTATATCCAAGATTTTCAGTCATCACTGAAAAGTAGCGTTGTGTTGTTTACCCACAACGCATGCAGAGTGATATCCTTTTTAAGCATGACTTTGACGTACTTATTTTCAAGTTATAAAGTATGTTGTTCTGTGCGTCAATCCGAGTAGTCTGTGTCAAAATAAAGTCTTTTTCTTCCTTTTCTTATGCTTTAAAATATTTTATTTATTTTGTAGTATTGTGGTTATGATCACTGACGCAAAACCTGTAGCACATAATGTAATATAAGCACGTAACTTATTATTTATATAAACAAAACTAACACCAATAGATATTTCGAAGTGAAAAATCGTAATAATTTCTTAATAATCTGAAAAGTAAATGTATGTAAAAAGGTGAAAGAGCTAGTCTCTACCCTGATGAAGAAGTGCTAAAAACAGCATTGCAATTTTCTTTATCATGTTGAGTTGGAATCACTCCTCCACCCCTCGTGACCCTACCTAACTTCGCTCGTAGTGAAAAATCTAATAATATTTTTAGATTAATAATTTAACTTACTTTAACTTATTATAATGTTTTTCGTCGTATACCAGAAAGTGCAGAACAACGTCTTCAAGGCCATGTTGTATTTTGAAACGTCATATTATATTTCTAAGCCATCTAATCGCGCACGAATAAGTCAACTTGTGAGTACAACGCCTTACAATCGTGCAGATGGACTAATGTGGGTCATCTCTACTCTACATCAAAATTCAATGCAGTCCGAGCATGTAACTGTACTAGACCAATGTACTGAAAGACCTAGAATGATTCTAGTTTATGGTACAAATAGCAGTCTACCGTATTAAATCCTTTTAAAGTAATTTCGTTTTTTTTTTAAATATAATTACGGTAAGGATACTGTTACCTATAGACATATATCCTCGAGTAAGAATCTTCTTCTTAATTAAATAACCTTACATTCACAGTAGAATATTTTTGTACCGTGCAGGCGGTTTACATACAAAATTGTACTAGGACATACATTCAGAGTCGGAACAATTGTTTGCAGATTATACAAACACATGTTCACAGGTTTCAAACCAGCGGCTCTACAACGCCACAGTCAAACGCTTAGGCATTGCGCTACATAACTGTTTCAATCAAAATTCAAATGCCTTTCCACCTCTGATAACGTATAATATGCTTTGTATAGCACACAGAAAATAGGGGTTCCGGTTTTCGTCACTCGTCTAACGAAATACAGAACTACCTATTTTGTTGCTATTTCACTCCGATATTCTGCAAGAGCGTGGTCCGTTCTCGGTCAAGCCGACCGGTTTTTGCTGCAGCTAAAATATAGCTTGTAGTACCATTTATCCACCCGTCAAGCCCTTGAAGCGTTAGGAATAAAATGTATTAATTAGCGGCTTTAAAATCCGTTTATTATAGATGTTTTAAACGATCATTAAATAACTTATTAGCAACATGTTAAACTAGTTAATAAGTTTCGAATCTCACATTCGAATTCTATTTTAAATCCATGGAATTTGTTGTCACTATACACAAGAACTGTGTGCTTGTGTGTCTCCAGTGTGTTAAATAAATGCCCCGTCGGCACCAATGAATTTGTTAATTGCAATTTTAAGTGCTGATTTACCACGTGCTCGGCGGTGAAGGAAAACATCGTGAGGAAACCCACATGTCAGAGAAATGAGAAAAAAATATTTCGAAGACATGTGAAGTTCGCCAACACGCATTGGGGCAGCGCTGCGGACTATTCCTTGCCTAAAACCCTCTCAGAAATGAGCGGAAGCCTGTGCGCAGCAGTGGGACGTATATAGGCTGTAACTTTACTTTTGTTTATGCACATTATAACAAACGAATGGAACAAGTTAGTGTTTGTATGGCCTAAAAAATATTTCGTTTCTAGATGTTTGTGCATTCAATTTACGTTAGAAAACTCCTTCACGATATGGGGAAAAATCTCAGTGTCAGTAGGGATACCTTAAAATATAATTATGATAGTAAATTTTTATCAAGTTATAAAACCGTGGCAAATGTAAGGTCAATCTACACGGGAGGATGTTATAATAAATGTTACGTAGAAGTTCGTATCCGATGACCTTAGCCCTCATTGGCCGTGCTTGAAACGATTTATTAATATTGATGTAGTACGCGATCAAACCAAAGAGCAATGCTAATCGCATCGTATCCTTTATATTAATTCAAGTAGTTAGAGCTCCATAAGGTGAGCTATTATTATATACATATACATATAAACACATATGTGTCACCCAGAAAGGTATGCAGAGACTATGGAGTTCCATTTGGCACCGTCTTGGCACATCTTTCATGCCTCCCTCACGTCTATATACTCACTCTCATAATCCGATGGGACGGTAAACCGACACGACCGAAGAGAGATCAGGCGCAGGACCAACGGCTTTACGTGCTTTCCAAGGCACGGGGGTGAGACACCGCCTACTTCCTGTCTCCGGGCGGCTACTGAAAATTTCTTGACGGAAAAACTAAATAATTTATTTTGTTGGCCCGACCCGGGATGTGAACCCAGGACCTCATGATCAGCAGTCGCACCACTACAAACACTAGACCAACGGGGCAGTTTCGTAACTTTGATATACCGGATTATATAATTCATTTTATTTGAATTGTATCACTGGTATAAGTTCCTTAGTCTAAACTTTAACCTTTTGCTTTAAATGCTGTATGAATATATAAACATATGGTAAATCTTGGTGATTTATGTAATAAGATCAAATCACAATTTTCCCTTCACTTGTCTCTATTAATTCTAGAACGAACAGAAATCAGTAGATTTTAATAAATAGTTATGTATATGTTTAAACAACAACGCATTTTATTTAAAGAGTACTTTGAACAAGTAAAAGTGACAAACTAGCACTATTTTAAAAATGAATAAATTTTGGCTGTAATAATAATAAGAAAAAACAAACCAAAGAAATTTATTAACTATTAAAAGTTTCGCAACGAACATACAACATAATTTTGTGTAATTTTTATGTTAAACACTCGCTGCCCACGGTCACAGAAATCTATTATTTATTATTATACTACCTCAGTGCACTATAACGGGGAAAAAGGATGTCGCCTATTGCGCTCTCTGTCGCACTTACGGGCCTTACGGCGGTGTTTTACATTATTATGATTGCATTATTAAGAAAATAATTTATTATCCGACCTTTTGGCATATAGAATCTGGTCGATATCTACTGAAAGAGCTACCAGATAGTGTCAAAAACCAACCGACAAACTACACGGGATATGTTACCACTGAGTGTATGTAGTGAAGCATTCTATATGATCAGAGATAAGCTAGGATGGAAGCAGTATAATGATTTCTTAAATTTACGCGAACACTACACATTTTTTATTATTATTTTAGTTTATCAAATCTAATGTAATGGTGGGGACGATCTTGAACATGTTCGCAGACTGCAGACTTCCCGGAGCGTCGGTGCTTCACATCAGCTATATGTTCCTTCACGCGGGTTTTTATAGATCTCTTTGTTTGACCTATGTAAGAGAGACCACATTCACAATCTAGCTTGTACACACCTGCATCTTGTAGAGGAATATTATTTGATTCATTTGATTTATTCCTCTACAAGATGCAGGTGTGTACAAGCTAGATTGTGAATGTGGTCTCTCTTACATAGGTCAAACAAAGAGATCTATAAAAACCCGCGTGAAGGAACATATAGCTGATGTGAAGCACCGACGCTCCGGGAAGTCTGCAGTCTGCGAACATGTTCAAGATCGTCCCCACCATTACATTAGATTTGATAAACCACAAATTCTCGCAAAAGAACACCGATTCCTACCAAGGATGATACGCGAGGCTATTGAAATTAAAAAACATCCAAATTTCAATAGAGAAGATGGTTGGGTGCTACCATCTGCTTGGGATCCTATAATTAACAAAATTAAACCCAAACCCAAGCATACCACTGCAAGACTTCATGATACTATAAGCTCGTTTTGCGTAAATCGGATCAAAAATTAATATTAAAAAAACTGAAGGTAGCCGGACTAACTATGACATTGGGACGTCAAACATCTCAGTCCCCCCCGTGACCATGGGTACTGTAAAGCACCCGAAACGTCGGGATAATAATAAAAATAAATTAAAGTAATTAAACGCGATAAAATCCGTAAATAGTAGTTTTATTCAATGGAAGCAGTATCCTAATGGCTTCTTCGTAATGTACACAGGGTCAGGATTTCCGTTGTATAAATAGAGATAGAGGCCTTGGAGATGTGTCGTATGTTTCGGTGCTCTTAATGTAAGAAGGAATGGAGGGTAGAATTTTAAATTAATTCGCTAAAAGGCGGCCAACGGTAGGGGGGTCGTGGTTGTATGCGTAAGCGTTTTCGTGGTTTTGCCTATATGCGGCGAAGATAGAACAATATGAGGTTTTATTCAGTGAAGGACCGACATAACTTGTACTGGCCCACGCGAAGTGGACATGCGTAGACACTTCCCATGACAAAACACAACGACTATTACTTTATAATGAGGTCCGAAAATTGAAATCTTGCATAAATTTTAGTTATTTTTCAACATAGTAACCAGCGTTGCAATTATGCAACTCGAGTTGAAAACTTTGTATCCTCAAGTAAGATAAATAACAAAAGACATCGGCTTATAAGCGCCACTGATACGTTTACACAATACAAGGAAACTAAACTTCAAACGCCAAAGCGAAGCTAACCGTGATACCCACCAGTGTTACATAATTGTACTGCAAGTATGTAGGCTACACGGCCCATATATATAATCGAAAATAAAATCGAATTACATATATTTTCGAATTCTAAAATTGTTATTGTTTTAAATTTCATAGTAATGATTGAACAAAGTAGATACTTATTTTTTATAATTCAAGTAAAAATTAATGTCATATAGACCGAATTTCGATCACGGCGGCTAGTCGCTGCGCATATTAGCCATCTGCCCAAGATAGGATTGTAGCGCTCGAGTGTGTGCGCAAGCACAGATCCACTCTTAATTATGCCTTTCTCAAGTCAATCAGAAAGAGATCAGGGAAGGACTAATGGTTATACTTTCTTTCCGAGGCACGGAGGCCATACACTGCCAACTTCCTGAATCTGAGCTGCTGTTCAAATTTCGTGACGGATAAACCCAACAACTAACTTCGACCCGGCCCGGTCGAACCCAGGACCACATGATTAGCAAGCCCACTTACGACCAATAGACTGACGAGGCAGTGTCACACAGCAACATTCGACAATTCAAGTACAAACTGTGGGAAAATAACGCGTTCTTCATAATGAAATAGCCGTTAAACGTTTATCATTCAGATTTGCCTCACCGGTGCGGTGTCGTGGGAGAGACATACCGATGTTTATAATAAAAATCTGTATTATACCATTATACATGGTAGAGACATACTACGGCTTTATTATAGCTCGACCGGCGAAGGACAACATACTCACAAAACACCCATGTAAAATAGCATCTTAATGTGTTTCATATATTGAGGTGTAGAAAACCGGTGGGTCTTTTTACTAGAAACGAGACATTCCATCTTAGTCTTATTCTATTAAAAAAACCGTCGTGGCCCTTTTCATAGTTTGCTCATGCGACTTCGAGATTCTACATATAACTAACCACGTAGAAACATGTTTTTCCTTAATTCATGGAAATAATTAACTCTTTGAAGATTATGAAATTTCATAAGCACGTACTATTTAAAACATGTATTATCTGATAAAATTGCTTTAATAGAATTAATATAACAATTCGCCGTTCCGAAAAAATGTAGTAACAGATAACTCTACGAGCGAAGTCGCTCGTAACCGCCATCTATTGAAATATTTATCAGACTAATGTGCATACATACATTCAGTTTTATACCATATATGGATAGATGTCGCTATACTTCTATATGCCGTTAAAGCCTCGACATACTTGTTTATAAACCTGGGAAAACATAAAAAGCAATGATAGGCAAGACAAAGTAATTACGCGACCGCGGGTTGGTTTCCGCTTTTACGGTGCTATATAATAGATTATTTATCATATTACTCATGTTATATTTTGTGGTAGGTAATACATATATATATTTATATATATATTTATATATATATATATATATATATATATATATATATATATATATATATATATATATTTATATATTTATATATATATATATATATAAATTAGTAGATAATTAGATTTTTGGAATTAATTGAATGTGTGAAGTTTTATCTTTGTAAATTTTTTTTTCGATGGTACAGTCAATAATAAGCGGTAATAGCTTACTAAGCACCCGAAGTATTTCACAGTAGCAGTAGCAACCCAGGTCTGATCCCTGCCGGCAACATCAAAATCGTTAATTACAATTGTAAGCACTAATTTACCACGGGTTTGGCACTGAAGAAACCTGCCCGAATGAAGATTAAAAATATTTTTGAAGATATGTGAAGTGTGCCAATACGTTCCGGAACAGCACGGCGTATTAGTTGCTCTACAAACCTCAAATTGAGAAGTGGCATTTTTTGACGTGGTAGAGCCATGTTGCAGCTATATTATAGTTGTAGCACAAATAAATCGGCTTCAACGGAGAAGGACCACGCTCTCTCAGATTACCAGCGTGAAATATCAGTTTGATGCTGCTGTGTTTCGTATAGTGAGTTTAGAGAAAGAGAGACCCTTCTACCCTCTCTTAAATTTAGAGCAATGCTCTATGTGGTGGAGCCATGTCACATGTGGTGGAGCAATGCTCTACGTGGTAGAGTCATGCCTCTCTTACATGGTAGAGCCATGTTCTACGTGGTGGAGCCATGCCACACATGGTGAAGCTGTGCTCTACTTGTTACAGCCATGCTGCGGCTATATTATAGTTGTAACACGAATGGCTCGACCGGGGAAGGACCACGTTCTAAAATTGCAGCTTTAAGCAAATATATTTCGTATCGTGAATTTAGAGAACCGGAGACCCTTTTTACTGGTAACGAGGCATTCCATCTTAGTCCTAAGAGACAAGGCATTCGCATTTTGATTCTTATTTGAGGATATATATGTTGATCTCTATGTGCCACAACATCCACTTACGATTGGTGGGACTGTGTACTCGTTTGTCTCCCTTACACTATAAAAAGATACATTTGTCCAGCAATAAGATGCATAATATAGATCGTAACTTTATTTTACTTTACAATCAATAGAAAGCCATATTGTTTGAACTTTGATGTAATTCTATCATTTTTATGTAATGGAATACCAACAGCTTACAAATCTTACACAATCAATCAAAGAAACCAATAACAAGTTCTCACTAATGGATATTCATCCATCCATTGCAGCCTGTAAAAGCTCACAGCTGAACATAGACCTCCCTCATAGATTGCCTCAGGGGGGGGGGGGATTTTGCCATAGCTGCCATGCTTGGCAAGCGGCTTGGCAACCGCAGTTTTTTATTATTTTGAGATGTTTTCAGTAGTTTGCTACTGCTAATCTATTTTATTGTCCTTCTGTCGCCATTTAAGACACCCTCGGGACGATATGGGGTAGACCGAATGAATGCGAGCCCGGCAATTACCTGCCTTTCGTATTGCCATTCTAGAGCGAGTATGACGTATCTATAACTTTAAAAACATCTTAGATGGCATGCCATAGTATGCCTTCCCTAACCGTGCCATGCCGTGACTTCTGTTCCAATCGATGATGGATGTAGATGTCTATGGGCCATAAAAGTCACTTAACATCACGTGAACTATGTGCTCGATTGGCACCCTGATTCTATAAGGCTAACAAAGTTTCCGCCTAAATTTTAGACATTTTTTAATACGACTTACCTCCTCTGTGAAAGCGAAGGTAACATAATAACATAAAAATTATCACAACCCAATCATCAGACCATGCCTAACGCATACTTGAAGATCAGACTTTCAAGATTGCAACTATGGGAACTCTCAGTAATCTTGAAATCTAAGTAAATAACTATTCGTTCAAAGAACACGTCGCACGCGATAACCTATCAATAGTATCTTCGGGCATTGAGCAATATCAGATGCGTCAAGTGACTTGCAAACGTATGAAAGTGATGGTTTTAGATATGAAACACACTTGAGGGTTACGACATTATAGAATATTGTATTTCACTGAACATTCTATTGCGATAATAGAATATTATATTGCGTCGAATCATTTTTATTCGAAACAGGCAAAGAGATTTGAATATATATATATATACCAGTCACGAGTTTGGGTGCTCGAAAATGACTTAAAGCCAACAAAAATTGTTCGTTCACGGAGTGTTGCAAAAAAAAAATGGTGGCCACGTTTGTCTCCAAAACCGGCCATGTTACGACTATTCCTCTTGAGGGACAAAGAACGGTTAATGATTCTGCATTATGTATGGTTCTGCGGTATGCTAGCATTTGTTTGCCACAAGTCGTTTCTGAACTCCGTAAAGAGAACTGCAACCGCCGCATCATCCTCCATCACGATAATGCGAGTTCTCACACCGCACACAGAACAAAAGAGTTTTTAGAGCAAGAAAACATAGAATTATTAGACCATCCGCCGTACAGCCCCGACCTAAGCCCTAATGATTTCCATACTTTCCCTAAAATAAAGGATAAATTGCGTGGACCAACGGCCATTTTGGAGACTCCAACTTCCGAATGGAATGGTTGCTTCAATGATTGGTTCCATCGTATGGAAAAATGTGTCAAATTACGCGGAGAACACTTCGAAAAGCAGTAAATACATTTTTAAATAGTAATGTTGTGTCACTTCCTTGATAACTGAAATTTTCAGTGCCGCCCTCGGATTTTAATATGACAGGAACAGTGGAAATATTCCATTCCCGATACTTTTAGTGCAGCCTAGTACTACCTATTTAAATGTCTTTGGAAACAGGTTACAATAATACTAATAGGCTTTGTCACTGGTCCGGAAAAACCTTTATCCCGATAAGAACTAGCATGCAACCCAGCAGGACTTTTTTTATAGAATAAGGGTGACAAATGAGCACACAGTCCACCTGATGATAAGTGAATGCTGTGGCGTATAGACATCTACATTTAACCTCGATTAAGAATCAAAATGCAGATGCGTTATCACCCCTGAGGACTTAGATATAATTTTTTTTTATAGGATAGGGTGACAAACGAGCACACAGTCCACCTGATGGTAAGTAGTTGCTGTGGCCCATATACGTCTACATCTATCCTCGATTACGTATCAAAATGCAGATGCGTTGTCACCCGTGAGGACTAAGATGGAATGCCTCGTTTCCAGTAAAAAGGGTATCCGGTTCTCTACACTCACCATACTAAATATAGCAGCATTAAGCTACTATTTCACGCTATAATGCCTCGTTTCTAGTATAAAAGGGTCTCCGGATACACTCACGATACAAAACAGTATTAACCTGCTATTTGACGATGGTATTCTGTGAGAGCATGGTCCTTCCCCGGTCGAGCCGACCCATTCGTGCTTCAACCATTATATAGCTGCAGCATGGCTCTACCACGTAAAAATTCCCAGAAGTTTTATCAATCATGTACTTTTCAATAGTATAATAACTCTTAGTACACAATTTTTGCATACTAATGTAGTGGCGGTATAAAAATATCTACTACCCCCATATTATCACGTGGGTGTCGTAAGAGGCGGTAGAGGGAAACAAATGTAAAGATGGGCAGCAGCGTCTTAATATCTCCCCCCCCCCCTCACCATGGAGCAATCTACGGGGGAGGCATATGTTTAGCTATGGACTTTAGTAGGCTGTAACGATTACGAACCACTAGGCCATCAAGGCAGTTAACAAAGTAAGAAGTGTGTGTATGGGACGTATATTGCCTGTTTACTTTTTTCATCAAAAATGGACGTGAGCATTCAGAAAACAACAGCTTGGTAGCGCGGTCGCTAAGCTGTTTACTATGACGCTGCGGACCGAGGGTTCGAAACTCGAACGGAACACGTATTGGTTTCAACTATAAATAATTGTTTCGGATCTGGATTTAAACGAACGTGATACAGGATTAATTTGTAAAGTCGGTGTGTCACGTTTTGTAATAAAAAAAAAATTAAAACTCCACAAATTACGTTTAAAGCGGTTTAGCAATGAGTACAGCGCTGAGGGCCGAGGGTTCAAATATCGATGAAACAAGTACTTGTACGGTCTACAAATAATTGTTTCGGATCTCGATGTTTTTCCTTGTGAAATTAATGTATGTAAAGTAGAGAAGATCATTCTGTACCTCCACGGATCAAATCTTCGAAAGATCGAAAACCACAAATCTTAGGACAACATTAAAAAAAATGTTATCACTTTTGTCATCGCAACTAACAAGCTTGCTTGAAAGTATGATCAGAAAAACTTTCGCCTAAATCACTTAATCCCTGCTAATTAAGCGAAAGTGAAAATCTTTTGTTACGCAGAGAGTTAACAGCTTGCTCGTTCACTCAAATAATACGACACATTTAAAAGTACTTAATAAGTTACGTAAGTGTATAAAGAATTGATAAGAGTGACTTACTTTAAAAGAGTTGCATAGACTTAGATAGCTTTTAACCGAGTATAGAAATTCTATAGTTGATTACCCCTCATCTGGTTATTACTTATTACAAATGGCGATAACAACTTTATGCAAAATAATTAGGATTTTTTTTTCAATAATCTGCTCACATCGTTATGATAATATCCTTATAAAACCCAAAAACTAAAACTAAGTTTTTGACGGGAATCGATTACACCCTTTTAAAATAATCTTCAAAAAAATCGTGACTTTACAAAATTAAAAAGAATAATATTAACATCGGAAACGGTTGATGTGGTAAAGAGTTATTTACCATACATGGATCCCGTCATCAAATGTTGACCATTTTTATCAAAAATCTCAAGTGACAAACGAACCCAAACGGACTCACAGTTCAGTTAATGGCTACTGGAGCCCATGGACGCCTGCACAACTTAGTCCTCTTCTAGTCTCGTTATTTGAGGATCGATGTAGATCTCTATGGCCACAGCATCCACTTACCATCAGGTGGACTGTATGCTCGTTTGACACCTTTATTCTATAAAAATAAATTATTATATAGTTATACTTCAGCTATATAATAGATTAATATAGAGGATAGGGTGACAAACTAGCATACAGTCCACCTAATGGTAAGTGGTTGCTGTGGCCCATAGGCATCTACATCTATCCTCGATTACGAATCAAAATGCAACCGCGTTGTCACCCGTGATGACTAAGATGGAATGCCTCGTTTTCAGTGAAAAGAATCTCTAGTTCTCTACACACACCATACGAAACACAGCAGCATTAAGCTAATATTTTACGCTGGTATTCCGTGCAAGCGTGGTTCTTCCCCGGTCGAGCTGAGCCATTCGTGCTACAACTCTACTATTAATATAACTGCATCACGGCTCTACCACGTATACCATTAGATGAAATGATGAAATAAGTGCACCGATGCGATGAGGATATTAATCGAAAATTATTTAGTTCGCTTTGGCGCGTTGGGCTATCAATATATCTTAATCAAATTCTCCGCAAAAACATCGCATACACTGAATCAACATAATATAATTGTGTAGACATTTGTTAATTATAGGTCTTTTGTATATTGTATTGGAGATTTTTTTAAATAAATAATCGTGGACGAATATAATCTTAATTTAAAATAATGCAAGTATTAATTTTAAGCGCATAGAAACAAATAAATGTATTCTTATGTTAGTTTCAAACATAGAATCAAAAATAAACACGTCGAGTAAATAAGTCGAAACAAGCTGACGCTTTAATAAGTTTACAAAATATGAACTGGCTACAAAAAACTGACAAATTAAAACCTAATATTTTATTTATTAGAACCTTCCAATTAGTACATATTAATACATAGATTCTTCGAGCTATATTGTCTCCTCATTGCCACTTCAGCTTATAAATCCGTTGGGCTATGTCGGTCACTCTGGTTCTACTGCGAATATCCTCATTTCTAAGTTTATCACGCAGAACAACGCCGAACATGAGGAAAAAAAGTAATCGTGTGGCGACAACGTACCGGTAGGGGAAGGGTTGGGCAACCCCCCACTAGATGGAATGACGGCCTGTTAAGACATACAGGAAGTTGATGAATGCAGGTGGCAGGTGGGTGTTCAGCAGTAAACTTGTAAAGGGCTGTAATGATAATGATGATGATGAATATATAGATTGCCTCTATAAAAAAGTTGCGCACATACCAACTTACCGGGGAAACAGAGATCCTTTCTATTTTGAAGTCAGCTAAAAGAAAGAAAGTAAAGAGTGAAACGCCTGGCTACGCAGAAACACACATCCAGCCTGTTAAACGTAACAATAGGCCTATGTTAATGAGGGCGCCTCATTAACCAAATTAAACAGTGAAAGTATTAAAAAGCTGTAATTAGCATGAAGTTCATCACTAATCATTAATTTGCATGGCGCGTGTTGATTACATTTGCATGGAAATGTAAAGCATGGTAACTTACTAGGGTTTGATTAATTGTAACTACCGTGCTTTGAATTAAACATACACAGGCTGCACTAAAAGTATCGGGAATGGAATATTTCCACTGTTCCTGTCATATTAAAATCTTTTTAATTGAAAAGTCCTTGGTTTTAAAAATCGAATACCATTTATTTATTTAAAAAAAGATTCTCGGTCTTGTCACAAGGTTTTGTCAAACTTGTTTAGTCTTTGAGAAAATGGAATTGACTCGAGAAAATTCAAGAGCGATGATTTATTATGACTTTCGAAGTAGTTTAACACAAAAACAGTGTCTTGACCAGATGATTTCTGTATTTGGTGATGAAGTCCCATCCAAAACCACAATTTATCGCTGGTTTTCTGAATTTCAACGTGAACGTGTCAAGCTCAGTGATGATCCCCGTCAGGGTCGTCCAAAAACTGCAGTCACCGAAGAAAACGTTGATGCTGTGCGTAAGCTGATAAAGGAAGATCGAGAAGTCACATACCGCGAAATTCAGGCAACTTTAGACATTGGCATGAGTTAAATACAAATAATCTTGCATGAACAATTAGGTGTAAAAAAGTTGTTTTCCCAAGGGATACCGCATTCGCTCTGTGAAAAGCAAAAAGCGGCTCGCGTTACTTGGTGCATCAGAACTCTCGAAAGATTCCACGCAGGATCCTCAAATGCTGTATACAACATTGTATCAGGTGACGAATCCTGGATATATGCGTACGAACCCGAAACAAAAAACTAGTCACGAGTTTGGGTGTTCGAAAATGAGTTAAAGCCAACAAAAATTGTTCGTTCACGGAGTGTTGCAGAAAAAATGGTGGCCACGTTTGTCTCCAAAACCGGCCATGTTACGACTATTCCTCTTGAGGGACAAAGAACGGTTAATGCAGAATGGTATGCTAGCATTTGTTCGCCACAAGTCGTTTCTGAACTCCGTAAAAAGAACTGCAACCTTCGCATCACGACAATGCGAGTTCTCACACCGCACACAGAACAAAAGAGTTTTAGAGCAAGAAAACATAGAATTATTAGACCATCCGCCGTACAGCCCCGACCTAAGCCCTAATGATTTCTATACTTTCCCTAAAATAAAGAATAAATTGCGTGGACAGAGATTTTCATCACCTGAAGAAGCTGTGGACGCCTACAAAACGGCCATTTTGGAGACCCCAACTTCCGAATGGAATGGTTGCTTCAATGATTGGTTTCATCGTATGGAAAAATGTGTCAAATTTCGCGGAGAATACTTCGAAAAGCAATAAATACCTTTTTAAATTGTAATGTGGTGTCACTTCCTTGATTCCCGAAATTTTCAGTGCCGTATGAAGAAATAGCGCCATCTAGTAACAACATAGGTAAATCCATTATTCTACCCTGTCGTACGGATCTCATAAGAGTTTACGATAGAAATTATCAGGCATATCTTTGGCGATGTCCTCTTCTTCTATCTTCTATATCATAGAAGGATATAGAACAAGCTTAGTTTACCTAATTGTATATCGCAGCATGTAACTATTTTTGTAGTACTGTTTTCCATTCTTGCGCTACAGAAGTGTACAGCATTTATTTCCTCACATTCAAATGACAAAAGGCTACTGTTACTGTCACAGCCTATTAAAGTCCACTGCAGAACATAGGCCACCTCCATAGCTTGTCTCATAGGGGAGATATTTGCCATCGTTACTACCTTTGGCAAGCGGGTTGACAACTGCAATATTTTTTTATTTTTGGTCAAACGACTAACAGTAGGAGGACGTTGCTGCCCATCTCTTGATATATTGCCCTCTGTCGCTTCTTACGACACCCACGGGAAAATAAGGGGTAGTGGAAATTCTCACACCGCCACTACACGATTCGTAATATGATAAGCTTACCTTATAGTAAGTTTTTATACGTGGTAGAACTACGCTGCAGCTATATTATGGTTGTAGCACGAATGCATCGGCTCGACCGGGGAAGGACCACGCTTTCAAAAATACCAGCGTAAAATAGTAGCTTAATACTGCTGTGTTACGTACGGTGAGTGTAGCGATCAGGAGACCTATTTTTACTGGAAAAGAGGCATTCCATCTTAGTTCTCAGGGGTGAAAACGCATCTGCGTTTTGATTCTTAACCGAGGATAAATGTAGATGTCTGTAGGCCACAGCATCCACTTACCATCAGGTGGACTACGCGCTCGTTTGTCTTCCTTATTCTATATTTTAAAAAAATCCACCGGACGATATGAGATAGTTAATATTCTTACAACGCTTTAATTATTTTCGTTTTAATTTAGTAATATTCATTTAATGGAACGAATATCTCATCATTGTAATACTTTCTTTTTACGATTCGTATGGTACAAAACTCTTCAATTTACTACAAAGTTATTTCCGGTCGTCCTGCCACTTCATGGTACTTAAATTAGAATCCCACTTCACGTATAAATAAATGACGGGGTGTTTCTTGTCATTCGAAGCGTTCGTTTTTACGTACTCGCTTGATTTAGATGTGTCGTTAAATTATGTTGGAAAGAAACGTGAGTTGACTTTAGGGACACCATTAGTTTTTCGTTATGAGGGACTGGTTGAAATGATGAATTGAATTTTATTTTTAAATGATATTTGTAGTCTGTAATAGTATCTATACATTGTTTATTTTATTCTTTATTCTTTATTCTTTATTGTACACACAATAAGTTGGTAACAATTATTAAATATTTAAATAAATGTACAAAGGCGAGCTTAACCCTAATAAGAGTTCTCTTCCAGCAAACCTATTGGGAGAGAGAAATAGTTTTATATACAAAGCAAGTAGGTAGCAGCGTGCGTACTTAATAATTAACATAACGCTACTTAATAGAAATTGGCTATAAGTTACAGTTTACAATTATCATATAAGTGTATAACACATAAGTATAATTTATTTTCTTATTATATCAATAGAAATAAGAATAAAAGATATTCCCATTTCTATTGATTTACATACATACATACCAATAAAGACAATAAATATATACATATATAAACATATACACACACACATATATATATATATATATATATATATACACATATATATATATACATATATATATATATATATATATATATATATACATATATATACATACATACATACACATACATACATAGACACATACATATATATACAATTATACATATAAATACATAAAATATGTAAATATTTATAATTCTAAGTTGACAGATAATATTTCCTTACTCTGCTCCGAAATATATCAAGAGAAGAGCTAGCACGTATGTCATGTGGGAGTGAGTTCCATAGCTTGACCGCCCTTACTGTAAAGGATCCACCACATCGGCTTGTGAAATGAGAAGGAGTTTTGAGAAGTAGTTGTTTAGTGGTCCGGCACTGAGTTTCACGGGGTACAAGATACTCAAAACGCTCGCGGAGATATGGAGGTGCAAGAGGATTAAAGAGTAGAAAGTATAGAAATGATAACACATGTAAGTCTCGACGTCTACGGATAGGAAGCCATTTTAATTGAGCCCTGTACTCTGAAACATGATCAAACTTACGAAGACCGAAAATAAAACGTATACACAAATTTTGAACACGTTCCAGTTTGTTCAACAGCTCCTCTGAAGCATCCAAAAAACTAACATCAGCGTAGTCAATGAGAGGAAGAAGAAGTGCTTGAGCTAAGGTTATCTTAGTTTTTAACGGTAAAAACATCTGGAGACGCTTGAGAGATTGAAAAGAGTAGTTCACTTTTCTGCTAATCATATTAATGTGAGCGACCCAAGACAAATTATTATCAAAAATAACACCTAAGTTCTTAGCGGTCTCTGTATATGGAATTTGAGTATTATCATACGTAACTGCAGGGATCTTCGAACGATCTAATAAATTAAGCATATATGAGCTGCCGATAATCATTACTTGGGATTTAGCAGGGTTAACACGAAGACCAAACGATTTTGCCCAACTGCTTATGCTACTTAAGTCAGCATTCATCTTATTAATAGCCTCATCTATAGCTTGGACTTTGAAATGACGGTATAATTGCAAGTCATCAGCATAGAGATGATAATGAGAGGAGAGAACAGTAGTGAGAGCATTGATAAAAATAGAGAAGAGAAGTGGGGAAAGAACACCACCCTGAGGAACACCCGCCGTAAGATCACACCACTCGGAGAAATCCTCCTCATGGCGGACACACTGCGAGCGACCCCTAAGGTAAGAATTAAACCAAGAGATTACTGATGGTGAAATGTTTAAGGACGCAAGAATACCAAGAAGTATGTCATAATCAACGGAATTAAATGCACTGCTAAAATCCAATAATGTTAAAACAGTGAGAAGTCTTTTGTCCATGGCCCAGCGAATATCATCAGACACTTTAATCAGAGCGCTGACTGTGCTATGGCCTGGACGAAAACCAGATTGAAAAGGACTCAGCAGGCTGTGAACAGTTAGGAATTGAGATAGTTGCCTCTGAACTATATTTTCTAGTACTTTAGATAAGATCGGAAGAATGGAAATGGGGCGGAATTGGGATAAAGATTTAGGATTAGAAGTTTTTGGAAGGGGAATGACGTATGCTTTTTTCCAGCAAGTCGGAAAGGAGCTCGTCTCAAGCGAAGAAGAGATAATGTGAGTGATAATAGGGACAAGTTCATTAGTGATAGGTTTAATCATTTGCATACAAAGATTGTCATAGCCAATAGCTTTAGTGGAAATGGCTAAAAGGCATTTTTTTATGTCACCATCAGTAACTTTACTGAAATTAAAAGGAGAACACAGCGGTTTAGGAATATTGGAGAGAAGATTAAGTGTAGTAGACTTAATAGAGTCATCAATAGAAATCGGAGGCTCAGAAAAGTGCCGGTTGAGTGCAGTCAAATCAAACGAGATATTAGAATCAATATATGATTTGCCAATACCCAGGGTTCTAAAAAATTTCCACATCTGAGCGGAATGAGAATTTTCAACCTCATTATAAATATGTCTCCTCTTAGCATCACGACACATCTTACTACAGCGATTACGCAGTTTTTTATATGTGAATAAATTTTCATTAGTAGGGTGCTTCTTATAACGCCTCTTAGCTTTATCTCTTTTGGCCATTACTGCTTTTATAGACTCTGAAAGCCAGGGGGCTGGAAAGTGTTTAACTCTGACTCGCTTAAGAGGTGCATGTGTATCGAATAGTTTTAAAATGAGGTGATTAAAAGCATAAACCTTATGATTAACATCTTCGGAATTTAGAACAGGGGACCAGTCAATATTATTTACATCATCTCTCAAACGCTCCAGGTTAATTGATTTAAAGCTTCTTAGGAGTAAGAATTTCGATTTACGCCTAGGACGTTGAATTTTATAGGAGAGGAAGATAAGATCGTGGTAAGAGAAAGACGCAGATAGTTGTCCATGGGAAGCAATCCGGTCAGCATCAGAAACAAGAATAAGGTCTAAAAGAGAAGGGCTATTATTAGGCGAATGGTGAGTAGCAGAAAGAGGAAGAATATGTAAATTAAAAGATGACACCAGGGAGAGCAGTTTTTTGCTACGAGAATCGTTCTTTAACAGGCATGTGTTAAAGTCACCTAAAATAATGGTATTATCATAAAGCGGAGTTAGATTTACAAGTTTTTCTTCCAAAGAAGAAAAATAATTTATATTGCGAGAGGGGGGATAGTAGACCCCAAGCAAAGTCCTAGAATGATTAATAGTAATTTCAATAAATAAATGTTCAGCAAAATTTGTGTATATATTGGGTGAATGATCAACTATTTTATAAGGAATGTCAGCTCTCAAATAGATTGCCACTCCACCATAACCTTTGCCGACCCTGTCATTACGTATAAGTTGAAAACCAGGGAGACAATACTGTACCGACGGAAGTTCAGGCTTTAGAAAAGTTTCAGAAACAAGTATGGCATCAACATATTTAGAATCGAAGGTTGATAAAAGATCAGCGTAATGAGCATGAATGCTTTGAGCATTAATATGGACTATATTAAGATTTTTACTATAATTACAGAATACGGCTACTAGTTGATCATGTAAATGAGTGGAATCATCGCTTAAGGCGCTTTTATAGGTCTTATCGGATGAGCTAGAAGAAGAGCAAGAAAAATAACTATCATCAAATTCTAAAATATCACACATGCTAATCAAAACTATAACATAAACTAAGCTATAACAAAATCAATAAAAATTAAATATATACCTGTATAATATATAACAAATAAATATTATATAAGTCTGGATATAATACCTACAAAATAAATAATAATATGTTATGAACTATTATTAAAATAAAATTGCCAACAATTATGCACTTAACAAAACATTTCTTTCATACCTGCCGGCAGTGGCATCGGTAGAATTATATATTTAGATAACTTACTTAAGACTAATTAATATAATAAAAAAAATATAGAAAAAGCACAGTCTTACCATAAATAATAAGACAGATAAATATTATCTACGGATCTGGTCTGGCAAAAAGACTAGTAGTATAAGCAAATCGAATGACAGCATGACAGATATTAATAGCTGTCACTATGATTTATTTAATCACTAATGTCATTGTGTCAGTGTCACATAATAAACAAAATTATGAAGGTAAATTATTATAATATTAGAGATAACTATGAACTACGATGTTTCAGTTAACACACAAAAATTGAAGAGATGCAACACTATGCAAATGGAGACTACACAAAAATACAAATAAATTGTGGTAAATAAACACTAAGCGAAGACACACTATCTCTTGCCTGCGGTGCCAGTACGTCGACTTTTGGAAGCTCCAGTTGGTTCCCTGACCGCGGTCGTTGTCTTCGACTTCGACGCAGGAGGCTCAACAATTTTATCGAGTTCGATCACAGAGCTAATGCGATGTCGAACGCCACCGCTACCCAGTACAAAAACAAAGCCTTCACGTGTCCAGCAATTCGATATTCCATATCTCCGTCGAGCTGCCATAAAGGCTTCATGTCGAGTTTTAGTTAAGAACTCCGACAGAGTGATACCAGTGCCCTTCAAACACGTCTTAGCTTGCCAGATTTTGTTCTTCACCTCTTCCTTCAACTCACACAACTTAAACAAGATGGGTCTTGGTTTGTCAGAAGAGGAAGTATGGCCCATGCGATGGCAGCGAGATATATCTTTTTCCGAGAAACCAGACAACTTGAAATGGTCAACAAAAGTCTTCACTAATACCTGTACAGTGTCCTCGTTCTTTTCCTCCGGAAGTCCATGAAGTAATAGAATCTTCCGCCGGCTCCGCATCTCCATATTATCCACCTGGTGCATCAACAGGCCTACCTGGTCTTGAAGATTGCGTAGGGCTGTCATGATAAATAATCTGAATGAGGAGAACTCGGATGTCAAATTGGCAATGGAGGCTGAAGGTGCTGCAGCTTGAAGCTCACTTTGATAGATATCCATGCGCTGAGTAAACATCTTCTGAAGTTGTGTTATTGAGTCTTGAATGGCGTCCATTTTGAAAATATCTTGTGCAGTGATAATGTAAGAAAATTGTGAGACAGATTTTATTAACTAAGTTTGTAAAAAGCAAGGATTTTACTGCCTGGCAGGTATAATGGTTAGTACATTAGTTTCCCATATAGTAACAACACTATTGTAATGTTTTATATATTAAAATTTATATTAAATTGGGAGACTTCACTAAAGCAATGTACTTATTGCACCTACCCACACAGAAAAAAAAAAAAAAAAAAAAAAAAAAAAAAAAAAAAAAAAGTTTTAGTATTTTGTCATTTGAAAATTTACTTTAGACAGTTCTTAAGGAATTTATCAGATAAGTGCGTTTTTACGCACACATACCTATTTCAAATTTCAATTTTTTTTTACTTCAATTAAACACGAGTTATGAAACGACAATAAAGTGTAAATTATATTTTTAAAAAATTCCCGTTATTGTTACAGCAACCTATAAAAATCCAGTTATATATAGGGTATGCCTCCCCCTTAGATTGCTCGCGCCCTCCTTTCCGCCAAGGAGGGTCGCGTTCGTATACGGCTTAGAGATCTCTAGTCAGATCGTTGAGCCAATTCCTCAAAGGTTGGGTTTAGTGGGTAAAAGTCTCCACATAATCTCATAGCATACCACGCAGCCGGCTGCGTGGTATGCTATGAGCTTTCCCCACCTCCCTCCCCCGCTTTCCGGAGGGTTGCCCATATTTGCTTCGGGCGCAAAAAAAAAACCTTAGATCGCCTTATAGGTGTCAGGTAGCACGCTTGACAAGCGGGTTGACAACCGATATTTTTTTTAATTACTTTAGTTGTCATTTGGAAGATGCCGCTGAAAAACCTTATGTTTAAAATTTTCTAGAATAGAAGAAAGTAATATATGACGATTAATAAGTTATTGTTTCATCAAAATATTGGTACAAATCTTTTTACACTGAGGTGTATGAAGTGAGTGTATGTCTATGTATGTGATTATCCTCCGTTCCATCTCCTAGTTTGTTTCTCTCTATTCTTACACAGCCACCACACTATAAAAATATATATAAAATATATATATATATATATATAAACATATATATAAAAAATATATATAAAAATATATATATAAAAAAAATATATAAATATAAAATGGCCGTGTAGTGGCGGTTAAGAATATCCACTACCCCATATCTTCCCGTGGGTGTCGTAAGAGGCGACAGAGGGAGGCAGGCAGGAGATGGGCAGCAGCATCTTCCTAATAACAACTGTGACGTAATAAAAAACTGCGGTTGCCAACCCGCTCGCCAAGCGTGGCAACTATGGCAAATACCCCCCAATGAATAAATACACAAACAGACGGCCCCCAGTCCCCGGCGGCCCCGCTATTCCTGGCTACGGTGGCGACCATGGTAACGGCGGGGCAGGGGGTGCTAAGAATCTCCGGTGGAGGTTCGGTTGCCACCTACGACGACTCGACCTGGCAACATATAACGCACGCACTCTGAGGACTGACGAGAAGATACTGGAGCTGGAAGAAGAGGTAGACAAGTTGCGCTGGCATATTATTGGATTATCCGAGGTCCGAAGAGAGGGGGAGGACACGGTAATCCTCGAGTCCGGCAACTTGTTCTATCACCGGGAGGGCGACCATCTGTCCCAAGGAGGTGTCGGATTTATCGTCCACAAGTCTCTCGTCAACAACGTTGTAAAGATTGGGAGTGTGTCGACGAGGGTCGCGTACCTGATACTCAGAATCACCAAACGGTATTCGCTGAAGGTCATTCAGGTTTACGCACCAACCTCGGCACATCCCGATGAGGAGGTGGAGGAAATGTATGAGGATATTTCCAGAGCCATACATTCCTCCAAAACCCACTACACGGTGTTGATGGGAGACTTCAACGCAAAACTAGGCACAAGAGAAAGCGGTGAGCTGAAGGTAGGGAAATTTGGAGTAGGGCAACGGAACCGAAGGGGCCAGCAGCTAGCCGACTTTATGGAGAAAGAGGGACTCTTTATGATGAACTCTTTCTTCCAGAAGCGGCCCCACAGGAAGTGGACCTGGTCGAGCCCCGACGGTTCGACAAAAAATGAGATTGACTTCATTATGACGACCAGACGCCAACTGTTCAGTGATGTCTCAGTGATCGCAAGGGTGAAAACTGGCAGCGATCACCGAATGGTTAGAGGCACACTGAACCTAAACGTTAAGTTGGAGAGGTCTCGTCTAATGAAGTCAACGCTCCATCCCCCTCGTGCTCTAATCCAGAATCCCGAAACCTTTCAGCTCGAGTTACGTAACCGCTTCCAGTGCCTAGAAGATTGCAATGCAGTGGACGATATGAACGACAAGCTCGTGGAAACTGTTCATGCGGTCGGAGCTAAGTTCTGCAAGACCCGCCGCAGAAGAACACAAAAACTCTCCGATCACACTCTTAATCTCATGGCTGTTAGACGGGAGATGAGGCTGCAATCGTCAACAGATTTGACAGCATACAGGCAACTGAACAGACAGATCTCCAAATGCATGCGGCGAGACTTACGCAACTTTAATACTTCTCGTATTAAAGAAGCGATCGAGCGGAACCAGGGCTCCAAAGTCTTTGCCAGAGATCTGTCTGCCAGAAAGAGCCAACTGTCAAAGCTGAAGACTGAGTGTGGCAACATCGTTTCCGGGACACCTGAGATTCTGAGTGAGATTGAGAGGTTCTATGGGCAGCTGTACACATCATCGTTGGAGCCACACGCAAGTGTGAGTAACGATCCAAGAGCAAGTCTTATCCGACACTATTCCGACGATATCCCGGACGTCAGTCTGAGCGAGATTAAAATGGCTCTCCACCACCTTAAAAACAGCAAGGCCCCGGGCGAGGATGGAATTACAGCGGAGCTTCTGAAAGCGGGTGGAACACCGGTACTTGAAGTCCTTCAGAAGCTCTTCAATTCCGTCCTCCATGGTGGCACTACTCCAGAGGCGTGGAGCAGAAGTGCGGTGGTCTTGTTCTTTAAGAAGGGCGACAACGCTCTCTTAAAGAACTACAGACCGATTTCCCTTCTGAGCCGCGCCTACGTGCTGTTTTCGAGAGTCATTACGAATCGTCTCGCACGCAGACTCGACGACTTCCAGCCTCCCGAACAAGCCGGTTTCCGAAAAGGCTTCAGTACCATAGACCACATACATACCCTGCGGCAGATTGTACAGAAGACCGAAGAGTACAATCTGCCACTTTGCCTGGCATATGTGGACTATGAGAAAGCCTTTGATTCCGTCGAAATTTGGGCGGTGCTGCAGTCCCTTCAGCGGTGCCAAGTTGACTGTCGGTACATCGAAGTGCTGAAGTGTTTGTACAGTAGGGCTACGATGGCTATCCGAGTACAGAACCAGAGTTCGAAACCTATCCAACTGCAGAGAGGTGTAAGACAGGGTGATGTTATATCCCCGAAACTCTTCACCGCTGCGTTGGAAGACGTTTTCAAGCTACTGGACTGGAAAGGATACGGTATTAACATCAATGGCGAGTACATCACTCACCTTCGATTTGCCGACGATATAGTCCTTATGGCAGAATCGCTGGAGGACTTAAGCATTATGCTCAATGACCTCAATAGTGCCTCCCAACGGATAGGGCTTAAGATGAACATGGACAAAACAAAGATCATGTTTAATGTCCATGTCACACCTGTGCCGGTAGTTGTTGGGAGCACTATGCTCGAAGTTGTTGACGAGTACGTTTACCTGGGACAAATAGTCCGACTAGGTAAGTCCAACTTCGACCGAGAGATTCAACTCGGCTGGGCAGCGTTCGGGAAATTACGACATATCTTTTCGTCAGGTATACCTCAATCTCTAAAAACTAGATTGTACAACCAGTGCGTGTTGCCAGTGATGACTTATGGATCTGAGACGTGGTCCTTCACTGCTGGCCGTATGAGGACGCTTAAGGTCGCTCAGCGAGCTATGGAGAGGGCTATGCTCGGAGTTTCTCTGCGTGATAGACTCAGAAATGAGGGTATCCGCAGTAAAACCAGAGTGACCGACATAGCCCAACGGATTAGTAAGCTGAAGTGGCAATGGGCCGGCCATATAGCTCGAAGAACCGATAACCGATGGGGAAGAAAGGTTCTCGAGTGGCAGCCTCGTACCGGTAAGCGTAGTGTAGGGCGACCCCCCACTAGATGGAGTGACGACCTGGTAAGACATGCAGGAAGTCGATGGATGCAGGTGGCTCAGGACCGTGCTTTGTGGCATTACTTGGGGGAGGCCTATGTTCAGCAGTGGACTTGTGAAGGGCTGTAATGATGATGATGAAAAAATATATATAAAAAATATATATAAAAATATATATAAAAATATATATAAAAAATAGATGTGAACGGCCGAGTCGGGAAGGGACGCCCTAGGAAAAAGTTTATCGACCAAATTGGCGATATTTTGAAAATGGGCCACGTTAGAAGTACCCTTAACCGACGAGCATGTATGCGTAGATATATGGATGTAAAAGAGGCGAAAGAGGTATGTCAGGATCGTGCCAAATGGAAGTCCGTAGTCTCTGCCTACCCCTCTGGGTGACAGGCGTGAGTGTTTATGCTATGCTATATATAAAAATATATATATATATATAAAAAATATATATAATAATACTAATAAAAGTTACATTTTCTTAGTTTTCATTGTGGCTTTAAAAATATCCAAATAAAGGCTGTAAGGCTCATCTATCAGTGTTATGTAAAATGATTGTTTTGTATAATGATTTATAAAAATCATTATACTGGATGACCTTTTTTACCATCTGGAAAAAATAGTGAACGGAGTAGAAGCCTATGGCACTGATATTTTACAAAAAGTACAAACAAAAATTCTGATTTAAATGTTTGAAAAAAGTTTTTTGAACAATTACTTCGCCCTTTGCCCTTGAGCATGTGACCCTGAGAGGGGACAAGGTCAAAGATGCCCAATAAATTTATTGTTTTATTGCCGTTCGTAAAGTAGGATGGATATGATTTTAATTTTGATAGGTTTAAAATTATTTACTTATTTCTATAAAAAAATTGTTTTATTTTGTTGTAAAATATCAGTGCCATGGATTTATACTCCATTCACATGTTATTTTTTTTAACATTTTTTCTAGACGGTAAAAAAGGTCATTCAGTATAAAACAATATTTCAAATTTCAATAATACATACATAAGCCTACTCAACAGCGATAAATATTTTCTCAGTACAGTATAATCTATGTACGTGTTAAAAATGTCTCTTCTGAATAATATCAGTTTCGTTTTACTCCATTGTTTCTTCACGTTTTTGGAATATATGTTTTTTTTATATATAAAGTTTAGACCAATGCTGTAAGCGGCTAAAATGTATGTCTATGACCAGCACACATGTTTAAGATACTTTATAAAAGAAACATATTGATTTTAATAATAGCATTTTTTTAGTTTTAAATTGAAATTCATTTAGCCTATCAAAAATGCTGAACATAGGGCCTTCCCAATATATTATCTCAATGGAGGGTTGGAGGGTATTTGCTATAGTTGCCACGCTTGCCAGGCTAGTTGGCAACCGCAGGTTTTTGTTATTTTGAGGTGTTATTAGGAAGGTGCTGTTGTCCATCGCCTGTTTTTTTAATAGAATTAATGTGACAAACAAGCAAAAAGTCCACCTGAGTAAGTGAGGTAAGTGGCCCATAAACATCTACATTTAACCTCGATTATCCTTGCAGATGAGTTATCACTCCGGAGAACTAAGATGGAACGCCTTGATTCCAGTAAAACGGGTCTCCGTATCTCTACACTCACGATAAGAAACACAGTAGTATCCAGCTGCTGTTTTACGCTGGTGTTCTGTGAGAGCGAGGTCCTTCTCCGGTCGAGCCGACCCTTTCGTGTTACAACCATAAAATAACTGCAGCGTGGCTCTTCCACGTGTGAAATGATTGTTTAAGAATGGATGGTAAAGAAATCCCAGGGATGGATGGTTAAGAATTCATATTACTCTTTATTAAAGAACCGTAGTCATTAAAAGATATATTGTAACTCTCTTTGAGATAGGCCTATGTTCAGCACGGGACTTTTATAGGTTTTTATGAACTGTTGCTCTATCGTGAGGCTGGCTTAGGCCTCAAAGGTGATAAAGCACTTGTAGCCTTCTTAGTTTGATGATGTCTGCAGGTACGTATGGACTACAGTAGCCACCTACCATCAGTTGGACTGTGAGTTCGTTTATCACTTCAGTTTTATTTAAAAACATTTCTTTTAATGTAATATAATACATCGTATCTTCATATGTTACAGTATTAATCATTTTCTCTTAGCCGATTATCGACTACACCGTCGTTATGGGGACAATAAGAATACAAATACGAATTCGTGCACTTATTTTTAATTTAAATAGCTCTAATTATTTCATTTCTCCCAATTCTCCTCTCTTATTTTGTTTCGTAAACATGGCAACATTATAACAAGTTCTGTCACGGTCCCGCGCACAGTTAGCAGCGGGGTCACGATTTTCGTTTGTATTTTAGTAGCTTTAGTTAATTTAAATTCTAGATTAGATGCACTTATCTTGATTTATCTCATTAAATATAGGAGTTATTATTGTGTGTACATTTATATTACAACTGGATAATATTGCGTGCTCACTTTAAACGGTTGGATCGTATTTATCATCATCATGATCATAACCCATATTTTTATAGAACCCATAACGAGTCCGCTGAATAAAAGCCTCCACCAGGCTAAGCCGCAAAACATGATCCTTTGCCACCTGCGTCCATAGACTTCCAGCATCTCTCGATCGATATATAGGATCGCCCCCGTCAGATTTGATCAAAGACTATTGATAGATCACAAATCCTCGCTAAAGAACTTCTTCTAAGAATAGTTCGCAAGGCTATTGAAATCAAAAAACATCCCAATTTCAATAGGCTGCATCTAGTAGGAAGTTGTCCAATACTTCAGTGGTTCAGCGGTAAACAAAATAATAACTTTCTGTAAGTATTATATAAAAATAAAATACCTATAAAAGTCCACTTCTGAACATAGGCCTCTCCCGTATATCCTCATAGGGAGGATTTTGCCATAGTTGCCACGGTTGGCGGGCAGGTTAGCAACCCCAGTTTTTTACTATTTTGAGTTATTATCAGGAAAATGCTGCTGCCCATCTCCTGTTCCCGCTCACGGGGCGATATGGGGTAGTGGATATTCTTACACCGCCACTAAGCTACGTGAGGGTAATATTTGACTGGTCTGTTGGTCTAGTGGTTAGTGACCCTGACTGCTATGCCGGAGGTCGTGGGTTCGATCCCCACCCAGGACAAATGCTTGTGTGATGAGCACGATCATTTGTTCTGTATCTGGGTGTAATTTATCTATAATATTTATGTATTTAGAAATATATAAGTATGTTTATCAGTTGTCTAGAACCCATAACACAAGCTCTGCTTAGCTTGGGACTAGATGGCGTTGTGTGATAGTTGTGGAATATTATTATTATTATTATTATTATTATATTATATGGTCGCTATAAGCTTCGCTGCCCTATAAAACCAAAACTTGCTGAAGGACAGAGACAAAAACACAAAGCCGTATATTATAACTAATATATTAAGGCGACACCGTGAAAAAATGCACCTAGTTTCATCGAATAGTATAGGACTATGACACCACTAACGAAAGTGGGATTTTGATATAGGTAAATTCATGTCTTTATCTTGAATTTGATTGCTCAAAAACACGATTGTATAATTTTGAGTCGATCATAATTATTAGCGAAAACACCTCTAAAAAATCACTATAGTTGAAATTACAACGAAATCATTTGATCTATATGCTTGGGAATCACTCAAATATATTCATAACATCAATATTCGTAATTAACTTGCTCATTATTTTGATAACTTAAATCAATAATTTTTAAAAAAAATATTTTAAGATTCTGACAATTTCTAAGCGCTTTTGATCGTCGCGGGTGCTACGCAATTTTAGACCTTATGACGGCGTTTCTTCAAGTTTTTATAGAAATTATGTATTCACTCTGATCAGTACGGCGATAGCGTTTTCGATGTGTCGTCTTAAGAAAAAAAATAGCAAACAAGCTTTGCCAATAAGAAGGAACACTTCGAAAAGTCAACTCAAAAAGACTAACAAACTAAACAATACTAAATTAGACATAAATATTTACTATAATGTCGATTCAAAATGGCGTCAATAAGGCAGCGCCCTTTTGAACCTTTATTATTTGATTGACTGATGAAGAACTACGATTTGACAGACAGAGCCATCTATGCAAACGAGAAGATTTTGAGTTATAAAAAAGTGTCCATATTACCCTCACGTACTATACATATTTTTATATGTAGACATTTTCATTAAATGGGAACTTATAACGTTCAATATATCTTAGAACTTAATAAATATATTGCTATAATTAACCTACATAATAAGTAATAACATCCCGTCAACGTTTTACTTTTTTTATAGTACGTAGCATTTATACGGAATACAAACGTAATTGACTAATATGTCGAAATATAACACTTTTGTAATAATGCTAGGCAAGACGTTTGATATTTATAACGCGTAAGCAGACCTACGCAATACTAAAGGAAATCGCTGACAGATTAATAAGGTTATGAATTTAATGCACACTATTTAAGAATAACACACCCGCACTTTTGTAAAAAGGTTAAGAATCAGATAACTAACAAATGTATACGTATATGATAATATAAATAACACGAATGAAACAGTTATTCTATTCTTCAGTTTTCTTGTAGGCAGTTTTTAAAGTGGACAAGCCATCCTTGATATCAACGGGTTATAATAAATAGGCCCTTTTGTATCTAGGAGGACATTTCGATTGTAGAATAGTAATATCCTACCAAAAACATAAATTAAATGAAACAAATTTTACAGATCTTATCTTAATTTTTTAAATCCCGACAAGGGGACTGAGTTGTTTCACGTCGCAATGTCGTAGTTAGTCCTTGAGTTTAAAATCCTTAAAATTTGGTAAATTTAATGTGTAGTACGTAAATAAAATATATTTTCATATATTATTCATTTATTGTTCACTAGGTGGCAAGTTTTCAAATGCAGCCCAAGGATTCTTGTAGCCAATTAACAAAGAAAACTACAGATGCATTTAAATAAAATTACTTTTTACGGATTTTATCGCTTTTTTTGCGCCCAAAGCAATATGGGCAACCCTCCGGAAAGCGGGGGAGGGAGGCGGTGAATGCTCATGGCATACCACGCAGCTGGTTGCGTGGTTATGTGGAGACTTTTACCCACTAAACACCGCCTTTAGGGACTGACTTAACAATCTAGCTAGAAATCTTTAAGCCGTATCGAACGCGACCCCCCTTGGGTGAAAGGGGGGCGCTAATTTTATCGCGTATATTAACTTAATTTATATTCCCGACGTCCCGAGCACGTTACAGCACCTATGGTTACGAGTGCGGAGTGCGGACTGAGGTTTTCAACGTCCGCGTCCTAATATCATAGTTAACCACGGCTACCTTCAGATTATTATTTTTTGGTTCGATCTACGCAGTATGAACTTATAAAAGATACCTATCTTGCAGTTGTACGTTTGGGTTGGGATATAATTGTATTAATTATAAGATCCCAAGCAGACGGTAGCATCCAGCCATCTTCATGATAATTAATGTTCATTATAAATAAGTATGTAATAAGTATGTCATTGGTGCCGGCGGGGATCAAACCCGGGTTACTTGCGTTCTGTTATATTTACAGCGAGCGTTAACCATCTGAGCTACCACGGCTCTTACGAGGACTCATAGTCTAATTCAAATTCAAATTGTTTATTGCATGTCACATTACAAATTTTAAGATGATACAATTACATCTCTATCGTCTATCTATGTCTATCAAATTGGATGTAGTGATGGGGGCGATCCTGCACGTGTACTCAGAGTGCAGACTTACCGGGGCGTCGATTCGTCACAACACCATGTGTGATGAATTTTGTCTCTGAGGACTCGGGACTCGGATTTGAATTTTACTGGCTCTCTATACCCTTTAGACCAAAACACATTAGTGCAGGCACTGATATTTGACGACAAAATAGGCAAGAAGATTGTATGTACGCAGACGTATTCCCAGGCAGAGGGCGAGTCCAACAACCATAACGCTGCAGCGTAGCTCGTATAGAACAGCAGTCAACAAATCTATCCACATTTCGATCAAGGATAGTTGTAGGTGTCTATGGGTAACAGTTTCTTTATAGAATAAGGGTGACAAACGAGCACACAGTCCACTTGATGGTAAGTGGATGCTGTGGCCCATAGACATCTACATTTATCCTCGTTTAAGAATCAAAATGCAGATGCGTTGTAGTTGAGGACTAAGATGAAATGCCTTGTTTCCAGTAAAAAAGGGTCTCCAGATCTCTACACTCACCATACGAAATAGAGCAGCATTAAGCTGCTATTTTACGCTAGTATTCTGTGAGAGCGTGTAGTCCTTTCCTAGTTGAGTTGACCCATTCATGCTACAACCATAATATAGCTGCAGCGTGGCGCAACCACGTATAAATCCACCACTATCGCGTATGAAGTATCCATTTACGATCGGGTTTACTTTGTGCTAATCTATATATACCTATATATATATAAAATATATAAATAAAGTAATAGAGGTTAGCAGTTGTGTCAAGGAAAAACTACTGATTAGACTTCAATGAGGTTTTCAAGTAAGTTTTATTTTTAAGACTCTTGGCCCATATTTAAGAAAAAGTTATTGCAATATCTTCATTTAATACCAAATGACTAAAGTTTTAAGAATGCGGATGAAGTTAGGGGTATTAGCTGGTAATCAATAAAAAACGAATACTTCACACAAACAGAATAGTCACACAACATAAAATGAAACAACATTCCCAAAATGCAGTATCCTAAACCAACAAACCAGAACGGAATTAGATACTTCTCGATGTTTACTCAGGCGAAGTTAACTCGAGTGTACTTAAAAATAACAAGGTCTAAGTGCGATAACTGGCGTATGGTCGAAATAACATTCTCTAGGGAGCAGATGCTTAGTAGTATTGCCATATAATCAGGGCTACCCAAATATTAGTTAAGCTATAAAAGATTCTATTTAAAAATGCAAAATGCATCTTATTCTATTCTCCTTTCTATAGAATATATTTCTCATATTTTTTTTGTTTCTTTCATCCTCGTTTTTGAGAATTGTGGTAGCCCAGAGGCTAAGGGCTTGCTGTAAATTTTATAGTACGACAGTCGGGTTCGAAACCCGCCAGTACAAATTGTTAAACACAATTTTAAATGCTGATTTACCACGGCGGTGTAGGAAAACATAGTGCGAAAACTTACCTGCCTAATAATTTAAAAAAAATGTAAGACATGTGAAAATGGGACAATTTTCTTGCCCTAAAACCTTTACATAAATGAGAAGACCCTATTCATCTTCTTCATCAGATAGTAAACCGTCTGTGTCTAGTTTATCTCTGCCCCGGTAATGACGATTTACCAGTTTTTACGTACCTAATCGCTACACATGACACACAGACAAGCTACACCATATTATGTGTTTCATCTTTGAAATTACGATTTAATACGATATAGTTATACTGTAATTTATTGGAAATAGTTCTATGACACTAGATCAAGTTTTATACCACTAGATCATATGAGCATTTCCCTAAGCCGATTTATGTTTACACGTGGTGGAGACACGCTGCAGCTGTATTATGGTTGTAGCACAAATAGGTTGGCTTTACCGGGGAAGGACCATGCTCTCAAATAATACTAGCGTAAAATAGCAGATTAATACTGCTGTGCTTCGTATGGTGAGTGTAGAGATCCGGAGACCCTTTTTTACTGGAAATGAGGCATTCCATCTCAGTCCTCAGGGGTGACAACGCATTTAATACTTAGTCGAGGATAAATGTAGATGTCTATGGGCCACAGCATCCACTTGCCATCGGGTGCTGTGTGCTCGTTTGTCACTCTAATTCTATTTAAAAAAAACTCGCCCTAATTAATGGGATTGAATTAATATTGCATCTAATTTATCATCGCACGTCCTTAAAATAGCTATAAGAATCTATGTTTACATTTTAGTTTTTATAAATGCGAGCTATACTCGTAGTGTCAATGTATTTTTATTGCATGGAAATTAGTGTAAAATTTTGGATGCACCTTATTTTTGGCAACCCTAATGCAAACGACGGGAAGTGTCTAATTAACCGCACACTCATGAATCGGGGTTCATTGGGGCCACGGAAAGGAATTCCTCTGCCGAAAGTGTTCCATTTAAAAATGTAACTTGCACAGTGCGCAACGAGATGGTTTCGAAAAATAGTGGATAAAAGCTCACATTTTTAATTTTTTCTAAATTTCATTTAATTTTTTATATACAATACAATACATATTACCTACTGTTGTAAATGAAGCAGTTAATTTATACTAAATTTTAAAAATTCAAATGAAACATTTTTGTATTAAAAATTAAAACAAGAAATCAAAAATATTTATTTCATTAACTTATATCTAAATATATAAGTTTGCTATGTATGGAAATTGCTTGACTTAGAAAACTCTCTCGTCTCAAAAATAGTATTACAACATACATTTTAGACTACAGTTTAAATAAAACAATAATGAAACTAGCTTTGCAAAACTATTATTTTTTTATTTGCATTAATTTCCTACTTATTAATTTCACTACTTTTGTTCTTTATATTATAGCAAGTACTAATACCTAACATTAAATTGTCAACCTAAAAAAAGCTAATCGTTGGACTCAGTTGATATAAGATAATCAGACTGATCACGTACCAAAAAAGTTAAATTTCCTGTTAGTTACTACACTTACTCTTAGAATTACATATCTGTCGACTTTTACGACACCATACGGACGAAACAGAATGGCAATTTATGGAAGGACTGTATAATATTTTACAGTTTAATAAATTTTACAGTTTAATTTAGGAGGCCACAGAAAATAACTAACTAACTAGGACTAGGACACCTATGTTCAGCCGTGGACTGTTATATTGTAATGATGATAAATAACGATCAATAAAGTTGTATGTTATATTATATGTATAAGTTGTTGTTCATATATATATATATATATATATATATATATATATATATATATATATATATATATATACAACTGTAACAGATGCTTTTTTGGATTATAGATTATTCACAATCTTACGTAATAATCGAAATTATTTTTATAATATAATCTCCCAAAGACTTTGCCTTTGCAAATTACTTAAAGTATTATACATTGTAAGCCCTTCGAGTTTATAAGTATGATATTTTTTTATATAGGATAGGGTGACAAACGAGCACACAGTCCGCCTGATGGTAAGTGGTTGCTGTGGTCCATAGACATCCACATCTATCCTCGATTATAAATCAAAATGCGGATGCGTTGTCACACATGAGGGCTAAGATGGAATGCCTCGTTTCCAGTAAAAAGGGTCTCCGGTTCTCTACACTCACCGTACAAAACACAGCAGCATTAAGCTACTATTTGACGCTGATATTCTGTGAGAGCGTGGTCCTTCCCCGGTCGAGCCGACCCATTCGAGCTACAACTACTTATACTACTAATAAAACTGCAGCATGGCTCTACCACGTGTATTTGTGATTTTAAATACTTACGTTTTTATATGAAGCACACCCAACAATTGACCAGATAAATGGAATCAATAGAAATTACACTCAATGGAACGCGGACACAAAATACTAACATCTAGTTAGTAGTCAGTTACGTAGGTACAATTTATTGACAACGAGAGGTATTGACATAGTTTATCGAGTATTTCCCGTTAATTATTTACAAAAGTATTTTAATTTATATACAATCTTAAGCCGAGGATCAGGTCAAGAGGTGCACACTGCACATATGAAACAAACAAAATATGAAGCTTCCCTAGAAATATAAAACATTGACAAATTAAGATGATTAAGAGCGTTAAAATAACAACGTTAGAGTTCATACACACAAACAAACCCACTCACCGGATCTAAAAAGAGACGTGTTAGCTAAAGAGCCGTTAATAAATGGTTAGCGCTCGCTGTAAATTTCACAGTATGCGAGCAACTTGGGTTCGATCCCCGCCGGCACCAATGAAATTGTCACACAATTTGAAGTAGAGATGGTCTAAATATGGATTTCATTGAATACGAATATTTGACCGAAAGTTTGGTAAAACTTTTACGGAACCGAAGAACATTATTCGGCAGGATCACCTCCTCGGTACCTAACCAAAGCGGACGGGATTGGCGCCGGACCCCGCCACTCGCTCATCCTCTAGTACTGAGCAAATTGCCGACACATGCTTATGTTTAGACTATTTTTGTAAAAATGAGTGGCAGGAGATCTACTTATTTGCTTGATTAAACTGACGACCAAAATTAAAAGTAAAATGAAATGTACCACTGTTATGTAATGTTTCTTTGTCTGATTCCAAAAACATTTTATCTTTATATAGCTAAAATTGGAAATAAATCTCCGGGCTTCAAAAACGTAACGCTATACAAGTAGATTTTACTGATAAGTAAAATATACTTTCAACAGTAAAATTATGAAAGACATTGCATTACACAATTCGTAAATTTCAATACAGTGGACACTTTGAGTGCCACTTTAACGAATGTTCGGCCAAATACAAATATTCGGTAAAACTGCCGAATGTGCGGAATAGCGAATAAGTACGAGTATGAGATGAATATCCGGCGTATCAGCTGATTTACTACGTGCTCAGAGGTGAAAAAAAAAACATCGTGAGTAAACCTGCATAACTGAGAAATATGAATAAAATATTTTAAAGATATGTGAAGTACGCCAACACGCATTGGTACAGCGCGGTGGACATTTTCTTGCCCTAAAACCCTCTCACAAATGAGAGGAGGCCTGTGCCCAGCTGTGGGATATCTATAGGCTGTAACTTTTAGAGGAAAACTAGTCAAGTTTAAATTGATTCCCTACCTTTTTTTGTTTATTTATTTTCACTGAAGAAGGCAAACGAGCATGCGGCGCCTCTGATGGTAAGTATCGACCGCCAACAACTCTCTAACTCATGAACAGCTGTAACACCAGGGGAACTGCAGCATTCCTACGTGGTCGAGCCATGCTGCAGCTATATTATAATCGTGTCATGGATAGACAGGCAAAGACGAATAAGTTAAAAACATCTAAGTAGACAGGTTGTAACTTTAACTTTACCACTCACCGCCTTCACTAAGCGATATGCCAAGGGCATGTCGCTAATGAACAGATTTAGTTATACATTACAATTCATTACTTTTTAAAGTAGAAGATTTAGAGTTTAATGTACATTTTAATAAAAATATTCTTAATGGTGCTAACATAAAAGTGAAAGGTTATGGCAAAAATGCTACAGATGTTGTAAACAATAATTTCCCTACCACTATTAGGGGACTTTTGTTTTTTCACAGTAACTCTTCAATCTCTCTTCAATTCTCAATCTATAACTGGTGATCTAAGTGAATAAATCGTCAACTACTTAGGTGTAGTAGTATAGTGTTAAGTCAAACGATTTTAAAGAGATAATTAGAACTTTTATCAAAAAGTTAAACCCGACTTCAAATTGTTAAAAAAATAAGTTATTTATTTGCAACCCTTAGGGGTGGATTTTTTTCTCTTGATTTATATGGAACTATGCTTGAAGTAGTACCTATTTACGAAATAAATAATAATTAAAATTAGTTCTTTAAACAATAGTCCAATATAAAAAAAATCTCCTATTTACTCCATCACTTGGGGGCGGATTTTTTTGTACCACCTCCTGTTTTAAGTCGATTGAAAATGGTTCACTAAAAGACCGGCATTCAGACTTGTACGTGACCTGTTGTTTATATTTCTATGTACGTGACAAATGAAAGCATTCGACGTTACCTTAGAATTGCCCCCTTTGTGTTTTATTTTTTTATTCAATTTTATTCCAGAGGTAAAAATAAAATACGGTCAGTAATTCGACTCCATAGCGTTACTAATTCATTCATAGGACAATGTACACGTTTTGGCAACAAAATCTCACGGAACGTAAAAATCTTGTGTATAAGCAAGCTTATGCTGTATATATATATATACCCAAACGCCGCTAAATTTTAAGATGGTGTTAAGCCTCGTGCTGTCTCTATCACTAAGTCAAAGTGACTGATAAATTGCATACCATAAAACTCTGATCCGATATAATAAGCTGGTGTAATAGTTTGCAGCTGTGGTTTTGCGACCACCGAGCGTGGCAATAAGGCAAATAGACCCCTATGAGGTAATCTATGGATGAAACCTATGTTCAGCAGAGAACTCTTGAAAGGATTTATATCATATTCATACGTGGTAGAGCCACGCTGCGGCTATATTATGGTTGTATCACGAATGGGTCGGCTCGATCAAAGGACCACGCTTACACAGAATACCAACGTAAAATAGCAGCTTAATGCTGCTGTGTTTCGTATGGTGAGTGTAGAGAGCCGGAGACCCTTTTTACTGGAGTCGAGGCATTCCATCTAAGGGTGACAACGCATCTGCATTTTGATTCTTAGTCGAATGTAGATGTCTATGGGCCCCAGCATCCATTGACTGTGAGACTGTTTGCTCGTTTGTTATCCTTATCCTATAAAAAAAATCAATGCAGCCAATAAAATAAACAATGTTCTAATTTTACACAATGGGTGCGTTTGGCAGAAAAAAGCGCTAGCAAGCGCTTACAAGCGCTAAAATAGTTTTCGGCCAGGACACGATTGCTATAGTAGCGCTGACACAATCCGCCATTTTGCTTATTTAATTTGTTTGTTTTGAAGTAGATTTTATAAGTTGTTTTTTGCAATATTAGTTCTAAGTAATATAATGACGTGAATAAACGTATAAATGTTATTAAAAATTCGTGATTGGTAAGTTTTTAATATGAATACTTCACAAACATATATTTAAATTAGGTTAGGTTCCCCGGTTAAAACTAACATCGTGTCCTAGAGGAAAATAGCTACTTACGATTTGACAGCGCTTACCGCTTGCGATCGCCATTTTGATTACAAGCGCTTGCTAGCGCTTTTTTCTGCGCAAACGCACCCAATTATTTTTTAAATTAACCTCATAATATTCCTCTTTAACCAACGCTTTCTTAAATTAAGGTGCGTTAAATAAAATCGTTTTTTGTTCAACTCAACCTTGAATATTTTTATGGGCGATGTAACAAAATCCGTATAAAGTTTTTGTCGCTCCCAAAACTACTTTACCGTAGTTCCTCGTGGGTGGATAAAAACAAGGAGGGTTACTCAGCCGAGCGAGTGACGGGGGGAACTCCCACGGAAGTCTTCGGGACGATGCAATTGCGCAGTTAACTGAACTGTAATGTGACGCTGGTTACGGCATTTGATTTTATAATCACCCATACGCTCTACATCGAATCAATTCATAGATCTGTATTAAGTGGAAGGAATGCAGTGACTTTACTATAAGTGTGGGGCTATTACTAGTTACAAAACTTATTAAAAGGATATCATTTCTACATAGAATGTACCACGTAGTGTCGGTGTTTGAACAATCTGATCGGTTCGATTCACTGGCACTCCAAGCGATGTTGTATCCTTTTGCATTTTCTATCGCATCTACCACGATTGCTCTGAGGAATTATTCGGATTAATTCCAGCCGCCAAATTTCACGAACGTACATCGCCACGAAACTCACGATACCATGCATGCTTGGCGGTTTACCACCGTGCGTTTTACTAGGAGTTTTCTTACTCGTACAACCCCTCTGTGGAATAGTTTATCACCGGCGCTTTTTCGGGACTGATACGACTTAGGGGGTTTCAAGAAAAGAGTTTATTCCTTTCTAAAAGGTCGGTAATGCACCTGCAATTCCTCTGGTGTTGCAGTTGTTCATGGGCGGCGGTAGTCACTTACCATCAGGTGAGCCGCATGCTCGTTTGCAAACAAGTCAGGAGGTAGGCAG
Source organism: Parnassius smintheus behrii (assembly GCA_036936625.1). Taxonomy (NCBI): domain Eukaryota; kingdom Metazoa; phylum Arthropoda; class Insecta; order Lepidoptera; family Papilionidae; genus Parnassius; species Parnassius smintheus. Next base: position 41,597,186 of record JAUPFT010000015.1, read on the forward strand.
CAGCATCGTTCTAATAACGATTACGAATAAAAAAAGGCGGTTACCAACTCGATTTCGAAACGTGGTAACTATGGTATTTCTCGCACACAGTCCACCTGATGGTAAGTGGATGCGATGTAGATGGGTATGGCCCATAGACATCTACATTTATCTTCGATTAAGAATCAAAACGCAGATGCGTTGTCACCCCTGAGGAATATGGACTACATTGTTCCCAGTAAAAAAGGGTCTCCGGATGTCTACACTCACCATACGAAACACAGCATTATTAAGCTGCTATTTAGCGCTGATATTCTGTGAGAGCGTGGTCCTTCCCCGGTCGAGCCGAACCATTCGTGCTACAACCATAATATAGCTGCAGCGTGGCTCTACTAAGTATGAAAATATTATATAAAAGCAGTTCATTTCAACCTATGTGGGGTTTCACGGTGAAAACTTATGTCTTTAACTTAAAAGCTTCTATACATATCCGGCTTTGTATACGACTAGCTATTAATGGAAGAAAGAATAAACAATAACATTAGAGAGGGAAGAGGAAAGTTCAACGTACAAAAGTGGGACCTGTCTAACCGGCTGTTGTGATCTTGCATACCTATAAAATATAACAACAATTAATACGGAGTTTGATAATTTCTATTACATGCACAAATAAGCGTATCACAAGAGAAGTGCTTGCCCACCCGGCTACAAAAATTTTTCATGTTACTGAATATTATTATTATTACTTATTATATATATATATATATATATATATATATATATATATATATATATATATATATATATATATCTTCATCATCATCATCATCATCATCATTACAGCCCTTCACAAGTCCACTGCTGAACATAGGCCTCCCCCAAGTAATGCCACAAAGCACGGTCCTGAGCCACCTGCATCCATCGACTTCCTGCACACCTTACCAGGTCGTCACTCCATCTAGTGGGGGGTCGCCCTACACTACGCCTACCAGTACGAGGCTGCCACTCAAGAACCTTTCTGTGTGTGTCTTCGATCAACAATAATTGTTGATCGAAGACCTGTGGCTGTTGTAAGAGGCAACCGAGTGAAACAAACAACCAGGAGATGGGATGCAGCATCTTCATCGTTCTTCTTCGTCAGCTGTCCGTTAGTCTCGCAAGAACATGAAAATAGCTCGACCGATTTTGATGAAATTTTTTGTGTGTGTTTGAGTGGATCATTTGATGATTCAAAATTAGACCCGGTAGATGTACTATGAAAAAACTTCCTTAAATCCTAAAAACATAGCTGACCACATAAAAAATGGGTGTTGTTGTAAACATTTTCGACTAAAAAGTCTTATCAAGCATTGCACAGTGCCACAATTTTATTTATTAATTAAATGAAAATTCTTGTAAAGATACAAATCAAAATAAAATATTGCAATTAGAAATAAAAAGGAATCATTCCATATTTCTTTGAAAAAATTAAAAAGAACAATATTAAAATAAAGGATCAAAGAGAAAATAAGCAGGTTATGTACAATTCAACACACTCTCCAAATAATACAAATCTACAAAAAAATCCGCGTTTTCGTCCACAAAACCCTTAACATCTTGCATCAAAATATAGCAGGCATGCTCAACAAAATCTACATGCTCATTGCTCACCATGTGTACTGAATCGGGAAATGAAATTCATATCGTGTGTCTAACCGAGCATTTCATGCTGGAAAGGGAGAGCATATTATTACATACATTTCAAAAACTACAATTTAGCCACTTGTTACTGAAATAAAAAACGGGGTGGTTCTGCAATTTATTTAAAAAAATGGTTTGAATTCAAAGTATTAAACGACATTATTAGTTTATCTCTGGATAAATATTTTGAATGCTGCGCCATTGAAATAATTTCGTATAAGTTAATATAAGGTAGATGGCGTTGTTTTGAAGGTCCAGAAATAAAGTGAAGTGGATCGCCAGTCCAAGATATAAAATTAATGTGTGTTTGTTGGTATTTTATGCGCCGCCATACCGTGCATCAGCTTGCGGTAAAAGTTTGTTAACATAGCGCTAGTACTTACTCGAAGGTTATAGGCATAGTTGGACCTGGTAGGTGACGCTGTTGTAGAATCCAGATATTACCCGTGCGAAGCCGGGGCAGATCGTTAGTAACAAATAAAAAATAAAAACTGCGTTTGCCAACTCGCCTGCAATGCACGCGCTTGCAGCAGGCGGCTATAGAAAATATGCTTCCTATGAGGCAATCTATTGAGAAGGCCTATTTTTCACTGTGGACCTTTGATAGGGTGCAACAGTAGTAGTAAGTGTCGGCCGCGCGACTGCAGGATAATTTAACAAGTTAGCTTTAAGTTACAGCCTTACTGCTGGTCAAAGAACTTTCATTTCTCATAATGAAAAAATTACATGCAGGTTACGTGGTAGAGCCACGTAGTTGTAGCACGAATGTGTCGGCTCGACCGGGGCAGAACCATGCTCTCACAGAATACCAGTGTAAAATAGCAGCGTAAAGCTGCTGTGTTTCGTATGGTAAGTGTAGAGAACTGGAGACTCTTTTTAACAGAATTGAGGCATTCCATCTTAGTACACTTAGGGATGATAACGCATTTGCATTTTGATTCTTAATTGAGCAGTCACTTACGATAAGGTGGACTGTGTGTTAGTTTGTCTTAAATTAAATATTAAAGATTAAAATGTTGCTATTAAGGCGAGAAATCCCTTGCTGCCTTGCTGCTGGCCACAGACCTCCTCTAATTTCTGAGACAGTTTTAGTTCAAGGAAAAGTACACCACGCTGCCCCAATACATGCTCGTCGGTTAATTTATTCAGTTCCTACTTAAGGTTCCTTCTGTTTTAAGTTATTACGTAATTAGCTAACCTAACAACATTTTATAGTGACCATATCAATTTTAAAAGTCTTTTATGTTTTAAATATATAGATTGACTTAGCCATCGCATGAAACCACAATGTATCTCACAAGTAATACGTATTATATTATATTAGATTGCTTAATGCGATTGCCAAGTCAATCTATATATTTAAAACATAAAAGACTTTTAAAATTGATATGGTCACTATAAAATGTTGTTAGGTTAGCTAATTACGTAATAACTTAAAACAGAAGGACCGTTAAGTAGGAACTGAATAAATTAACCGACTTGGTATTACATGGATCTCACAACTTTTTATGGTAGAAGAACTGAGTTGCGAGACTTGGATTTTTTACAAGTTATGTTTTTAATGGCATCTCATTTCTTTTTGTATATAAGATAGTCCTAATTTTTTACCTTTCCAGTACCTTCTACTTCTTGAGTACCAACAACGTACCTATGTACACCTGTAATACACAAACAAGTACACTGGTTCATTCACTACAAATGTAACTTTGTAAATCTATATATTTATATGGGATTACAAAGTTATTTATGCAGTAGTGTATCTAGAAAACTGGACAAAAATTAACAAATGTTTTAGTTTTTCCTTCATTTATATGCTAAACACTAATTGTATTCTAAATTTGAAGCTCCTATGTCTGCTAGAAGTGCCTTAGAGTTTTGATGATCGGTCAGTCAGTGAGTGACAAAATTAAGAAACTTTGACTGGTTACAATTCTTAAACCACTGGTTCAAATCGAATGAAATTTGAAATATACCATGTCTATACAATGCTCACTCGGTTACTGAGAATTCAGGCCTCTAGTTTTATCGACCACGAAGTTATAGGGGGTCGAAAACGAAAATAACCTGAATTGCTTTGAGAAAAGATTGTACGGCCGTGCCGCTTTTTTGCTCGACTTGGCGGGGGCACTACCGTGCCCCCACATAAAAACCACAATTTTCTTTTATATTTTAAGAAATTCAAATAAAAATATCGCATAAAGCTTTCATTTATACCACAGTCTAACTTTTCAAAGTCAACTTCTTTCAATTCAGTGCCGGTTCCGGGTGTGGGAGTTAAAGCATCAATTTAAACGTGAATTGTCATTTTTGTCATCTCAAGAGATTCATGGCATTTCAAATGACCTCTGAATGATACAGAGCCATATTTATTTTATTAAAGCTGGTCCAAATTTACGTTGTACAAGCTTAAGTCTGTGTTCTGTATAGGGTTATGCGATTATTACTTCTCCGTCCTGCTTATTAAATGGGCGACTTTATGACAAATACCACTTTTGAGTAAAATTGAATAAACACGGGAAGTCAAATCGTCACACCGTGCCAAAATTTTTGTTAATGGGCATTATAATGTGTTATGACATCTATCTACTTTTATAAAAATAAAAGCGTTATTCGATTTATTTTTAATTAAATTAGTTTATATACTTTACGTACTTTATTGGTTCAATATTTTTCATATTTTACTAAACAAATAGGCAGCATTTCATGAAAACTAATTCTTAAAACTGTTATTTAAAGAGGTTAGAGTAAGTCAGCTCAAATTCTAATTTCGCCCCCACTTCCCCGCGCGTCGTATGCTATGTACCGACATGTTTGTAACCACTAATACTCTAAGTAGATAGGTCGTTATATACTTATTTCATTAGGTTTATCATATTTATGCCTGTTTCTTAACGCCAACCCAGTCGCTTCTTATTTTTATAACGGTTATTTACCATTTTAATTTTACGTCTTCCTGTTGCGTAATGTGTTTTCTGATCGTGAGCGACACAACTTCTCCCTTCAAAAGCCGGAGCGATACTAACGGGGCGACAGGAATCAAGCTTACGCGCCGATAGTTTAGGTAATTTCTTTTTGCAGTGAAAATAATGGTATTTTAAAAAAAGTTAATAACATAAGCACTGCTTTATGGTTAGTTCAGTTAGTATGCAAAGTTTCATGATCTTATTTAAAGTATTTTATGAATAACAGCGGTTTATTGTTCAGTTTGGAGGTAACTTTGGATTTTTTTTCTATCGAGAAAATTTTACGGAATCGTGTTTTCGTCTAACATAAACCTTAACATTGATCCTCAACTTTACCATATATTTATTTCAAAATTAATGCTGCAATACTTTCGGCATAACGGAGGATCTTGCTAAGCCATTTGAGGTTATATTTCCCCTTAAGCTCCTCGATTAATAATTTAAATCATCAACAAAGCGAGCACAGGTAGAAACTTGAAAATCAATGATATAAAATATTTGGAGGGAAGGAAAAGTTTTTTACGTGGAAGAGCTATGCTGCAGATATATTACTGGTGTAGTTGTAGCACAATTGAGTCGGCTCAACCGTGGAACAACCACGCTCTCATAGAATACCAGCGTCAAATAGCGGCTTAACGCTGCTGTTTCGTTTGGTGCGTATAGAGAACCGGGGACCCTTTTTACTGGAAACGTGGCATTCCATCTTAGCCCCCACGGGTAACAACGCATCTGCATTTTGATTCGTAATCGAAGATATATGTAAATATCTTTGGGCCACAGCAACCACTTACCATCAGGTGGAATGTGTACTCGTTTGTCACCCTCTCCTATAAAATAAACCTTATCAGGTTTAATATGATGCTTACATAACTTGTTTTATGAATATAATATAATATGATATTATAAACAAACATATAGTACTTTCGAGTTATTCTTTAAAATATACAATATTAGCGAACAATAGTGCTTGCAACTGCTTTGAATAATATCCAAGATGTTATATCAACAGGATTTGCAACAGTTGTGAGAGCATCGTCTATCAATACAACACAAAAAGTATTTATATAAACATCGTTATAACTGTGTAATGGATAATTATTTGAGTTGATTAAAATAAACCTGGAGATGGGTACAAACCAGATAACTCTGATTGCCAACCTGAGTGCCAAGTCTTGCAACTATGGCAGGTATTCCCCTTATCAGGCAATCTATGGGAACGCCTATATACAGCGGGAGTTTTTGATAGACTATAATGAATTAATGAATGAATGATGACTAATTCAAAAAAGTCATATTACTTCACCGTGTAAAGTACCAGTAAAATCGCGCAAAGACTTTTGCACTTGCGAAGCCGAATACGCTTCGCTCTGTTGTCAATAAACTGTCACGCTTCAAACGATTTAATCGCGAAGAGCTTAACTTGTCACACTTCGGTCTGTATATTTTGTGTTCAATTTGAATTTAAGCACCAACAAAATCTGTACTGCTTGGATGAGAATAAAAAATAAATCCTTTGGGAACGCCTGTGTTTGGGGACGACTGCCTGAGTGTGTGAGTGTTCTTGCTTAAATTTAAATTGAACACAGAACATACAGACTGAAGTGTGATAAGCAAAGCTCTTCGCGATTAAATCCTTGGAAGTGTAAGAGTTTATTTATAGCAGAGAGAAGTGTCTTCAGCTTCGCAAGTGCAAAAGTTTTCGCGCGATTTGACTACAAATATCACGGCACCTAGGCACCCATAAGGGCATAAAGGGCGCCTGTCCTCAAAGCTTGCTACAAAGTACAGTCCTGAGCCAAGTTGCATCTATGGAATACTTGCATGTCGCTCCACACTGAACTTACCGGTACGATCAGATCTCCCAACAGATTTTATTACGCCGAGAAATTCCAAGCGTAGTCCTGTTCATGGCTCTCTGAGTGAATTTGAGCTTTTTCATACAGCCAGCAGTGAAAGATCACGTACCGGATATCGCTGGTAACACGTAAGCTCTGTAAATGATCAATTTATAAAAATAATGTATCTTTTTTACAGAATAAGGGTGGCAATCGAGTACACAGTCCACCTGATGGTAAGTGGATGTTGTGGCCCATAGACATCTACATCTATCCTCAGTTAGAATCAAAATGCAGACTATGCGTTTCTCGCAAATAGAGTCTCGATGTCTCTGCACTCACATAAACACAGCAGCATAAAGCTGCTATTTTACGTTGACATTCTGTGAGTGTATGGTCCTTCCCCGGTCGGGTCGACCTATTTATGCTACCACTATGACGTAGCTGCAAACTGGTTCTACCACGTAATATTTGATGAAGTATTTAAAAAATACAGATTAAAACCAATAATTTTCTTGTTACAGGTAAGGAAACCAGTTCAAAGCAGAAATATGCGGTATGCAGAGCGGTCTTGTTTAAAAGAGGAAGTCAATTACCCGCATACAGGATACATCCAAAATTAACGTACAAAGTGTAGCATACTTATTTATAAACGTCCACATCATGAGAACACATGCTTTTGTTTCAAGTATACATAGAGTTAATTTTTTCTCTAAAATAATTTTTGCTTATATTATTAAGGCCCAATTTTTCAATCCTCATATAAAATTTTTATATATAAGTTAAAATACAACATACATCATAAAATGGTAAAAACATTTAAAAAAAAATTTAATGCAGCCGAAAATGGTACAGCGCACTGACACTGACTGGCACTCTTGCCTTGAAGACAACCATATTTCTCTTGTTCTCACTTCTAACTTCTGACTGACTTCTATCACTTGTTCTACAATTTTCAGTATCATAAAACATATAGTGCCCACATTAGCATTTTCTCCTGTATCGTGGAGGTGTATTACATACCTACATATTTTTAATTAAATTTTAAGTAAACAATATGCCGTGAACGCAAATAAATATAATATTACGCTTAAGTATTAAGTAACACTTAAGTAGAACTATAATAACTAAGTAATCGAGAGAATATTTTAAAGTAAAAAAGTAAAAAAATACTCAATCATTTCACCAATTACTCGCACGGTGAGTAATTGGTGTAATGATTGAGTAATTTTTGAGTATGTGTATGAGTGAGTATACAAACAAATAAAATGTTAGACAAATTTAAGAGGTAGTCTCCCGTTGCCAGCTTCATAGATTTCCTGGACTGGTCTTTGGGAGACTTCTCCTCAGACCGACTGCGTTTTTTCGCCTTCAGAACCGGGGGAGGTTTGGGCAAAGGGATTTCGTCCCAGGGCTTCTGACAAAGAGAGAGGCCTCTTCGGCTCCTATCTCAGCTGCTGTCAGCCTCCTGTAACTCTTCCGTGCTGTCCTACTAACATTGTATAGCCTAGCAAATTTTTTCTTGCCCCTTCCCCGTTTCGTTTCCGATCGTGGTTTGGCTTCAGACGTGCCCTGCACTCCACGGCTCGTCCCAGGTTGGGGCGTTGTTGACTTTATTTCAACATATTAGATACAAAAATAATCGAGGACATTCTTACAGAGTATTTAACAAAACAATGATAACTGTACTGTCATAGCTATATCATAATAATAACATTTCTGTATTAGCAGTTTTTTTTTAAATTATTCACAAAGTTGGTAAATCCTTTTTTTAAATTTGAACTCAATAGGCAGCTCATTGAACAATTAAAACTGTGCCTGTCATTATGTTCATGGACAAACATCCAGACCCGGGACAATAATTTCTAGACCATTAAAACCCTTGTATCGTGAGATTCGAACCCGCGCCGCGGCCGCAGTGTCGTAGATAAACGCTTGCCGTCAAAAGCGCCTCCTGTCACAAAACCTCCATGTTCTTAGCATACAATTATGATCCAATCATATTCATACGAATCAGTAGTCAAGCATCTCCATTAAGATTAATTAATAACTACAGGTGTTTAGTAAATGTCTATTGTATACATAAATAAAAATTAATATTTCATTCAAATTACAAAAATTAATAGCTAGCATGACCTGTATTGGATCGAATAACAAATTTGAAAAAGAATTATGTAACATTATATAATCTCAAACACTAGCTATGATTTATGTAATAGAAATTAAATTATCAATACAGGAAACGCAAATAAAAAATCGGAATATTCATGAAGATTATGAGCACTGCAATGAATAACATTGCGCCGGTTCAAATCACGCAATGTTTCTTTAACCTTCTATTTGATTTCTATTAATCTTTAAATTTCTATTTAACATTTGTTAACGTCTCCAAGTTTAGTGGCGTTGGTAACCTTGTAGTGGCGGTTTAAGTGGTAAAGCCATGTGGCAGCTATATTGTGGTTGCAGCACGAATGGTTCGGCTCAACCGGGGTAGGACCACGCTCTCACAGAATACTAGCGTAAAAGTGCTGCTGTGTTTCGTATGGTGAGTGTAGAGAACCGGAGACCATTTTTACTGCTAACGAGACATTCTATCTCAGTCCTAAGGGCTAGCCCCGCATCTGCATTTTGATTTTTAATTGAAGATAAATGTATGGGCCACAGCATCCACTTACAATCAGGTAGACTGTGTGCTCATATGTCACTCTTATTCTATAAAAAAAAACTGTTATTAGGGAGGTAGTCGACTAATTTCCTAATTGTAAATTTTTACGTAGCATAGCCACGCTGAAGCTGTATTATAGTGGCACGAATGGGTTGGCTCGACTGAAGAAGGACAACGTTCTCATAGCATACCAACGAAAAATAGCAGCTTAATGCTGCTGTGTTTCGTATGGTGAGTGTAGAGAACTGGAGATCGTTTCTACTGGAATTCACATTACACATTCTATAAAAGAAACTAGAAAATAAAGCACTGTAACTATTTATGGGGTGGCTTAATTTAGCAGTGGTAAAATAATGAAAATAAGTCTCAAAACATGTAAGATCTAAGAATAGATCTAAATACAAACATACTTTACATACCAGCGTAAAATGGCAGCAATCTGTGCTGTATATGGTGAATGTAGACAACCAGAGACCCTTTTTACTCGCAACAAGCATTCAATCTTAGCTCTCAAGGGTGACAAGTTGTCACTGACAACCCATCTGCATTTTGATCTTTAATCGAAAATAGATGGAAGTGTCCATTGACCATAATATTCAGTATTCACATACCATTAGCTGATGTAATCTTATAAAAAAAACACCTTGATAAGATTGCGTCATACCAAAGAAATCAATTATAATTCCTAATGTTAACTTAGGTGTCGGTGCGAATAACAAATGCGAGGGGAAATTTTATTCCTCGATAGCGATCTGGAGAGAGTGACTCTTAATTGTTTATTTATTTACTTCTAGAAACCAGCCATCAGATAGTAACGGGGGATATAAGACCTAGCTTAATAATATGAAAATGTATGCAGTAATGTTGTCAAAATATTTTTAATTTTCGTTAATGTAGATTTCCTTACGATATTTTCCTTCATAGCCGAGTATGTGGTATATTAGCATTTTGGACTGTTTTATTGATCTAGTTGTCAAAAGTGCAACTCTTGATCAAGTGGTCTTGGATTCTTATCCCGGGTGGTGCCAAGTTTTTGGGTTTTTGCGTCAAATAATTCTTAGTAGGACTTCCATTCAGGAATACTTGCGCGTACGTCGTTCACCATAATCACGCACTGCGCCGAACCAACCTCCATTAAGACTTATCCGCAAGAAATAGAATTGTCAGATAAAATAATTTTAAACAATAAAATAATTAAACTGCTTTTACGATCTTCGGGCGACCTGCAAACCAGATAAATGTTTCTTAAAAACAAATATTACGTATGATAATTTTATTCAATTGAAGCAAAGTAGAGAAGACCGTCACAAAATGATTAATTCATCACGCTTAAAACTTACGACGTGATGACGTAATTCTGTTTTATCCACACTTTCTCCGTGCGACATTGTTTCGAAGATGCCACCGCCATTATAGATGCTACTGACGAAAAACTTATAGGTTTGCTGTATTGTGTTATCTTGGTAGCACGTAGTGCCGATTTTCCAATTACCAGATTAACATTATTCATAGCATAAAGTACAATAAAAACAAATTAGAAATTACAGTTGCATGAATAAAATAATTTAATTGTTTCACTTTTGTATTCAGTCAGATTATAAATTGTTTGATGGATAACTTTTATCTGACGATTAAAAATTAGTCATTAGTCAAATGACGCTAAGGTTCATATGGCTACATGTTTTATTTATAAAATTAAAGTTACAGCCTATATACGTACCACTGCTGGAAACAGGCCTCCCCTGATTTCTGAAAGGGTTTTAGGGCAAGGAAGTGTCCGCCGCGCTGCCCCAATGCGTGTTGGCGAACTTCACATGTCTTCGTTATTTTTTTAATATTTTTTTCTTATTTCTCGGACATGCAGGTTTCCTCACGATGTTTTCCTTCACCGCCGAGCACGTGGTAAATCAGCACTTAAAATTGCAATTAACAATTTCGTTGGTGCCGGCGGGGATCGAACCCGGGTTTCTTGCGTTCTGTATATTTACAGCGAGCGTTAACCATCTGAGCTACCACGGCTATTTTATTTATATTTGTTTGTTTGTCGTGCAACATGAAGGCGTTTTACATATATAAATTAGACAAATATGCAGACCCGAAACAATTATTTATAGGGCGTAGTACATCACTACCTTACGGTGTATTGACGGTGTGAGAATATACACTACGCCATATTGTTCCACGGGTGCCGTAACAGGCGACAGAGGGTAACCAATCAGGAGTTGGGCAGCGGCGTCTTCCTAATAACGACTAAAAATAAATAATTGTGGTTGCCAACCCGCTTGCCAAGCGTGGCAACTATAACAAATACCGCAAAGAAAGCAAATACCCCCGCACGAGACAATTTGTGAATAAGGCCTACGTTCAGCAGTGGACTTTAATAGGCTGTAACTGTAACGGTAACGGTAACGGTAACGGTAACGCCACTATCACTACTGAAGTAAAATTACAGGCCATATACGTCCTACTGCTGTGCAAAGGCCTCCCCTCATTTCTGAGAGGGTTTTAGGGCAAGGAAGTGTCTGCGTGTTGGCGCACTTCATATGTCTTCGAAATATTTTTTTTCTTATTCTTCAGGCATGCGAGTTTCCTCACGATATATTCCTTCACCGCCGAGCACGTGGTAAATCAGCACTTAAAATTGCAATTAACAATTTCATTGGTGCTGGCGGGGATCGAACCCGGGTTACTCACTACACTATCATTATCGCTATCACTACTAAACGCAGACTATATTAGATAAGTAGAAATCTCAATTATTTAGTTTAGAAGCGAATACGTATTGTAATATTGTGATAGAGCCATGCTGCAGTTATATTAGTAGAATAGTTGTAGCACAAATGGGTCGGCTCGACCGGGGAAGGGCCACACTCTCACAGAATACCAGCGTAAAATAGCAGCGTAATACTGCTGTGTGTTTCGTATGATAAGTGTAGAGATCCAGTGACCCTTTTTAACTGGAAACGAGGCATTCCATCTTAGTCCTCAGGGGTGACAACGCATTTGCGTTTTGATTCTTAATCGAGGATAAATGTATATGTCTTTGAGCCACAGCATCCACTTACCATCAGGTGAACTGTGTGCTCGTTTGTCACCACTTATTCTGTAAACAAAAGCAATTATGAAAGGGGGGATATGCTTTTCTAAATAGCTGAAGTTGCGAAGAAGCTGCGGTCGGTTTTTATTTCGGTAAAGTAATAATTAAAAATAAGTTTTGTGAAAGAAGTACAAGTGCGTATCCAAATCACAAAAATACAACATCCTAACTCGGACCTTAGTTCATTAATTTTAACATCTGTAAACGTGGTAGAAATTGGACACGATAACATGTATGTTTGGTAGTTATAACTCATATTGGATAATTGAACCATGAATCAATCACTTTAACTCGTAATTTTGTGTTACGAATGAATCACATTTTGAAATTGTGCCAACTGTTCACTTCTACTCTTACTCATTCATGTCCCAGAGTATAAGGTTTGTAAACACCATTACAATTCACGGAAAAAGCAATTTCTATTAACGATAAATATAACCTGTGTAAGTTGTTCTATATTCTATTTTAATCATCCGTCTGTAAGAGAGTGCAATTTAAATTAAAAAAAAGTTAACATAGAAGATTAAAAGTGACGATTATAAACAAAGTTATTGATATCCTATATGTTACCCGCCGACTTCAAATTAATGTTATAAAAAACATCCTGTATCCTATTCCACGAATAATCGTCATCAATGCCATATTTCACTAGAATCCGTCCTGCCGTTCATACGTAATAAAAGGACAAAAACCAACACATACTTTCGTATTTTTAATATTGCGAAATACTTTAAGAAACGAAAACACCGATTGCATTGTCTCCAAAATCCGCTTACCATCACACAGACGATATGCTCGTCGTCACCTTTGCTTTAAAAAATATAATTTAATCCTGTTAACTGTATTGTAGGACAACGAATGTTATTTACATTTATATATTATATTTATATTATTTACAGCTTCATGCTACGAAAAAAGTAAAAAAAAAGTCAAGTACCAAGGAAAGTCTTGTTTACATTCTAGGAAGCCTCCTCTAAAAGTACTCTAGTTACTCCTTTTTATTGACAGTTCTTCATAGGGGCCCAGTAACTCTTTTCATATATTTTATATAATAAGAGTGCACACAGTCCACCTAATGGTAAGTGCATACTGTGGCACGTAGACAAATAGGTACATTATACAACCATCCTCGATTAAGAATCAAAATACAGATGCGTTGTCAGCCCTGAGGACTAAGATGGAATGTCTAGTTTCGTTAAAAAGAGTCTCTGGTTCTTTAACACCATACGAAACACAGCAGCATTATGCTATAACCATAATATAGTTTCATCATGGCTCTACCACGTGAAATTTCATAAAATAAACTTATAAAAGCAATAATTAAACTTACAAAAATACTTTTTATTCTAAATTACACATTTTTAAGCGGACTAAAGGATGTCACAAGAAAAGGTAACAACTGGAATGTCGTATAAATAGTAATAATACTTTATAAACTTCACCCATATTTTTTCTATTTTTCCACACTAGGAAGGAAAATATTTCTCCAAATTTATATAGGACCATATTATATATTATACGGGACGATATTTTATATGTGGAATAAAAAATAAACGTTAAAATCAGTACAGAATTGACACAAATATCGCGTTACATAGATACGAAAACGTACTTTCGAATTGAGATCCTCCTCCTTTTCAAAGTCGGCTAAAGAAATCATTATAATCTGTTCCACATGTTAAATAACCTATCGAATATTTATGTAACCGGAACACCGGACACTGGTTTTAGGTTTACTAATTCTAGTGTCGAGGTGGAATTACGTAAAATATACATATTAAAAAATATTGCTTCTGCTTCCGCGTCGTCTCTATAGCGCATAGTTTTCAAACCCATATATTATATTCGAGATAATCGAAGATGCATCGTAAGATAAATATTTAATACGTTCTGTGAAACGCGCTTGGTTTGCTACACTATAGCACTTTAAAAAAAAGGTACATTAAAATTGAAAGATATTTTATATAAGTAAGATGATAAGTGCTAATGATAAGAAAATCTTTGAAAATCTTTATTGCAACAATCACAACAATTTATACATAATATCAATGTGACTGTATCTCCTGTAAAAGGTAAACCTGAGTAACAGGAGCTAGTTCGTTCCTATATGGCCTCAATTTATAATGATTTATGTGATAATAAATAATAAGAATGATTTCTTATTTTTACGCGAACAATACACATTTAATTAAACTAGTTTTTACGAATTCTATCGCGTATATTAACTTATTTCATATTCCCGACGTTTCGAACACTTTACAGCACCCATGATCACGGGACGGGGACGGGGGGGCGGGGACTGAGTTGTTTGAAGTCCCAGTGTCATAGTTAACCACGGCTACCCCCAGATTAAAATTATTAATTTTATTAATAGTAAAAAAAAACTAGTTTTATTTAAAAATAATACAATAAAACTGATACACTAGACTACACTGATGAGAGAGACAGACACATTACAGTTAGTAGAGACATTGTTACCTTTGACAATTAAGATAGAGACGAATGAATAGCAGCACAATACTTTGTTATATGATGTATTATCTACGAGCACAATGCTGCTGTAAGTTTACAGCAGCATTGTGCTCCTATTTATTTGTGTGTGCATCCCGTTTCAAGCCGTAATAAATCTGCAGGTTGACTCTATCTATTCTACTTGGTAATTACTCAAAATTATTGCAACTCTATAGTTACTACATAGCAAACAATCTGATTATCTGTGAGAGTGATTCATTTCTTAAAAAAAGACCACCAAGAATATTTCTTCTAAAATAATTGAAATATTCTTTCAAACGCAATGTTTCCAAGAAAATACATTGTAGTGACTTTCTATGACTCGAGTATCCGTGTTTCCCGTTAACCAATGACTCTAAAGCTAAATGCTAAATATATCGCAGTGGGTGCTTGAACTCACGACCGATATTTCGTGTACATTATGCCTACAATAAACACATAATTCGTTGCCAAAGGTGTTTTGCGGAATTTACATCTCCGCAAAACACTACATCTTTTAGAGAATTTGATGCCAAAGGTGTTTGGAGGACTGCTCATATTCGCAAATATTAAATCATTTAGAGATGCAGGTTCACTTAAAGTCATAATTAAATATAATAGATTAGACGAATACAAAATCCTGTGCAAAGGCTTTCAATAAAACATCATTATATCTGATATATTAAAGATAATTGAGAAACTACGCCATTTTTTGTTAAATTAATATTTCGAACGGAACTTAATACGAGTAAATGGCCACAGAGAATGACATTTAAATTTTAATATTTAAATAGTTAATAGGTAACAGAACTTTGTAGAGATCCTTATTTGCAATCTACGATCTATTGACAGTTTCAAAAATTTGATAAAATAACGACTGGATAAAATTAATAATGATGAATTTAAGGTATGTGTACAACGATAACTATATATCTACAAAGTATAAAACAAAGTCGCTTCCCGTTGTCTGTACGCTTAGATCTTTTAAACTACGCAACGGATTTTGCTGAATTTTTTGAGTGCGTTTGAGTCCCGGATGGTCCCTGGAAACATGTGTGAGTATATTTTTTTATAGAAGAAGGGCAAACGAGCATGCGGCTTACCTAATGGTAAATGTTGACCGCCGCCAAGTGCCGGCCTTTTAAAAAGGAGTAAACACGTTACATAAATATATGGATAATAATATCCCCTGAAAATATGGCAATCACTATTAAATTTCATAACCATAGTGTTGATGTAAGAATATCCACTGCTCCATAATATAATCCTGTGGGTGACGTAAAGACAAAAGAGGGAAACTAAACCAGTCGATAGGCAAGTTCCTGATAACAGGTGAATAAAAAAAAACAGCCGTTGCAAACTACGTAGTAACTACGGCAAATAGCTGTGGACTGTTGTGACTATTCTAAAACAATTTATATAAATAATATTACAATATTTATTATTACTGTAAACTTCGACGAATCCAACTACGCTGTGATCGGGAGATTACGACACATCTCGTCACGTATTTCTTAAGAGTGTATAATCTGTTCGTTTTACCAGTGATGGCATTTGGATTTGATACATGGTTTTTTCGTTCAGCGAGCTATGGAGAAGGCTATGCTCAAAGTTTATTTGCGTGAAAGATTTCGTAATAAAGATCCGGATTCCCCAGGCTACTACAAACTTTTTTTCCTTTTCATTTCTTCTTTGTCAGGTATATCCCAATAGACCCTTTTCCTATACTATTTCTTTGACAAACTATCCTATTCTACCACATCTTTTCATCTTCTCTAGCTCCTTTCTACTACGTTAATATACCATTTATTAATATACCATTCCTGGTTATGGGCAGCAGTGCTCCACGCAGCAATCATCAACATGTTTACCATCCGTAATAATTATTGGTATTTTTCGTGGACAATGAAGCTAGGACTTACGATTCAACAACTAAGCATGCTGACGACTAAACTATTACACTGGTTCGGAACACGATACATTTTTTACGTTTAAATAAAACTGAATGTCTGTCTTTAATAACGATATAACTGTCTTTTATTAGTTTAAGAGGGCGATTTGATAGCCCGGGCTATTCTTCAAAATGGCTTAACTGATTGTACTCGTAGTGAAATTTCACAAACAGAAATCAGTGCCAGGAGTGATATAGGCTATATTATATCCGATAAACTTGAAAAATTTAAAAAAAAGATTAAAAATTAAATATTGTTTTAAAGTGAAGGCTCTTTGATCACCTTAAAACTAAACATGCCACATTAGTAGATCTCAACCAGTCGAAGACAGGCTAGCTAGTATATAGCCATACTGCTAACAATAAAAACTATTTCGTGGTGTTTCCTTTAAAGCGATAGATTTAACTTGCCAACCTTGTGATCATGGTCAGTAGTCATGTTCAATTGCTACCTTTAAATAAATAATAATATTTCATTCTATATCTTAATAATAATAATGTCCTCCAGACCGAATTTCGGCCACGGCGGCCTGCCTCAACGGAGACTAGCCATCGGCGCAGGACAGGATCATAGTGCCCAAGTGTATGCGCAAGCACAGGTGCACTCTCTATTCTCTCACTCTCATGATCCGATGGGACGGTAAACCGACACGACCGTAGAGAGATCAGGCGCAGGACCAACGACTTTACGTACTTTCCGAGGCACGGGGGTGAGACACCGCCAACTTCCTGACTCCGGGCAGCTACTGAGAATTCTTGACGGAAAAACTCATTCTACATCTTATACTATACATGATTATTAAAAATTATAAGCGTGTAGTAATGATGAAGTATATCTACTATCCCAAATCGTCCCATGAGTGTCGTAAGAGGCGACAGAGTGATAGTGAAAAGATATGGATCGCAGCATCTTCCTGATAACAACGCAAAATAATGAAAACTGCTCTTATCGACCGTGACTATAAAAAATCTACCTAATGAGTCAATTTACGGAGACTGCCTGAACTTAGGCCAGAGAATTTTCTTAGGCTGCACCTAATAGATGAATGGATGAATGGGTACCGTTACCTTTACCTGTTAAAGTCTACAGCTAAACGCAGCTGAACATAGATTGCCTCATAGGAAGGGGGGGGGGGGGTATTTTCCATAGTTACCATACTTGGGAAGCTGGTTGGCAACCCAGCACATGTTTTTTTATGTGTGTTACTTCAGAACTTTTACTAGGAGCACCGATTTTGATGATTGTTTTTTATTTAAAAGCTGATGTTCCTTCTGTGGTCCCATATAAAGATCAAGATCTGATCAGTCGTTTTTGAGTTATCCTGACTTCGAATACATTGATGATGTTCTAATTTTATTTATATTGAAGTCGGTTTTACATTTTTTTATCACTTTTTTATACACAATAAGTGTAGCAAACGGGCACACAGTCCACTTGATGATAAGTGGTTGCTGCGGCCCATAGGCATATACATCTATCTTCGATTAAAAATCAAAACGCAGATGCGTTTTCACCCCTGAGGACTGAGATGAAATGCAATGAATTCTGGAAGAAAAAGGTTCTTTACACTCACCATACGAAACACAGCAGTATTAAGCTGCTATTTTACGCTGGTATTCTGTGAGAGCGTGGTCGTTCCCCGGTCGAGCCCACCCATTCGTGCTACAACCATAATATACCTGCACCGTGGCTCTACCACATATGAAAATACTTATTTTTAGTCGTTATTAGGAAGATGCTCCTGCCCATCCTCTGATTCCCTGGTTAAGAAATCATTAAATTAATTATTCTTTATTAAAGAACCATAGTCACTAAAAGATATATTTGTACCTCTCTTTGAGAAGGCCTATGTTTTTTTTTTTTTTTTTTTTTTTTTTTTTTTTTTTTTTTTTTTTTTTTTTTTTTTGCGCCCGAAGCAATTAAAGGGCTACCCTGTACGTAGGGAGGCGGAAAATGCATTACGCATACCACGATAGCCGGTCTATCGTGGTTATGGGGGACTCACTGTCCTACCGGGGACCCTAAGTGATACCCCCTAAAAACCGCCTTTGGAGACAGGCAGCTGGCTGATTAAGCTCTATTGTGCCTTATCATGAGCGACCCTCTTTTGGGAAAAGAGGGCGCAGGCGGCTAAGAGCCGCTGAGGGAGTGCCTACGAAGGCAAAATAATATTAGTTGATATAATAATTATTAATTTAATTAGAACTGGCCTGAGCCGCCAGGAGGCAGTTCAGGTCGTTTGACAGTTTATTTGGCGGGTCCGAGAGAGAGTTTCTCGGCCTGCGGACACGATAGCGAGAGGGGGGTGGGGCTGCATAAGAAGCCGCCTCACGAATTAAATTGTTTGGGTGCGACTCTGAGGCTTTGAAGAAGTTCTCAGAGAGTTTTTTAAGGAACTGCTGAATTGTTGGGAGCTCTAAGTCCCGATGAAGGTCGGCATTACGGACGTACCAAGGTGCGTTCGCAGCTCGACGACAGAAGAGGTTCTGAACTATTTGGAGTTCATTTAATATGTTAGGGTTTGCGTGGGCAAAGACGGGGCCCGCGTAGGTCATGACGGGTCGTATACAGACCTTATAAAGGGTTCGCTTGTTCCGAAGGGACATTTTACTGTGTCTGCCCAACATACTGTTGAGCCTACTCAGGTAAAACCGTGCGTGACGGGTGACTCGTTTGACGTGGGGCCTAAAAGTGAGCCCTGTGTCTAGAGTGACACCTAAATATTTGGCTGTCGTATGCCAGGGGACAGGGGTCCCTAGCATACGTATTGGAGGGGGAGGCCTATGTTCAGCACGCGTATTTTATAGGATTTTACGAATAAATAAATAAATTGTATATGATACAATTCACTTAATCTCGCCATAATCATTAAACAAATCTGCCATAACTCTACTGACTGACTTCTCGGTAACCACCGTAGCTTTTTTTGTTTTCTTTAACGCTTTACGCTCACAAGAACCGTCTTTCAGTGGCTAATGATTAAGGCAAAAAAAATGACGAAAGCGAAATCACATTACACGCGATTTCAACCGCAGCTTAACGGTGTAATCGTGACCCACATGTGGCGGGCAACAAAACAGTTGTGTTAAAAAAAGTGCTAATTGGAAACGCATACGATCGAATTCCGTAGTCGTGCACTAGCATAATGCGTGAAGTAGATTGATTGTGGCAGAAGAAGCACGAGAGTAGAATAAACACAGTAGAAATGCGGACGCGCTGTTGTTGCTGTTAGGGCTGACTCTGAGCGACAGGGTGATAAATTGTGTGATAAGAGAAGAGTGTGGTTCGCAAGATGATGCAGTGACCAGGATTAAGAAAGGAATGCTTCGGTGGTTTGGTCATGTGGAAAGAATGAATGCGGAAACAGTGACAAAGCAAATTTATGTTGCAGAAGTGAACGGCAGAGTCGGAAAGTGACCTACGCGAAAATTTATCGCCCAAATTGGGGATATACTCGTATTGTTGAAAATGGGCCAAATGAAGAGTGCCCTTAACCGACGAGCATGTATGCGTAAGTATATGGATGTGGAGAAGGCAAGAGAGGTGTGTCAGGATCATGCTAAATGAAATTCTGTCTGACTCTGCCTACTCCTCTGGGTGATATGAGTAAGTGTTTATGTACTTTTTATGTAGATTGACCATATAGTGGCGGTATAAGAATATCCACTACCTCATATCGCCTCAGGAGTGTCGTAAGAGACGACAGAGGGTAAATACCCAGGAGATGGGTTGCAGTCACTTCAAATAACAATAAAAAAATAAAAAACCTTCGGCTGCCACTCCGTCTGCCAGCGTGATAAATATGGCAAATATCCCCCTTATGAAACGATCTAAGGGAGGCCGGTTACGTTTTGTATATAAAAACGGGTTTATTTAATCAATACGTTTAGAGTCATAACGGAGATAGCACTTAGCGTGTTAGTAACCCAGTAATTTTACTGATTTAAAAATCAGTAACAATATATTAAATAGACAGTTATGTTACACTAGTGACCCGCTGCGGCTTCACGTGGTTAAGATCTATTACGAAATATGTAACGTTATTTAGATTTAAAATCATTAAAGACTATTTATTTTATTAGTTATTCGTATTTCCAATAAAAATTCCAAATTATTGCCTAGAGCACTTCAGGTGTTGCACTTTATCTGTTCGTAACGTTTCAATACAATCGATTCAGCTAGTATACATAAATTTCACAAGGACTCGGAACAATTATTTGTAGTTCATATATTTCTTCCGTGTGAGATTCAAACCCGCGGCCCTCAGTGCCGCAACTCATTGCTAAACCACAGCGCCACGAAACCGTCATTGACTTTGACGCTTCTCTTTGTCACCGATCTTGATATTTTCCATCTGATATAAACTGCATATACCGCCATCTGTCGGAAACTATGAGATCTTTATGGAGTTACTCATCGTAGTCGCTGTCCACTGCCTAATCTTGTCTCTTTCAAGGTATAACCATATATCTCCGATCTTTGTCTTTGCTGATCTGTTTTCTATCACCCTCGTTTAGCAGGTCAATGCAAACTACGCTTGCTCAAACGCAGTCTCTACCCTAGTCTACTTTGTCATTTTGCCTTTGGGTTGATTCCGCATAAGGTCTGGTTAACACCAGGAATACATCTCCTTTTTAAAAGACGAGTAACGCACCTGTAATTTTTCTGGTATAGCAGTTGTGCATGGGCGGCTGCAAGCCCGTTTGGCCCCTGTTCTGTAAAAAGAGGAATTCTCAACTCGAATTAACAAATTATCGATCGATGATCTTCACAAAGCGGGAGGTTATGCAATGTTATTAACCCAATTTGTTTTATTACTTTGATGCCTGTATACGTTGTAACTTTATAATCTAAGTCTCTTTCTATTATTACTTAATGGAAAGAGAGAGAGCTACTATAAGCATTTCTTAAATTGACGTCGATTTTTATGAGTAAGAACGTAATTGTTTTATTTGAGTTCACTGTATAATAAACACTTTTACTCATTTTGATTTATAAAACGCGTACAGTTTGTTAAATCGATATAAGAATGTTGATTAAAACTACTTTTACGGAATTTATCGCGTTTAAATTATTTGATTTTAATTCCCGACGTTTCAGGTGCTTTCCAGCACCCTTGCTTTTCAGCTAGTATGCGCAGAAAAAGTAAATATACTCTACCTATTACTTTTATTTTAACAACAACAAATTACTCAGTAAGTCACGCGCTTTAAAAAGATTGAATATTATTTCCGATGAAACGGATATTCAACTTCAGCCTGGCAAACTTCACAGAAGTGGCGCACAGGGTTAACACAACAACACAACAGGAAATTGTAGTAAAATAGTTAATATTTATAAAATAATTAATCTGTCTTCAATTATAGAAAAATGTCGTGTAGGTACAAGTGGTAAAAATAAAAGGAACGTCAAAGATATGTCGGTCCGAAAATCATAAAAAGCATATCTCAATATTACGCGGCTCAACAACAAAGTTATATAAACAAACGTTTTTGTCTTCAGGCCATTAAAAAATCAGTAAAGCACAAAGCTAAGACCAACACAACTCCCTTCGCAAAAGCTTCTTGAATTCAACATATTATACGAATAGCGGCAAGTTAATAGCAAGAATTAACAGTCGTGAGGGCATTCACTTCTATTGGGCCAATTGGATGATTGCCGGTTACGTTCGAAGGGACCCGCACCGCGACAAATTGACAGTTAACCCCTGACACTATTTTAATTGAAAGTTAATTTCGTTTTAACGGTACAAATAACTTCACATTATCAGATTTAACTGTACAAATAACTTCACATTATCAGATTATAAAAAAAACTTTTGAAGTTCTATCTAACGTAACGTTCTATAAAACTATCTTAAGTTCATTTCATTTAAAAAAATATCAAACAATATTTTTTACTTCTGTATTTAATTGTTGTTTGATCATTTTTTTTAAATATCTTTACTCGAATGTTTACCGTATGCTCCATGAGTTCTGTGCCTGTGTTCGGCTTTAAGGACCCTTCTTAATTAGTCAATAGTCACAAACTGTGAGCCATTCGTCGCAAATAAATCAAAAAGGGTATTAAAATATCTCGCACCTTTGACGCTTAACTCATTATTATTATTGCCTTTTGATTTAACGATGCTCTCCCTTGCCCATCTAGATATTTTTAATGTGGCAGATACTAGATCTTGTTACGAATTCTGTTGTGATGTGGCTTTAATAGTTTAAGATTAGATTACTCTTTCGCTTTTCGCTTTGGAAATAATTTGAATCAAAAACATTTACTGATCGTTGACTTGACCGCATGTATTTTTTTTCTATCATCATATTTTGATGTGTCATTGTCATTATCACAGCCCATCGCTAGTCCACTGCCAAACAAAGACCTCACCCTTAGTTTACTAAAAAGTACTGTCCTAAGTCACCTGAGATCCATCTTGCCGAACACTATGGTTGCCAGTACAAGGTGAACCGTTCTTCCCCATCAGATGTCGATTCTTCGAGCCTAATTTATGGCAACCTCAAATATGCATATTTAAAAAAAGAACATCAAATTTCACTCTGCAACTTCTACGACAAATAGAGATTTGTAAACAAAATGCGTTTGTAGCTTATACAGTACTGAAAAGCTATAATAATGATAAAAATAAGTTTATTTCTCTATCAAACTTCAACTAGTAATTTTAAACATCCACCAGGATTTGATACATTTCTACTGGTGACTCAACACCATTGTTATCACGAGCATATGTTCAATTGTAATTAGCGATTTAGAAATATTAAGTACTAATTAAGCACAAGGTCCAAGCAAGAGGTGTAATTTTGTTTATGATAATTTACACTAGTTAATTACAGAAACTACATCATTTTTTAATTATCAATTTTTTCTTACTTAGCCATTTTAAGTTTAAGTCGTCTTTTTAAGGATAGTTTAAAGAAAGGAACGAAAGCTTTCTTACTAGCTAGACCACGTAAATTGTCGGATATATTTCGAGACACTATCAGCGACAAAGGTTAAAACAAATCTAAAAATTGAAACAAAACGTATTTGGTCCATCGAACTACATATATTGCTAACGTACGTAACGTACTTACTACTGTAATACCTCAATGAGTTGGTACCAGTTTCTTTATACAACTTTTGTACCGGCAAAAACTAAAAAAATATTTAATTTTATTCATGAATCAAAATCAGATATAGTATAAAAACATAAAATATAAACTTGTTATAATCAGATGCTTAAAATTAGAACTAAGAATTTATTTTATATTTTAAGCGTGATGTTTCACTATATAATCAAATTACTTAAAACTTAGGGAATTTTATCGCATTTAATATTAATTTATTTTTAACTCCTGACCTTTCCTGTGCTTTGTACTTTTGTACGACTCATGGTTACGGGAGTAGTCCCTCTCGTATAATATCAATAGAAATAATATTCTACGGATTTCTCATTCAGCCATCGATCACTATTGGTGATCGATGCATTCAGCTATATTTTTTATTCTTTAACGTCACGCATACTGTATTGCATTTAGTCTGCGGCCGGCTATTTCGTTCAGCCGCCATTTGTAACTTCCTTTGCCTCGTTTTGTTTTATTGCCACATGTGCGAGATTGGCATCTCTTGTTAACGATGTAACGGTTAGATGTGTTTGAGATGAATCTAGCAGAGCTACCCAATTATTAATTTTTATTTAACCAACAGTTTATTGATGATAAAATCCATAAAACAAAACTTAAATGTAAGTAGCATTACTTTTCGCGAGACAGTGCCCAGAAGCCCGCTAACTGCGTTTGCTCATATGTTCGTTAATATTGCTTTTAAACCCTAATATTGTTGGAAAATATCACTGTTTTGTGGTTAAACCCGAAAATAATTATATTTAAATTCCAAACTTTTTGTGACACATTAAAGCAGCTTAGCTATCTGTATTTTTGTTTGTTGTTTAGACTTTTTTCTACTTTATCAGCTGGTTTTGCGTGCTGGACGCAAATTCGGGCCTAAGTAAGAACTTGTATAACACCATAATAATAAGTTTTTTGTAATACTATGTTATTAAATGTGATTGTCCTCATGTTTTTACATTACATCTGATTTCTTCTCTGGAACTGTTACTAGTCTAAACTTGGATAAAAATTAAGTTATGTGCATCCTTATTTGTACTAAAACTACAACAATATATCAATATTATGCGCAGAAACAATTGTATATTCTTAAAAGATGGTTTAACGGTGGTGAATTTGTTCGCGGTGTCAGTTCTTGTACGTAGTACATATTACTTCAATGGTGTATTTTAAGTTCGACGTGATCTTGGTTCATTATAGTGCCATCTATTCGAAGCTCTAAAACCATTACCAAGAGTCGCCTCTTTAGTCTTTAGACACCCATGGTACGAAATGGATTGATTAACTCTGTAACATTCTATCACACGGTGATAGTCAAATCTTAATATTTAAGTTCGAGTTAAGAAAACATCAGTCTATTCATAAAATACTCACACGCCGGTCAGACTGGTTGATAAGCAACCGATGTCATTGCTGCTTCCAATAACCTTCTGTGGAATATTACGTTTATAGATCTTTCGCCATCAGTCGGTCTCTAAAGCCTCATCCATCTTCCAAGAGTGTGCATCATATGATCGTGATGTTAATCTATACAAATAAATAAAATTGAAGTGTCTGTTTGTAATGTCAATATTATAACAGCTTTTTAGTAAATGCATATGAAAGTATATACGGTACTTACAACAAAAACACAATTTTAAAAAAAAATCTGTCTGTCAGTTTGTCCGGGTAATCTCCGAAATGGCTGGACCGATTTTAACGAAACTTCCACTGGCAAATAGCTAATGTTAGAAGGAGTAACTTAAGCTACTTTTATTTTAGAAAAAGAATTACGGTTCCGCGCAAAACAATTAGTGACACGCGGGCGAAGTCGCGGGGAACTTTTTATTTAAAAATACTAGCTGTATTTGAATAAAAAGTTTTCATAACCTTTTTACATTCTTCTGCGCCTCGTACCTAAGTGTTTAATATTTTTATTGAACAGCTATAAAATTTCTGCATTAAATAATCTCCATTACACTATAAACTTTATTTGAGCTTTCTTTGTATTTGGTTAATTCGTAATCGTAACACACACGCCTTTAAATGCAAATTATATTTTTTTTGTTTACGTAATATTTACAGTGGTTGAAGAATACGAGAAAGAAACTAAGTTATAGTATATAGTATTTGCCGATATTTCAAAAAAATATTCGATATTTTAACTTAAAAAAATGAAATATGAGACGATCAGACCAAATTACGGATAATATGAGATAACAGAACAACTAGATACAACGTTGGAGATATCTTAAATTAATTTTGACGTAATAATATCCACAGGTTTATTCCTTCTGTCTTTATGAAGTTTAGTTTTTAAAATAATAACTTATCTTTACAAAGCACATTATTTATCCTTATAGGTATTTTCTGAAACTTCGATTTAACAATTGTTGTAGAAAATGCATCTGAGTCGATTACTATTGTATACGATGTGTGCAATAATTGTGAATTTGATACAGTCCGTTCGTATTGGTACCTCTTGACAGTGCCAAGTGTCTTTCGATCTCAAGCACGTATAGATGTCCGGTATTAAAATTTAAATCTGATATGGAGCCCTGTGACAGTCGGTAGACAAATTGTAAAATGTATTTTAGCATTTTAAGATCAAAATCAAAAGGACTCTATGCTATAGTTTATAGACTGTGGCTATAGTTTTGAAACTACTGTGTAGCTAGATAATAAATTGTAAGCTTGCGGTTTTCAGACAAGGATTGATTTGCTTTTAAAATTTTGCATACTCAATTATTTTATAACGGTTATCTTTATACTATCGCACCAGAAAAAATAATAGCACAATAAAAAGGATCCGACATTTAATTTTCAATTTGATAATTCAATTCGTTAAATTGTCTAAAAGTAAACAGTTGATCCAAAAGAACGCGTTATAGTTAAAAAGTAACAATAAAAAAAATAAGGCTGTGGTTCGACCCAGTCTTTAAACTTAGCGCAAACTGTAAGGCAACACTACAAAAACGCAACCATTCATAAAGGAGGAAACGAGACAACTGGTTGGTTGGTTTTTCAGAAAATGCATGACTGTGTGACTGAGAGAGTGAGGGCGACTGCATTCCAAGCAGAAGCACCAAGTCCAACGTTCGGGTGCCCTTCTCCTTAGTGTTGTAATACTATAGATTTTTACCAAAATGCAAGGTTAAATGAAACTCCGGATTCGAATTATTAATAAAAACATTTTTTTCCTTTCAGAGAGTCTAACAGAGGAGAAAACATGCACATCTCATCTCGTCTATAGTATTTTAAGTAAAATATGAAATTACAGCCTTAATACGCCTTACTTATAGGCGCAGGCCTCCTTTTATCTGAGAGGGTTTACACGTGAGAGTTCACTGCGTTGTACGTTTGTGGATTTCACGTGTCTTCAAAAAATTTTCTTAATTTATCAGACATCCTGATTTCCTCTCGATGCTTATTTGCCGACGAGCACGCGGTTAATCAGCTGAGGATCAAATACGAATCCCGCATACTGTAAAATACAGCGCACAGCCCCTAAGCTACCACGGCTCTTCCGTGGCATTTAATGGCTATATACACATTATATATTTTTATATATTTGAGAGAAAACTTTTTTTGATGGTTTTGATAATACGGCATAACAATATTTATTTCTCGGCAACACTGACCGACCGCACCGCGCGCGCCTCTCACTAGTGTACATGCGGTGCGTTGAGGCGGTCGCGCGTTACTCTTGCGCACTCGATTACAAAATTTCTCGGTTATCGCTTCACGTGATAATCGATAAAACCTAGAGAATTTTGACAGGACTATAGATAAATAAATATTTCGATTTTCTGTGCTATTAACGATTAACTTGCGCACAAATAAAGTGGTTTTTTTGTGTGTTTCCTTTGTGAAGGTGTGTGGTGTTTTTGTGTTTTGTGTACGTAAATCCAAGAAGGAACGCCGAGGGTACTTTCACTGGGCTGAAAGTTTAACAAAATCATTCGGATAACTTCTGCTTTAAAGGATCTAAAGGAACACTAATAATAAAAGGTAAAATTATAAATGAAGTTTATTTTATTAGCCGACCTCAAAAAAGGAGTAGGTTCTATATTAGTAGTGTATGTGTTTTTATTTGTATTCACCGATTTCTCGGAAGCGGCTGTACTGATTTAAATGATTGTTTTTTTTTAAATAACCATAACTTCAATGGTATTTCCACTTAAAGTTGAAGAAATAATGCCACCTTTAATGGTGGTTAGGAGATATAGTTTTTAAATTTAACTGTTTCGATAACATTCTAGTTCGTACCTTAGACTTAGACTTTTCTATGTTATTATATTCCTTCCATTACAACCTATAAAAGTCCATTAATGAACACAGGCCTTCTTCACAAATTGCTTCATTAGGGGATTTTGCCATAGTTGGCACAGTCGGCTAGCGGGTTGGCAACCGCAGTTTATTTATTATTATTTTGAATTATTATTGGAAAGATGCTGCTATCTTTGATCTTTGATCTCTCTGATTTTTTGAGATATTCCTTAATTCACTCAAAACGGTCAAAAATAATTTTACTAAAATTAATTAAATTATTTCTTCGATGTCTTATGTGGAAACTATTTTCTTAATTTCAGTTTTTGTAGTCGGTATTTACTTTTAATTATTTTTTTTTAGAAAAAGGGTGACAAACGAGCATACAGTCCACCTGACGGTAAGTGGATGCTGTGGCCCATAGACATCTACATTTATGCTCGATTAAGAATCAAAACGCAGATGCGTTGTCACCCCTGAGGACTAAGATAAAATAACTCGTTTTCAGTAAAAATCTCCGGATCTCTACGCTCACCATACGAAACACAGCACTATTGAGCTGCTATTTTAAGCTGGTATTCTGTGAGAGCGTGGTCTTTCCTCGGTCGAGCCGACCCATTTGTGCCACAACCATAATATAACTGCAACAGCGTGGCTCTACCACGAACAAAACCTTAATTTTTGCATCAATCAAATTTATAATTTTTTTATACTATCCACAAAGGAAAACAAGCTTAATTTCGCAGGTAAATAAATATATTTAAAAGGATAATAATGCCTGCTGCATTATTATCTTCATTAAGAAAGCACACATGCGATTTTACTATTCTTTTAATAGAATAAATCCCACCTTTTTTTTAGGATTAAATGCCCCATATTACAAAGTTAAAAAAGATTGATATTTAATGATTTCTTATATTTACGCGAACACTACACATTGATTAAAACTACTTTTACGGATATTATCGCGTTTATTTTAGGTACTATTATTTTTAATTCCCGACGTTTCGGGCGCTTTCCAGCACCCATAGTCACGGGGGACTGAGATGACTGACGTCCCGATGTCATTGTTAAACGCGGAGTACCTTCAGCTTTTTTAATTATTGTTTATGGTCCGATCTATGCAAAATGAACTGACTATGCCCTGAAGTCTTGCAGTGGTATGCTTGGGTTTAGTTTTAATTTTATTGTTTATAGGATCCCAAGCAGGTGGTAGTACCCAGCCTCCTTCTCTATTGAAGTTAGGATGTTTTTTTTAATTTCAATAGCCTCACGTATCATTATTACATTGGTGCATGACTACTTACATAACTTGGTGCATGAAAGTTAAAAAAAATAAATAAATAACGATTTCGAAAATCTCTTAAAGTAGCAAATGTATCTAAATACTTAATTATTTTCACGCAAAAAAGAAAAATATTATGTTATAAAAATAAAATTGCATTTCTCATGAATGATTTTCTGTGTCGAAACTGTTACTTTTGACAATAATCAGTCTGCAGCGTTGTCTCTTGCGCGCGTTATATCTTTGATCTGTGTGTCCTCTCTATCGAAGATAAAACACGTTATGCGCTCAATACGTCACAGAACTACGAGATATCATTGTAAAGACGTAACAAGCGATTCTTTTTTAAATTTGTGTGAAAAAAATTACATTAAAACTATATTGCCATTCGATTCTGAGCTGTGTTCAAAACTTCACGTCACTAGCTAATCGGGAAATGCTTGAAATTTGAGTTGGAGGATTCCACACGAAACGACAGACAAACAAGAAAATGAATTAAAGAGTCCGTAGAGGTGGAGCTATTTTTAAACATTGCAGCGCCGAAGCCATTGTAAATGTGTAACAACAGAAGTAACTTTGGGTCAATATTCCTGTCTAAAAGAAGTTATTTTTGAGTATCGATATCTCGGAAACTAAGCGAGATCAATGCGAAATGCGAATCCACTTTCAAATCGTGGTGCCGTATAACCCGTAGAAGACCCCATAGATCAAATAGTCCTCTTCCAGATTTGCCATAACTGCCAAACTTGGTGGACGAGTTGCTAGTCGCATTTCCAGGCGTCTCCTATACCCTTAACTTTTATTTTTTACGTTTAGAGTAAACTTAAGATTAACTACTTCATGTATGTCAAAAGAAATGAGATCAAATGTTTTTAATAGTATAAGGGTGACAAATGTGCACACATTTCACCTGATGGTAAGTAGATAATGTGTTTGATTGACATCTGTATCTGAGGACGAAGATGGAATGCCTCGTTCACAGTAAAATGGATCTCCGGCTCTATGCACTCACCATACGAAACATCAGTATTAAGCTGCTATTTCCTGATAATATTATGTGAGAGCATAGTGTAGTACTACCCCCGGTCGAGCCAAACCATTCGTACAACAATAATATTTGTGCAGGCTCTACCACGTTTTAATGATCTTTTTAACATTTCCCATATTGTCCTCTTACTACCGTCCTAGTACCTTTACCTTTACTCGACATTCCATTTTAGGTCTCAGGGACAGGTATATAATCAAAGGTCTCAGGGAAGACATCGCATTTTGATTCTTAATCAATGGTAAATTTTTAATATTGCCTTAAAACGATGATGACTCGATCTTCAAGTTGAACTGAAGTTCTTGGAAAAAGTGATTCAAAAATATTTTAGAAGAGATCACTTTAGAAAGTTTCAATGCTAAATATTTGGAAATCCTTTGTAACAATATTTGACCAAATATGTGACTTTTATGGTAAAATTTTTAAAGAGCGCAACGCGAAAGTTTATTTACATTAGTGAATGTGAAATGCTTCATTAGCATAATTACTGTATTATTACGTAGAGAATTCATATTGTGTTTAATTTTCTAGATGAATCACCCCTAATTTAGAATGATTTAGTTGTATTTTTGTCTTATTGTTACTAATGTCACATTTACATTTTTTTTATAAAAAGTAATAATTTTTGTAAATAGTCGTTTGGCGTCTATCATAATTTGTAGTCATTATCATTATAAGAATTAGAAAATGATTAATTATACATATTTTGAAAATCAAGCACACTTTTGTGTTCGAGACACAATTTGATTTTAGTATATATTTTCTATGAGACAACAGCTTGGATCGTCTACGACCGAGTTCTTTCTGATCGGTTCAATTCACTGGCGCTGCGAAGTGATGTTGCATCCCTTAGCATTTTCTATCGCATCTACCACGTGGAATGCTCTGAAGAATTGTGCGCATTAATTCTACTCGCCAAATTTTATCAACGCACATCGCGACGAAACTCACGATACCATTCACACCATCTGGATGCTCGGCGGTCCATCACTGTGCGTTTTACTAGAAGTTTTCTTCCTCTAACTACCTCTTTGTGGACTCGTATGCCATTGGCAATTTTTCCGGTCTGATAACCAACGCATCCGTAGTTCCCCTGGTGTTGTAAATGTTCATGGGCGACAGTAGTCACTTACCATCGGGTGAGCCGCTAAACAAGTAGCGTCTTATACTATCTTGCGTATGTTTGACACAAATCACCTCTCAAAGTCTCAAAGATTTGAAAAACAAGATAGCATCCGTCACGTTGCTCCTATGCGTGTGCGAATTTCACATGTCCTCGACAAATTAGGAACTAATCTTCTAAGACATGCAGTTTTCTTCGCAAATTTTCCTTAACCGCATAGAACACGATATATCTACACTACCAAGGTACTTTTGCACAAATAACTTTAATAATATATTTTTATTATATTCTTCTTATAAAAATTAGCTTTAAATAAAATCAATTGATGTCTTTACTTTTTACGTAAAAAAAAATTCAATAAACTCTTTTTTTTAATTTAAATATATTTTTTGGCTGAAGGAATACCATTTGAAAATACGACACATATTATGTACCACTGAGCTAAATTATTATGCACTACTGAAATATCGATTACGTACAAATAACGACTATCGATTCATGTTTACAGCCGAATAATTTCACGATGAGGTACACAACCGACCGCCGCGCCGAGTGTCGTAATAAGTAGTATTGTTACTCGTGAACTGAATCACATCTCCGTCAAATTCATTGGAATATAGACCTTATTGTCGAGTATCGGACACCAAAATTAATTGAAAGTAAGATCTTATGAAGCGAAACATTTGTATTAGAAATAATTTATAGGTTTTTTGAGAGCACACTACACGTATACGAAAATGAAACATTTAAATAACGTTTAACTTGGTAATAATAAGCTGGCGTAAATGATGAAAACAATTCCTTATCTAAAAATTTATAAATAAACATTGTTTTCTTCTATTTTATAAGCCATCAAAATTATACATCACTGATCAAGTTAGGTAAATAGTTCAAAGCCTGTAAGGAAACTAGATAGCTAATTAAGATATGCTACATAATCATCAAACATCCTATCTGTAATCGGATAATACATACGGTTATCGAATAAAAACAAATATACTTAGCATAATACCTATTTTGTGATTAGACAATTAACATAAAGATGTCTGCCAAAGATAATCAAAGGCCACATTTGTTTTTGCAAAAAAAACTTCAAGTTTTTCGGATAAAATATAGCCTAGACCCTCCTACTTGAAACTAGAACCATCCTGGCATTGCTACGCATGAGTAAAGATACCGTATTGTCATTACTCTGTGTATGGCTACTGTACGTTAAACATCGATAGTTTGGTAATCCGATAGTATCGATAGTTTAACTAAAAACTATCGATAGTATCGATAGTCTATCGATAGTTTAAAAACTTGTAGGATTAGCGTAACATCAATAAAATAACAAATGTTATACGAAACGTAGAATTTTATTTTGATATATATATATTCGAAATAACAATCAAATAATCAAAAATCAGTATTCATCATTATTATAGTTAGAAATCAATCATTAAAATAACAGCTATTTTGTTTTATAAACAACAATTCATTTAATCTTTTTTCTTTTAACCTATTTCTGCGTTCGGTTAAAATTTGTCCGGCCTTCGAAAATATTCGTTCTGAAGGCACAGAAGATGCTGGAATACAGAGATAGAGCATCGCTAATTCCTTCAATTTATTGTTGGTGTATTTCCAGTATGTTATAGGACACTCTTTTCTGTCAATTACTGGCTTCTCGAGATATTGCCTGACATCTACCAATGAGTTACTCAACGGGGTCGATACGTCCGGAACGTCTAGAAATCCCAACAGGTCATTAGATGTTCCTGAAGACGTGGATGGTGTTGGTTGCGTTTCTTCTACAGCCAAGCGTTCTTTAGTTAAATGGCTAGCATAGGCCTTTTCCAGCCACTGACCAGCTCGCTTCTCGTCGTCACTTGTTTTGAACCCCTTCTTCTTAAATCTGGGGTCCAATATTGTAGCAAGTACAACAGGTGTCCTGCTTTCATAGGGACTTAGTCTTTTGTCAACTGATCCCTTCATGCAGAGTAATATTTTTTTTCCGCTTTCAGTAACAATTTGAGATTCAACTTCTACTAATTTCGTTTTTATTCCACGAATCAATGGTATTATCAGTGACAATGTTATATAGCTTTCTCCGGAAATTTTTGTTGTAGCTAGATCGAAAGGTTCCAGAATTTGAATTGTTTCTTGAATAATTAGGTATTCGTCAGCATTGACTCCTGGTGGAGCCCGATTACATTCATTAAGTGCGAGAGTTAATTCTGTCTTCATTGTGACAATTCTTTGCAGCATGTGGTATGCACTGTTCCAGCGGGTGGGTACTTCCTGGATCACTTTCAGTTCTGGTTTATTTAATTCACGTTGAATAGCCCGTAATTTATCGCTAGCTAGAGTACTCATCTTGAAAAAAGTCACAATCGATTTACATTTTTTCAGAATCTGGTCTAAGCAGGTCACAGCAAACGAATCACTTACCGTCAGGTTTAGTGTGTGCGCAAAGCAGGGTATATGTCGTATATGCAGTTTGGCTGCGGCGTTAATCATTGTTTGAGCGTTATCAGTCGTTATTGCTTCACATTTTGACCTGATATCCCATTTTGAGAGAGTAGCATCCAACATCTGAAAACAATAATAATATTGTTTATGTCTGATTATAAAGAAACACTGAATTGGTAGGTATCAAGGCAATAAAATTTAAAAATACTTACACTGGCTATATTTTCTGCGTTATGACTTCCTTCCATCTTCACAACTTCCAATAATGGTGCAATTAATTTTTCGTTGTGAAAGAAATGACAAGTAACTGAAAGGATGCCTTCATTTGCAATTGATGTCCATAAGTCAGTAGTCACACTAACATGTTCTGCTTTCGATAATGCTATGACGAGCTTCTGTTTCACGTTTTCATAATATTCCGGCAGTAATTTCTTTTTCAATGTTGTTGTATCAGGAATTTCATATCTACTATCGAGAGCATTTACAAAATCCCGAAATCCTTCATGTTCTCCTTTTCGCAAAGGTTCCATGTCAACAGCAATCATGCGCACGTATTTGTTATCCAAATTTTGCTTTGTTTTCCCATCTGGATATTTACTACTTCTATCAAAATAATTTTTTAGCGTATTTCTCTTTTTAGGGCTTGGGCCCATTTTCTCATTTTGCTCAGTGGTATCTACGTCTTGAGTAACAGAAACAGTGGATGACCACATCCATACCTCATTATGTTTTCTCTTCATATGATCGATCAAGTTCGTAGTATTTCCACTTAGTTTAAACTCTCTTTTACACAAAGAACACTTGGCAAACTTTTCATTAGTCTTTTTGAAGTAATCCCACGCACGTGACTTACTACTCATGTTTTATTGTTTAATTCTAAATTGTTTGTTACTCCACTCAACTTCAAACATCCACAATAAAAAACTGACTGACTGACTTTTGTCTTGTAAATGAATGATATACGCACGGTAATTCCCCAACCATAGAGAAGAATCTCAATGTCTACGCCTTTGAATGTATGATATACGCACGGTAATTCCCCTACCATAGAGAACAATCTCAATGTCTATACCTTTGTCACTATAGCCGGGGAATAACTTACATACATGCATACCTCGACTCTAGGGATGTAAAAGTAGTACCCGAGTAAACAATCGATCGATAGTTTTAAAAACTATCGATAGTATCGATAGCCATTTACTATCGATACTATCGATAGTCTATCGATGTTTAACGTACACTCTCTCTTCTCTATCTATTCGTAAAGTTTTATCACAATCTATTCATCCATTTCGAAGATAAGCTCTAACAGAGACACAGACAGCCAGAAATATTTATGCCATAATAACGTGCTATTAAGAAACAACCGCCAAAAAAGCCGACATAGCTAAATAGAAACCAGTTATTTAATTTTACAGACAAACACTTCATTTTTATTTATATGAATAGATTAAAATCCCGTCCATTAATGCTTATTAACTGGGTGAAAGTGAGTTACTATATACAAAAAGATAACACAACATACGCCATACATTTGTCAACCATGGGCTACTCGAGATTATTTTGAGTATTTTTATCTCCCGGTCCATGGGAAACGGCGCATGTGGTGAGAAACGCAGCGTGAAAACGAACAAGTTCTATTGGGCACGCAGTGACAGATGCTTCCTAACTACTATTTATGTTTTCGCAGACAAATGCCTAACTATATTCAAATTCTTCCTTTGAGTTTTATTTTTAGTACTTAACACTATTTCGTTTTGGTTCTATTAAGGTAAGTTGAATATTATTGTTTTAAAAGTAAAGGTAGCCTTCGTTAGGACTTCAAAGACGTGACCATGAGTACTGTAAAGCGTCCATAGCGTCGAGAATTTAAAAAAAAAATAAATGTAATAAAAACCATAAACTGGATTGGATGAATAGATGGATGGTTGGTAAATCATTAAGTTAACTATTCGTTATGATTTCTTATATTTACGCGAACACTGTACATTGATTAAAACTACTTTTACGGATTTTTTCGCGTTTTATTTATTTTATTTTTAACACCCGACGTTTCGGGTGCTTTCCAGCACCCATGGTCACGGGGGACTGAGGTAACTGACGTCCCGATGTCAAAGTTAACCCGGAGTACCTTCAGCTTTTTTAATTATTGTCTTTGGTCCGATCTACGCAGAATGAACTAACTGTGGTTTGAAGTCTTGCAGTGGTATGCTTGGGTTTAGTTTTAATTTTATTAATTATAGGATCCCAAGCAGGTGGTAATACCAAGCCTCCTTCTCTATTGAAATTAGGATGTTTTTTAATTTCAATAGCCTCACGTATCATCCTTGGTAGGAATCGGTGTTCTTTCGCGAGGATTTGTGGTCTATCAAATCTGATGTAATGGTTGGGGCCATCTAGGATATGATCGCAATTTTAATTAACTATTCGTTAATTAAAAATACTATAGCCATTAAAAGATATAGTCTTCCCATCTTTTCCAAGTTTTATATAAGAAATAAGTAGCTCCTAAGCAACGTTGTCTTTTATTATCAAAATAATGAAAATGTTCACTTATCATTTTATTATATTATAAATTAAAAAATGATGTTGTACAACCAAAATAAATTTCTCAATTACTTACATTCATCCTTATCACGTACTTGCATCTGAGTGTACAAACTATTGCAATCGTAAAAAAAAAACTTCGTTAATTTGTTTACGTTATAATTGGTATTAGATAACAATAGTATACTACCGAGAGAACTATTAACAAGTAACTATTTACTTACATTCGTTTTTTTAATACTGACGGCTTGTTATTTGTCTGCGGCACTATAGGCCTGAGTTCGAATCCCGCACGGAGAAATTATTAATTGTATGACCTAAAAATAATTCTTGCGGCTCAGAATGTTTGTCCAGGAACTACTTGTCTTTGTAAAACCCCTCTACTTGAAGATGAAATAATAGTTTGACAAGACAAAGAGTCCTGCCATTCTAGTATTTCATCTACCTAAGAGACCGTCTAGGTGCCCCCTTACGCCCTTTTTATAGAACCATATGGTAACTGGATGCATTGACCTATATAAACCTACATTTATCCTCGATTAAGAATCAAAATGCAGATAACGTATCTGCACCCCAGAGGACTAGGATAGAATGCCTCGTTTTCAGTAAAAAGATCACCTGTTCTCTACACTCACCATACGAAATACATCAGCATTAAGCTGCTATTTTTTGCTGGTATTCTGTAAGAGCGTAGTTCTTCCCCGGTCGAGCCGACCCATTCGCGCTACGACCATAATATAACTGCAAAATTCCGCGATCGTATTAAACCTTATTCTCCACGTGCGTTTGAAAATTATATAGTGGCTCTATATCTATAGTATCTATAGTGGCTATATGTGAATACAGGCTATGAGAGAGAACATAGCACGTAACCACAGAGTAAATAATAGTACTACATTCTACTCTAGTCAGACAGTCTGATTGAGAACCTCTTCTTTTTCTAGAAGTGGGCTTAAATTAAGTGAAGGCACATCTATAGGTTGACTAGTTTTAAAATTTATTTTTCTCACTTCGTTGCATTTTATAAAAGTTAACATTGTTAAAGTGATTTAAATAAATGGCCAGATATTTCCACGTTCAATTGTACGAACGTTGCCGCATTTGGCAAACTGTACGTGCTCTTCTATGGCGGTACATTGTCTCAGACGTGCTCACGGACGGACGGTGATTTATTGTGCAGTTGGGTTATGTTAAGAATCACATGCGGAGAATTTGTTCGCGATCTGTAACGCGACGTCTGTTCAGATTAAATCTACAAAAAACATGCCACAGTTACAAAATAACAGTCCTTTGAAAATAATGACGATATAACGTGGAGCGGTAGGAGCGGTGATAGTTCTATTTTAGCTAACTCTAAAAATATTGGTCTTTTTTGTATGTTATGTAATATATTGGTTAATTTTAAGCCGAATTTTATAAAATAAGTTATGCTTCAGGGTCGGTCCCCTGTGAATTTGAAATTTTCACCTTAGGGGTGAATTATTATATTATTTATTCTATATAAAACAATTTTATTACTTATCTCTTCTCCTTTTTTTATCCATACCTTTTTTACCTTTATAACTTTATATACATCAAAAGATCATTTTGATATTAGATTAGATATATATTACATAGATATAAATAATATTAAATTTTATTGTTCCTAGTATTTATTTCAATTCTTCGAATGCTTAATGCTACCCCAAAGCTTACTGCATATCTAAAGATGATCATTAATATTTTATCTCTCACCATACCTCAGATATCGTAGGCAGACCTAATTTATAAGCATTAATTTTATCATTAAACAGACCAGTCCAAAATATAAAACCACTATATTAAACCGGAAATAACTCAATTAGAACGGGAAGCGCTCGATAAATGCGCCATTAAAAGTTCATAGAGCGCGATAGGTGTAAAACAAAAGTTCAGTTAACTCAGTTAAAAATAGCTTATTGAGTTGTGGTTTAAAATACTACCTAGTTGTTCCGGCGGTTACTGAACACGTTAACTTGAAGTTAATTTCATTTATACTCTTTTCATAACAATATTATCCGTACTATTATTATATATGTTAAAGTTTGTGTAGATGTTTTGTGACGTTTAGCAATCACGTATAAAATGAATTGGATAAAAACATTCTCGAAGATGATCAAGTTCTGTAATAAATGACAATAATTAACAGGAGATGGGTTGCAGTGTTACGGTAATATTATACAGTGTCGTTCTAATAACATCTACAAACATAAACACTCACGCCTGTCACCCAGAGGGAGCAGAGTCACCAAAAATTAATATTCAAAAACTGACACTGGGACTGACATTGGGACGTCAAACATCTCAGTCCTCCCCGTGACCAGGGGTGCTGTAAAGCACCCGAAACGTCGGGATAATAAAAAATAAATTAAAGTTGAATTAAACGCGATAAAATCCGTAAATAATAGTTTTATTCAATGTGTAGTTTTCGCGTAAATTTAAGAAATCATTATAGTATTTTTTGAGTTATCTTTAATATTAACTTCGAATACATTAATGATGTTCTCATTTTAGTTATGTTGAAGTTGGTTGTACAAAATTTTTAATTTTACCACATGTACAAACACCACGTTCAGCTTACCAAACAACAACACCAAAACAATGTTCAATTTTTTTTTAACTAAAGCCCATGTCACTGTTCACAGCATGACATACTGCCTGCCGGGCAGCCTCTTTATTAGAAAGTAATAAGGTAAAAATAAAAAATAAAACTATAACTGTCTTTACTGGAAATTTTTTCGCCTTTGGAAAATATCCTGGTGGTGTGCTTTCATCTCATAGTCCTTTTTCTCATAGTCTCGATACTGTAAGATGGATCAATCTTATACACCTGTTTATTCATCCTGTTCAACGAAAGAGGTTGAGGTCGAAAGAGATTGTATTTTGCATATATTTACTTCGCAATTTTACAAGTATAAATTATCAACCGCAAACCTCACTTTATCTTAAGTTCTCCATCGGCAATATAAATATGCTAAACCTATATACTGTTATGTAATAATAAAATTTTGTGTTTGCGAAGAGATAATACTGCAAACTGACTCAAAAAATCATTCATTACCTGTGCAATTTCATTTTTATATATCATAATATTTTTGTGCATAATAAATAACAGTATAGGTAGGTACTTAGTTTTATACGTGGAAGAGCCACTTGCAGCTACATATGGTGGTAGCATAAATGGGTCTGCTCGACCGGGGTAGGACTGCTCTATCACAGAATACCAGCGTAAAATTGCAGTTTAATGCTACTTTGTATTGTATGATGAGTGTAGAGAACCGGAGACCCTTTTTTCTGGAAACGAGGCATTCCATCTTAGTCCTCACGGTTGAAAACGCTGTCTTTGTATTTTGATTCTTAACCGAGGATAAATGAAAATGTCTATGGGCCACAGCATCCGCATATCATCAGTAGAAAAGGTCTCCAGTTTTCTACACTTATTCTTACTACAACCAAAATATAGCTGCAGCATGGATCACCACGTAAACGTTTATTTATTATATTCTTCATTCTTATCTGATTTCCTGATTTTAACCTCACACTTCCATACAATAATTATCATCGATAATGTTATCTATACAATACATTTTCATAGAAAGCTTTCATTATCGCACGCACTGACGCATCTGTATTTAGGTACCAGTTCCAATCGCATATTCATACGAAGAACACAGTCATACGAAGAACAGTTACCTTTTGTGAACTTTTGAGAATGGGTTTATCAGTGCCGTTTAAGTGGTTTTATTCAAAGGTAAGACTTTGTTTCAACGAAACTTCATTTCTCAAAAATACATTCTTCTCTCAATGAGAATACATACATGGATTACAATATCAGAGCACTACCTTGAAAGTTACAGCTTATATACGTCCCACAGCTGGGCACAAGCCTCCTCTCATTTCTGAGAGGGTTTTAGGGCAAGGAAGTGTCCGCCACCCTGACTCTTTCTCAGACATGCAGCTTTCCTCACGATGTTTTCCTTCATCGCCGATCACGGGGTAAATGTTTGATGCCGGCCGGGATCGAACCCGGGTTGCACGCGTACTGTGACATTTACAGCGAGCGCTAACTATCTGAGCTACCACGACTTACTACCTAGTAATTGATGGAAAATGGATGTAAAGGAGGCGAGAGAGTTGTGTCAGGATCATGTCAAATGGAAGTCCGTAGTCTCTGTCTAGTGTCTACCTCTCTGGCGACGGGCGTGAGTGTTTATGTTATGTTTTTTTTTACCCAGTGATTAATCTGATGACAAGGTTAGTCATTACTTATTGTATTTAAAGTATCAATATTTGTTCGTAATTATTTCCTACATTGATTATAATTATTAAGTTGAAGGTAGCCGTGGTTAACTTTGAAATTAAGTCTTACTCTGACCGTCGGTGGTGCAAAGTACTCCAAAAGTCGGGGATATAAAAACCAAGACCGATCGCGAAAAAATCCATAAAAACTAGTTTCTTTAAACGAATAGTTGTTGATTATTGTAAAAGTAGATGCTCCTGTTGGGCTATTTTTAAATCCTCAGGTAAAAATTACTCTTAAGAAAAATACATCATAAAAATAAGCTTGTATGAATAAATAGTTCAACTTTTTTATTTTATATTTAGTCGGGTTGTAATTTTTTTGATGGATCATTTTTATCTGTATAATGAAACATCGGAATTTTAGTAGTTTAATGTATAATTATTGCACTTCTTAAATTATTTAGTTTTTTTTTAAATTATTTTGAAGATTTTTCAAGTTCTAACCATAATTTATTCTAGATTTTCTAAATTATAATTTTTAGCAGTTCCTGAAGCTATATTTAGACAATTTGTATTGGATATTCTTTACTTTTTCGCGTTAGTTAGTTTTGAAAACTTATTCTCCAAAATAAAATAAAAATGCGTTTCTCTGGAACAAACAGACAAAAATTTATGAATTGCGTTTTTGTTAAAAGTACCCTGTATAACAATACTTTCATATGCATTTGTAAAAAGCTGTAATTTTGACATTACAAACAGACTCTTCCATTTGATTTATTTGTATAGATAAAGAATATGTGTCTATGTAAATATGTGCATACTGGCATCAAGGCAGGTAGAGTAAAGTGGTCATACAAACACGATTTTTCCATACAAAACGCTTAAACCAATTAAATAAAATCATTTTTATCTCGTTCATGGCTGTAAGATCCCTTTGCCTTTCCTGCACGAAAAATTAAAAAAAAAAGTTATGCGAACGAATACCAAGCGTCGTTTCTATACAAAGAGCAATTTCGACCACAGGCGATACTAAAATAATAATAACTCACCTAACAATCCACACTGTCGTCTACTAAATAGAATCTTGAAATTGCCCGCCATAAACATTTTCCAGGTCACAGTCGTTAATTCGTCCAATTATAAAAGCATAACCCCGGGTATAAACTAAGGTAGGTGCGCCTAAAAAGGGCCGGTTCCAAATAAGGTCCATCTTTTCAAACTTCTCCTACTTAATACTTAAAACAAAACGGATACCACGCGGCCCCTTCCCAGTAACCAATCACAAAAGCGCACCGACGTTTATTGTTTTCGCGGTGACCATTTTGTCAGTGGCTCTGTGTTTAACCCCAGGGGCGGTCGACGTGACTCAATTTATAAAATATTGTGACTCAATTTTGCGTTGTTTTAGTTATAAAACCCGGTCGTTTTGTAATAATTCTGCAATAGTAGTGTAAAATACTTTCAGAACGTGGATTGACAGGGTAAGTTATCAAAATTATTGCTTTTTTATCTCGATTTTGTTTTAGTTTTCTCAGTACATATCTAAGTGCCTAACAAGGTCCACTTGTTGTCTCCAAAGAAGGGCCGGACCTTATTAGGGGTACGAAGTTTTAAAATAGACATTTTTTTTATGTTATTAGAAAACTCAATGACATATTTTTAACAAACATACTTAAAAATATGTATTACTATACACACTTAGCCAATAACAGAGTTTCACAACATGCTGAATAACACTTACGAAGCAGTGCGGTAAAATTGTAACGTCATGTAATTTGTTAATATATATATATATATATATATATATATATATATATATATATATATATATATATATATATATATATATATATATGTGTGTGTGTGTGTGTGTGTGTGTGTGTTTTAATTTATTTTTTTATTTTTTTGTACCTTTAATTCTAATATAACTTTAATAACA
Organism: Parnassius smintheus behrii; assembly: GCA_036936625.1. NCBI lineage: Eukaryota > Metazoa > Arthropoda > Insecta > Lepidoptera > Papilionidae > Parnassius > Parnassius smintheus. Next base: position 41,639,860 of record JAUPFT010000015.1, read on the forward strand.
ACACGCTTTTTATTTTGACACTTTCAGAAATGATCAGTTACTTAAATTCCCATTCGTTTTTACGTAATTTTATAAGATTTTATTTACGCAAATCAACAGTATCTTTTGACATAGGTATTGTTCATATATTAATATAAGTATATTGATTCCAGTAAAGACAAAAATGGAACCTTCGCAAAAAAGAAAACGGGGCTCAGGATGGTCTCAAACTGATCTTCAGAATGCTCTAGATGATATAAAAAACAACCAAATGTCTGAGCGTGCAGCAGCTTTAAAATACAATATACCACGGCGAACGTTGAAAAATCACATAAAATCTGGAAGCGTGGTGAAGAGGATGGGAAGAAAAGCTGTTTTTACCGACACACAGGAAAAGGAATTAGTAGAGAGAATTAAGAAGTTTTCAAGTATAGGCATGCCTTTGACACCAAAAATAATACGTAAACAAGCTTACTTATTTTGTGAAAGAAATAATATACAAAATCCCTTTAGTGACAAAAAATTGACTGCTGGCAAGAAATGGCTTAACAATTTCCTCGCACGAAATAAAGACATATCTCAACGTAAAGCACAATTCATGAACCCTGCGAGGGCTCAGAAATTAAATAAGCATATAGTTGACAAACATTTCAAAGCCATTCGGGAAATATATGATGAGTTAAATATTGACCAACACCCAGAACGATTATATAATGTCGACGAAAAAGGATGCCGATTAACGATACATGGCCAACAAAAGTCTTGGCTGGAAAAGGTTCTCGAAGGGTTCACCTTATAGCACAAGAACATGCCGAAAATGTCACTATAGTACCTTGCGTGAATGCTACTGGAAACGCCATTCCACCAATGATTGTTTTTAAAGGAAAAAGATTGCGAGAAGAATTTTTGGAAAATTTACCAGCTGGTTCTTTGGTGAAAATGGCACCAAAAGGTTCTATGACAACCGAGCTCTTCGTTGAGTTTATTGAGCATTTGGCCAAATACAAACTCCCAGGAAAATGTTTGTTGATTTTCGATGGCGCGTCATCCCATCTGGACTATAAAATTGTCGATGTTGCAGAAAAGCATGACATAGTTCTGTACTGTTTGCCATCGAATACAACCCACGAGCTCCAACCGCTCGGTAAATCAGTTAATAAGTCATTTGAGCATTTTTGGGATGAAGAGGTACTACTTTTTATTTACCAGAATCCACAGAAGAAACTCACCAAAGCACGTTTTAATAAAATCTTTACAAGAGTATGGGCAAAATGCGTGACCCACGGCAATATTATTAACGGATTTAGGGCAACTGGTTTGTACCCCTGGGATCCGAGTTCAATCCCCGAAGAAGCCTTTGCGCCATCCATGCTCACTGAATTAACTGCTGCGCAACGCTCTACTAAGGAAAATTCTGTAACTGTACCAAATTCTCCTGAATCTGTTAAACTTTTAAATCGTACCTTTGACTCAGATATTACATTTTTTGAAGAAGATGGCTCTACAGCTCAAAATTCAGTAGCAACAATAAAGCAACTCCAAAACAAAGATGTTAATTTCCAGAAATTAGTTGACTATAGCTCTTCTATAGAATCTTTAGACTCGGATGATATACATGTCCCTATTCGATACAATACACCTGTACCTGGTCCTTCAGGGTTACAAGTTCAACATGTTCAACGTCCAGCTACACTCTTGTCTTCTCCATCAGATATATCCGACATTGCAATCTTTCAATGATGCAAAACTATTCAGCAAAACGTGTTAGAATATATACCTCTTCTTCCGCATCTGATGAAGAAAATAATAACCCTCTCCAAACATATTTTACACCGAAAAATAACCAGCTTGATTCATTTGATGATGACATGCCACTATCAGAACTTAAAAATAATAAAAAACGATCTGATATTCAAGAGTCAAGTTTTAAAGAATTTCTTCCAACTCCCAATTATGCTGAAACGAAGGCTAAGCCAAGACGAAAAGCATTAAATTACGTTGGGCAGAGAATAACTAAAGATTTATTTAAAGACAAGACAAGCAATAATGCAAAAAACTCTGCCAAACAGGCCAAAAATTACAACAATAATATTAAAGGTCAAAAAGGAAAGGCAAGAGAAAAATCATCTAAAATTCTAAAGACTAAACCAGATAAAACAAAAACTAAACAAAAAAATAAAACAATGGAAAATTCGGTACAAGGTAAAAAAAAACAAAAAAGTAATAAATGATAAAGAAAGCTGGTATTGCCCAGCTTGTAACACGGATACAGTGCTAGCAATGCGGCAATGCAGAACATGTAACTTGTGGTATCACGAAGAATGCGTAGGTCTTACCAAAGATGATTTAGATATATTTTTTTGTCCTTATTATTATATTGTTTTTGTCGAATTAGGGGTTTATTCAGACGTTGGCGGCATAGGACATCTGTGTCTACCACTGCGTTACAGCGTATAAGAATTGAGAGGTTACAAGATGAAGATGTGAAAGACAAGTACAAATGCAGACTGAGAGAAAATATAAGTAATTTGGATGAGTTGTGTGTGAATGAGTTAGACTTGGAGAATGTGTGGCATAATGTTAAGAAAGGTTTAGTGGATGCAGCTACCGAAGTATGTGGTGTTAGTAAGAGAATGAATGAAAGGAAAGACAATACGTTATGGTGGGATGACGAGGTACGTATGGAAGTTGAAGCAAAGAAGAGAGCATGGCTAGATTTACTAGCGACCAAAGCTGGTAACTCTGGTGGTAAGAATGATAAGAATGAAAGAAAAAAGGCAGAGTTTAAACGTTTAAATAAGAGAGTAAAAGAATTAGTTGAAAGGAAAAAGCAAGAAAGAACGGATAGGAATGATAGAAGAATATCGGATAACTTCCAGGCAAATATTAAAATGTTCTGGAAACTCGTAAGAAATACCAGGGGAAATACAAAACAGCCTAGATTGAATGCGATACGAGACGAGAATGGCTGTATCCTGAATGATGAAGTGTTGAGTCTAAAGAGATGGAAGGAATATTTTGAAAGCGAATTTATGAGTGAGGAGAAGTGTGAACTAAATGAAATAGAAATTCCGAAAGAAGATGAAAGAGATAGGGAGATAAGTATGGATGAAATAATGAAAGCAATGAAAAGCATGAAAGTAGGTAAGGCAGCCGGATATGATAGAGTTTCACTCGAAATGCTAAGGGCTGGAGAGGACGTGGTGGCAGGCCTGCTGTACACCTTGTTTAATTTATGTTGGGAACTAAAGCGGGTACCGGGAGACTGGTGCAAAGCCGTGATAGTCCCAATATATAAGGGAAAAGGGTCACAGCAGGACTGTAAAAACTACCGTGGTATCAGCCTTCTTAGCATTGTGGGAAAACTGTATGCTAAGGTACTAATTGAAAGAGTTATGAAAGAAACTGATGAAAAAATTTGGGATGTGCAAGCGGGATTTAGAAAGGGAATGGGGTGTACAGATCAAGTCTTTTCCATGCGCATGATCGCGGAGAAGTTTTTGGCGAAAAACCAAAGAGTTTTTTGTGCGTTCATGGACTTGGAAAAGGCTTATGACAGAGTGGACAGGGATGTGTTATGGCAAACGCTGAACGCATTTAGGTTGAGCGCTGGTTTGATACAGGCATTAAAGTCTCTGTATAGGGACTCGAGTGCTTGTGTTAGAATCAACGGGGTCTACTCGGGCTGGTTTGGCATCCATAAAGGTGTCAGACAGGGCTGTGTAGCTTCCCCGTGGCTGTTCAACCTATTTATGGACAGCTGTTTGGAAAATTTGAAAGTTGAAGAATGCGGGGTAAGAATGGGTGAGTTAACCATCAAATGCCTTTTGTACGCCGATGATCAAGTCATACTTGCGTCGTCGGCGGCCGAGTTGCAAATGATGGTTACATTAATGAACAGGTCATTAAAAGAAAGGGGAATGAAAGTGAACGCAAGTAAGACGAAAGTGATGGTTTTTGAAAGAGATGAAAGCAAAACGGTATGTGAAATAAGAATAGAAGGAGAGTTAATTGAGCAAGTGGATGAGTTCGTATATTTGGGATGTGTATTCAGCAGGGATGGGAGATATGATAAGGACATTGAACGACGAGTGAATGCAGGAAATAAAGTAAATGGGGCTCTACACTCTATTGTGAAAAGTCAGAATGTGTCAAAAAAGGCACGTATGGCAATTCACAGTGCTGTATTAGTCCCTACTTTAACGTATGGTAGTGAAAGTTGGGTGTGGCAGAAGAAGCACGAGAGTAGAATAAATGCGGTAGAAATGCGGTCGCTAAGGAGTATGTTAGGGCTGAATCTGAGTGACAGGGTGAGAAACTGTGTGATAAAAGAAGAGTGTGGTTTGCAAGATGATGCGGTGACCAGGATTAAGAAAGGAATGCTTCGGTGGTTTGGTCATGTAGAAAGAATGAATGCGGAAAGACTGACAAAGCAAATATATGTTGCAGAAGTGAATGGAAGAGTCGGAAAGGGACGTCCTAGGCGGAAGTTTGTCGACCAAATTGGCGATATACTAAAAATGGGCCAAATTAAGAGTACCCTTAACCGACGAGCATGTATGCGTAGGTATATGAATGTGGAAGAGGCGAGAAAGGTATGTCAGGATCGTGCTAAATGGAAGTCTGTAGTCTCTGCCTACCCCTCTGGGTGACAGGCGTGAGTGTTTATGTTATGTTATGTTTTTTGTCCTGATTGTGTGTAACATTCGCAATAGATGTTAACTTAGTTTTTTATTTTTATTATTAATTATAATTACTTATTAATGATTATTATTAAGTACCGTGTGGTCAAACTATCACTTTTTGCTTTATTATTGAGTTTTACATTATTTGTCTGAAGTTATTAATTACTTTGATTTTTATATTTGTTATAATATGTTCTCCCACAAGTTTAATTTAGTTTTTATTTATTTGTTGAACAAATTATTAGGTGAAAAGTTGCCATTTTTTAATTTATATACGCTTGTTTTGATTACATTTTAAACAGAAAAATATATAATAAGGATAAGTAAATACACACTGTGAATATATGTGCATATTTATCTTTTAATCTTTAGCTGCAATGGTTGCCATGTTTGTTATTTTCAAACACTTAATAAGGTCCAGACTATGATTACAGAAGTGTAATACCTAATAAGGTCCAATGACTAAGACTGAATAAATGACTGATTAGTAACATTTTGTGATTTTCTTTACTAGAGTAAATAAAAATCAGCATAAAACTACAATAATGTTTCAATTATAACTAGAAAATAGATTAATTATAACTCGTATACATTTCCTAAGACTTTATAAGGGCCACGACACTAATTTATATAAATTTCCGTTTCATTATTCGAAAGCTACGAACTTAATAGTAGTTTAAAGCCACTGATTTCTAAAGATGTAATTTTTCTGGTATATAACGCCTAAAACCTTGCAGTTCAATTATGGACCTTATTTAAAGCCCTAGTGCCCAATAAGGACCATAGACAAGCTTTTAAAGAACTTTTTTTGTAAGTAATTGGCCATTGGTGCTTTGTTTTTGTACAATATTTTCTCTTCAAATAAAAACAATTTACTTGATCATGATGTCTTACAATTAATACACTTCCCTAAATTGATTTATAAGGATTTCCAAAAACCCGGCCCTTATTAGATGCAATTACCTTAGTATTACACTAATTACCAACGTGCACCGTTCTCCCCGGCGCTATTTGAACCGAAATCTATAGGTCGACTTAAAGCTAACCAGTTTGCGAGGTATGCCGTTACGGGTTTCCTCTCTCACGATCGACGGAGCCAATGTGCCGGGACTGTAGCCACCATTATTTTTTTTAAATATAATCTGATTAAGGTTTTTGTACGCTTGGACCATAGAGAAGCTTGGACCAACCAAAACGAATGTGGTTGAAATATTCGGATAGAAATTCAAGGCTAACATTTTTATTATACTAACTATTTTCTATGTTTTTCAAATGACACTATTTACAGTAAATAAATACTTAAATGACCAACCTTAAAAGCAAAAGCATTTAACACTTTTGTTAAATGCTAAAATATTTACATTTCAGGTTACATAAGATTGATACATTGATATATGAAGACTAGATGACAAGAGATTTATTAGTTTTTAAGAAAAAGTGTAAGCAATTGTCAAGGGAAAAAGGCGAATACAATTGGAATACTATATTCTAAATTACCCGCACCCTAAGTAATATCACGCTTTTGGAGATTTTCAGTTTGACATATATTTTGAGAAGATTCCTGGTTTTTGTTTTGTTTGATTGTTTATATTATTAAAATTAAATAATTTTGCAATTATTTAATGCATTTTTTACTTGGCAATAACGTTTCCTTTTCTATGTTCCAAATATGCTACAGTTTCCTAAAATTAATTACTTTGTTTTGTAATAAGTTAGTTGCGAGCGACCTGTCATCGCTGTTTTCTTTTTATGCAATGCGAATGCAACAGTGTACAACTAACTCATTAGTTGTTAGCGTCATAAGGCAAACTATATGTAATAGTAACTCATAAACAAAAGTAACACCTGATTTTCAGTACCTACATTTTTCGCAAATAAAACTTTATTATAATAGCATTACGTATTATATTAAGTACCTTGATTTACAGACAAATTTTGAAAGTGTTTCGACTTTGTCTTTGACATCAAGTAAGGATGACTAAAAAGTACACAGTCAGCCTGATGGTAAGTCGATGATGCTCATATACTGTGCGTGTATACTCAATTAAAAATCAAAACTTTCAGATACGGTAAGGGTAATCCTTAACGCCTATATAAAATACAGACCTCGGTATCAGTAAAACAGTCTCCTGTTTACATCACTATATAAAATACATCAATATAATAATGTTATTTCACGTTAGTATTCTGTGAAAGTGTTGTTCTTCCTCAGTTAAGTAATTTCGTGCTACAGCAATAATACAACGTGTCTCAATGGTGGTAGCTCTATCTCACGGTAAGTGGCAGTAGTAAAAATTTAGTCGCCATAGTCAGAATGAACGCGGATAACACAATTACATAAATTTTCTTAATACTGAGCATTAATAATTCGGAATAAGCTAACCGGAAATTCCGAATCATTCAACACTACTCTTATTAAGCCAAAACAGCGGAACCGTGTCATTCGGGTGGTTACGCTCCAACGGTCAACATCAAAGAGCCGTATAATACTGTCAGAATTACTGATGGCCTTGTTTGCTTTAAAGTTTTTACTGAGATAATTATTGTGAATCACACCTTGATTTAAGTGAGGTTGAAACTGTAGAAGGGCGTTTTTTTATAGAACAAGGGTGACAAACAGACACATAGTCCACCTGACAGTAAGAGGATGCTGTGGCCCATAGACATCTGCATCTATTCTCAATTAAAAATCACAATGCAGATGCATTGTTACCCCTGAAGACTAAAATGGAAAGTCGTGAAAAGTTTCTTCGATTCTCTACTCTCATCATGAATAACATAGCAGTATTAAACTAATCTTATGCTGGTATTCTGTGAAAGCGTGGTCCTTCCCCGGTCTTGCAGACCCTACAACAGTAATGTGGCTGTAGAATGGCTCTACCTGTAAGCTTAGATCTACTAAGTTATATGACCATTGTGAAATGCACCTCGACTATTGTGAAACGAAAACAGTAGAAAGGCGTATCTCTAATACGTTTTCTTACAGAATATGCAACTAACAGCATAATGTGTACTGTAAGTGACGAGAACCGGCCTTCCGAACGAGGTAACGATCTAACGAACGGTGTTACTGGTAAATTTAACGATATTCAAGTACCGTCTCGTTCTTCATAACGATCCGTTTTAGTAAATCCGAAACGCCCTGTAACTCAAGACGACTAAAAATTAAACAAATCTTAGTCGTTCGTATATTATATTATATTTATACTATTAAACGAGCAATTCTTGTATATATGTATATATATATATATATATATATATATATATATATATATATATATATATATATATATATATATATATTAATAAGTATATATATATATATATATATATATATATATATATAATCGCGATCTCGGAAACGGCTCCAACGATTTTCATAAAATTTAGTGTCCAGGGAGTTTCGGAGATAATAATTCGATCTAGCTAGGATTTATTTTTAGATAATGTCTTTTTGTCCGCGTTTTTATGCAATGAAAAACTGCTACAATATCGTTAGAATAAGAATAGCTTAATTGGTATAATGGTCGGTCACAGAATCTTAAAACCCCGGTTCGAGCCCAGACCGACCGACCGACTTTTTTTAATTTTTTTTTCATGTTCCTTTCTTTTTTGAGAAAATCTATTTTTTCGAGCCCTTTTTTTTAGTATTTTTTTAAAAACACGAAAATTTAAATAAAAATAATTGCACTCATGATTTTTTATTCAAATAACCAGTTCTGTTTTTTCTGTTATGTCGCTAAGATTTTAAAGAATTGTTTATATTTCATCAGTATGTAATTTGTATCTAAATATAATTTCCAAAACACACGAATTAAAAAAAATCGAGCGAAAAATACCGAGCAAAGCTCGGTCAACCAGGTACTGTTGTTAAATCAGTATTTTGTTTCTTAAGGGGATATAGTAAGTCAGCTCAAATTCTAATTTCGTCCCTACTTGTCCGCGCGTCGTATGCTATGTACCGACATGTTTGTAATCACTAATACTGTAATTAGAAAGGTCGTTAGACACTTATTTCATTAGGTTTATCATATTTATGCCTGTTTCTTAACGCCAACCCAATCGCTTCCTATTTTTATTACGGTTATTTCCAATTTTAATTTTACGTCGTCATGTTGCGTAATGTATATTATTCTGATCGTAAGCGACACAACCTCCCCCTTCAAAGGCCGAAGTTAGAAGAAGCTAGTGCTCATGTTGACAACTGACTATATTATGAGATATAGGTGTCTATGAGCCACAGTATTCACTTACCATAAGTAGTATTTTTAACTATTATTTATTCTGTGCCATAAGATGATCTTTGTGCTTGTTAGTCACCCTTGCTTCTGTAAAATGAACAACTCACTCCAAATAAACTAGATGATAGATGCTTTGTAAATCCTGAGTGCTAATATGGAATGCCTAACAGTCTATAATACTAACTCTCTTGGCAGCAGAAATACTAAGAGAGTATTACTAACTCATACAATGGAGATACGAATGGAAAATGCAAACGACATACATATTGTATTTTAAACAAATAAATAGTGACTGATGTTGCTAAAAGTTAAAAGTAAAGTTACAGCCTATATACGTCCCACTGCTGGGCACAGGCCTCCCCCTCATTTTAGGTTTTAGGAGGGTTTTAGGGCAAGGAAGTGTCCGCCGCGCTGCCCCAATCCGTGTTGGCGAACTTCACATGACTTCGAAATATTTTTTTTCTTATTCCTCAGACATGCAGGTTTCCTCACGATGTTTTCCTACACCGCCGAGCACGTGGTATATCAGCACTTAAAATTGCAATTAACAATTTCATTGGTGCCGGCGGGGATCGAACCCGGGTTTCTCGCGTTCTGTTATATTTATAGCGAGCGCTAACCATCTGAGCTACCACGGCTCATGTTCCTAAGCCGAAAGCCAATTGGTGCTAAGAGCTATGCTTCAATAATGCGGAATTATTAAAACTGACAGCTGTTTGCAAACCGCTTTGAGAAAGCGGGCACAACAAATTTAAAGCATATCTTAAATTATTCAAGAGTTATTTTGCATACGGTTGAAATAAATGACTTTAAATTGTGACTGCGTATTAACGAAAGCTATTTTGTGATTTGGAATATTCATTATGGAAAGTAAGAGAACTGTAACATAAGATTAAGTTAGTTATGTTTCATGACCATGCACTTTATGGCTTGTTACGAAACAACTTCTTGTTTAAATTTGAAGTAATAAACTAACTTACAATCCAACTTTAAGCTAAGCTATAGCACGACTGGCTCAGCTGGACCAGGGCAGATACACGCTTTCACGGAATACCGGCGTAAAATGGCAGCGTAATGCTGCTGTGTTTCGTATGGTGAGGGTAGAGAACCGGAGATACTTTTCAATTGAGGCATTCCATCTTAGTCCTCAGGGGTGACAACGCATATGCGTTTAGATTCTTAAGTGAGGATAAATGTGAATGTCTATGGGTCACAACATATACTTACCATCGGGTGGACTGTATGTCACCCAATGCTATAAAAAAAACCTGATAGCTACTGTATTCCATGGACACCTTCAGCAACTAACTTCATGCAAAGAAAGCTGCAGATGACTTGCCCTGATCACTAAGATGAAATGCCTCACAAGCTGTAATTTTACTGGCTCTTGGTACGCTCCAAAAGAGAACACATCAGTTCAAGCATTGCTATTTGACGGCAGGAAGAGCTAAGAGAGTAGAAGGTACCCCTGACGAAATCCTAGAAACAAAAGCAATCCTACCTCCTAGTAAGAACGGTGATTCTTTCCGAAAGAGATCGATTTTTAAAGCGATTCGAGTCGAAATCAGATGAATCGCTCCACAAAAAAAAAATTGAGGTCTAAGAGATCGATTTCTCAAAATTCGATCTTTTTACGATTTTCTATCAGAGTTTGTATTTACAATATCAAAATATACGACAAAATACAGATTACATAGTAACTTATTTTTTATTTCTTTAATCCATAAAGAAGGGACGAAAGAAATTGAGCACTCAGCACGGCACAGCTTGACGGGCCTTCACCTCAAATCTTTGTTGTTGATAAACTACGCATTCAAATCAAACTACATATTGGTACCGAGGAGGGGAATAATTTGCCAACCTGTGTGTCTGTCTGCCTTTCCATCCAACGTAAATATGGCCTACAAATAATTGGTCCTGGTCTAGGTGTTTGTCCTTGTGAAATATATGTATGTAAACTGCCCTTACGATATCAAAGACAATCCTATTTCTATACTAGTATTTTCTTCCTGAAGAAGAGTGTGGTTTGCAAGATGATGCAGTGACCAGGATTAAGAAAGGAATGCTTCGGTTGTTTGGTCATGTAGAAAGAATGAATGCGGAAAGACTGACAAAGCAAATATATGTTGCAGAAGTGAATGGAAGAGTCGGAAAGGGACGTCCTAAGTGGAAGTTTGTCGACCAAATTGGCGATATACTAAAAATGGGCCAAATTAAGAGTACCCTTAACCGACGAGCATGTATGCGTAGGTATATGGATGTGGAAGAGGCGAGAGAGGTATCTCAAGATCGTGCTAAATGGAAGTCTGTAGTCTCTGCCTACCCCTCTGGGTAACAGGCGTGAGTGTTTATGTTATGTATGTTATTTTCTTCCTTAAAGAGAAGAGAAAAATCCTAGTGTAGAGGTAATGTTTATAAAAAACATGTGGTGAGTCCTTAAGGAAAGAATTAATATGTTTTTGATAACCTAAGTCACTACGTTATAATCTTTAGCTAAATGACTTGCCATCACATGGGATATTTATCAATCTCTTTATTTATTATAATAATTAAAAATTATAAATAGGTACAGAGAAATGTTAAACTAAACACGATGTTGTATTCATTCCACAATTGGCTCAAAAACCATTGTGTCGAGTTTCCATTAAAGGAATACTATGGAACATTCCATTGATCGATTTCAATTGTCGCATATAAGGTTCAAAGATCACCGGTTCGCTATAGAAATGTGTTTTTAAAATGCATACCTCAATGGTATTAGTACTTGTTGAGGACGGTTTCTAAGTTAGGATTGCATTCATGCAATATTTAAGTACACGTGCCGTGGTAGCTTAGGGGCTTAAGCGCTCACCATAAATTTCACATTACAAGAGCAACCTGGGTTCGATGTTAATTTAAGGCGAGGTTAATGTCTAAGTTTTTTAAAAGTTATACCTTACGGCATACGACTTATACTGAAAGACTTTTTTTACCGTCTGGAAAAAAGTAGTGTGTAACATGTGAAAGGAGTAGAAAGCCTATGGCACTGATATTTTACAAAAAATAGAATCAAAATTTTGAATTAATTGTTTGAAAAAATAATTTTGGTCAATTACTTTGCCCTTTGCCCTTGAGCCTGTGACCCTGCAGTGACAAGGTCAAAGATACCTACAAAATTTATTGTTTTATTGCCGTTCGTAAAGTAGGGTGGATATGATTTGAATTTCGATAGATTTTAATTAATTTATTTATTTAATTCAAAAATTTTCTCTTTATTTTTTGTAAAATATCCATGCCATAAGCTTTTTCTCCGTTCACATGTTACACCCTATTTTTTCCAGACGGTAAAAATGTCATCCAGTATATGTTTATACATCATCAAAAATGCGAGACATCTTGTCCTGCGATTGCTTATCCCCATGCCAAACATGGCGATAACAATAAATTATCCCTTCATTGAGAGAAACTAATGTTTACTTATGTACATCGGGCTAGTAAAGAAGAAGGTTATGTACTACGACTACGAGTGTCGTAAGAAGTTGAGAAATAATAAGTGATAATCGTTTGAATTAATTCTTTCATCATTTATTCATTCTTTCGTCATTTATTCATTATTACTTTCTTCGATAAGCGAAACTTCGCTTATCTTTTAAAAACATGTGATTCATGTATCTCCGAGCAAATGTCATATATTTTTCATAAAAAAAGAACCTTAATAAAATTATGAATAGAGATTATAACAGTAGTATTTTCTGCACGTAGCTCCACGCGGGCGGAAATTTTTAATTTCATTGAGGTAATTAATACAATTCCATGTGTTAATCTATTTGTGTGTCAAATTTCATACCACTCCGTTGAGTCGTTTATCCATGGAGTAACAAATATCGAAACATCTTAACAATGTTTTACACTAATATTAATATACAATATGTAACGTAATTAACGCACATCCTCAATTAGTATATTATGTTATAATCATAATACATACACTGAATTTTTAGTTAAGCATTTTTATGCACTGATTATTTATCAAATTAGTTATACTAGTTCCGGAAGAATGTTGTGGTCACAGTACAACTCCACGAACGCAAAGACATTAAACACATATGAACGCAAAGACATTGAAAACATGAGAAACATGATTAAAATAAAGTTCATTTTTCTTTATTTTTATTGAATGACAGAATTAGCAATAATAAAAATAAAACTGCACTCTTAAAAGTCTTATTGGCTTAAGTTACGGTCCATTTCAATTTGTTTTGACTGTACAGATTTAGTGTGACTGTAATTTACGTAGATTTAATTATTTTTGGGATAAATAATTACCTATATTAAAAATTATAGGAATCGATTCAGTAAACGATTCTGAACAAACTACTTTCTCAAAGTACGTTAATTATGTTACGTGTTGTATATAGATTAACCCTTTCCCTATCCCATGAATCAAATATGAACATTTCAATTGTGAACATTCCAATTAACTATTGTGCCTGTTTCGCGGACAGGGAAACTGTTATTATTGTTTGAATATCTTTTCTGTACTTTCATCCATTTAAAATTGATTTAATTTAATTTTCAACTCATTTGATTGTTTATTATACGCCTTTGTCCGGGTTTCAGGACAAACTAAGGATTCCGTGAGTGTAGAATATCTTAATAATCTGCCGGTGTTGACACGGCTTCTTTGTTGTAAGGGAACTTAAAACTTTCATGTTCAATTGATTAATCCCTTTAGTATTGGAATACAATACTAATACTAAGTTTATAATTAACTGCTATTCAGTTGTCTATAGTAGATCACTCCTGTCGATGCCTAAGTCTCTTTTAATTTATATGCATTAAAATTGGATAATTAAAAATTAATGAAAACATTTATTTTATTAAATCCAGATCCTTTACATAAATTTAGGCCATTTCGTATATATTCAAACTTCATTAATGCAGACCACAGAGTACTTTGTATAAACTGAAAATGCAGACTGGCCGTATGAAGTCATTAGATTGTCTGATAAAATACGCCAGGTACTTATGTTGCGGTACAACGCCAAGTGACATCCAATTTACCGCTGAGTTTTTGCGCGGAATACTTTTTTATCTGTTATCTTTATTTGTTACTATATCGCTGTCGCTGTCGTTATATAATTTGAGTATCCTGTAGAATTTTAGTACACAAATACACAATATATGTATTGCAACACGATGCGTGTATTAGGCAATGGGACCCACGACTTTTTCTGCCACCTGTAAAATATTTGACAGAATTCAATTTGTTAGGAAAATATTAAACATTTTTTATAGGAGAGTGGGCAAACGAGCATGCGGCTTTCCCGATGGTAATTACTACCACCGCCCATGAACAACTGCAACACCAGGGGAATCGTAGGTGCGTTGCCGGCCTTTTAGAAAGGAGTAAGCTCTTTTCTTGTAGGTCCCTAAGTCTTATCGATCCGGAAAAATTGCCAGTGGTAAACTATTCTACAGAGAGGTCATACGCGGAAGGAAACTCCTAGTGAATCGTACAGTGGTGGACCGCCAAGCATCCAGATGGTGTGGATGGTATCGGGAGTTTTGCCGCGATGTGCGTTCATGAAATTTGGCGGTTGGGATTAATCCGAACAATTCCTCAGAGCACAAAAAGAAAATGCGAGAATCGAGCCGATCGGAAAGTACTCGATTGTCGACGATTGCTGCTCTGCGCTGGATGCGGTCAAATGGAAGGAGCTGGCACTGGGGAGCCCCAGCCCAGAGATGGGAACAGTTTTCCATGCCTCTTTCTGTTCACTTTATGTTTCTTTCCGTAATATTAATTATATTTTATAGTAATAGGATTAGTAACGAGTAAACCAAACAACAGAGATTCCGAAAAGTAAAAAAACTAAAAAAAGAGATAAAAATGTACAAAAAAATAAAAATCAAAATATTAAGACATTTTTGGTGTATTAATATAATACTCTAGAAACTGATAAACATTTATTTAAAACTAAGTTCTAAATGTCTCAATTAATTGAGAATGCGTAACAAAAAACCTCACCTCTGTCCCAAATTGAGACATCTGGTGAACAGAAGATTGGGGACGCATTGCCAGGATATTCTCCATAAATCCGATATTACACGATTCAATTTCAGTTCAATACTGCTTTCAATTTAATCTCTTCAATGGCATTGATACATCTAAATACATTTCAATGCGATTGCGCAATCTCATCGAAAGCTAAGATTCACCGAACCCTTTCAATGCAATTGTGGCAATATTGGTCATTGTTCAATGCGGTTGAAACGTGAAGAAACATATGAAGATTGAACGGTGACTCATTCCGCGCGCCGCACGACAGCGAAGCCTACCTATTTCGCTATATTTATTTCGAAAATGAGGTACTTGAGGCTCCTTTAATTATCCTTCTCGAAATCCACGGGCACACCCGCCGAACGCCGAATTTTTTTTATTTTTTATTTAACTCATTTATTAAATAGTCTTAGTTCTTGCACGTACGAGTTACAAGACATCGCATTGCATTGTGAGCATTGAATGTCCTTTAAACGATATACGTGTATATTGGTAAAGTCGTTCAATGTGCGATTTTCAATGCTTTTCAATGGAATTTTTCAATTTGGTTGATCCGTGTAATATCGCCTTTAGTAACAAAAACACTGGCCGATATTTTTATAGTTACAACTTTGTCCAAGGTTAAAATAATGTATTTCTTTTTTTAAATAAAAATACCACCGGGCCAGTATCATTCACATATTTTTAAATACAATAATTGTTTTATCCGGTAACAATTTTTTGCGTTTACGAACGACAAGTAGAACAATTTAAAAACCAACTAATGTTGAAGTCGACTCGCATTCCTCTTAAGCAGGTGACACACAGTGTGACCCGCATATTTGGATAGAAATGCTGATTTAATTTTAGTAATGCCGTGACTTCAATGCGTTTATCTAAATACCAATTTTTTATGTCCGCTTACAGATACGTCTTGAGCGTATTTCAGCTTTATAATGCCTTTTTATATTCATACGATAACTCTTAACACTAACAGTATAAATAATCCTAAATATTTAAGAGTGAATTGGTAAGCATTGCTTAGAATTGCCTAATTCTCTGTGTTAATTTAATAACATAAATGATGATATATTTATAATATAGTTCACACTCTCATATATTTATGAAGGTGGAATAATGAGATGTTTATGTACTATGGAACCGGCAGATATACCTACATTTTATTTATTTTTAAACTTAGTATAAAAAACTGCAGCATGCAATCTAGTTGACGTGATAAAAGTTGTAAATTGTCGTATTTCTTTGGTATTAACGTCTCTTTTAGTTTGATTATAGTTTTAATGGGCGAATTTGTACCAGCTTAGTCCATCGGTTCTAGAAAAAAAGTAAAGGTCAACTGAGAGTTTGATACTCGTTCTAGCGCGAGTATGAGTTTTGGCCTCGCCGCAGCCAATCCAAATGTTTGCATTTGTAAAACAAATATGTACATTTAATTTAAGCTTTATAATGATAATGAAATAAACATTTGTTAATCTTGTTGGTATGTTTTTGTATGTATTTTACGCCACATCTTCGTCAACTGTAAACCGATTTTGGTGGTTTTTTTTTTTTATAAAATAAGTTAAACTTCAGGGTTAGTCCCATATTAATTTGAGAAAATATTTACCCTTAAGGATGGCAAAATGGAGTTTTTAATGAAACTATTCAAACGACTATGGAATATCACATTACTTAGTCCACTCAAAAGGCTAAAAACAAAATGCAGAAGCTGACTTCATAAAATTAAAAAGGATGTATGTATATTATATCATATTTAGAGCAAATGTAACAAGAATTGGAGACTGGAAAAATACAATTTCTGTCATTTTCATCGACAAGATCTTTCAAACAATCTGTGGAAAAAATTTATTAAATAATATAACAACATTAACCACGATCACTTATTGTCAGTGATGATACGGAGCGCTAACTGTGCAAGAAAAGATTTCACTTTGTTTATCTTGAGAAACAAAACGTAAAAAAATTATCTTAAAAACTCTTTAGTGTCCTTTTGAAAACGCGGTAGATTTACGCTTCAACTGTATTGTGGTTACAGACGTATGACGTGACTCGATTGGAGAAGGACCAGGCTGCACCAGGCTCACATATAATACCTGCGTGCTGCTGTATTTCGTATGGCGAGCGAAAAGCACCTAAGTCCCTTTTTTACTTTCAACGAGTTATTATTTCTCAGTCGTCAGGGTTGACAACCCATCCATACTTTAATCTTAAATCGAAGATAGATGTAGATGTCTTTGGGCACAACATCTTTTTAGCATCAGGTGGACTGTGTGCCCGTTGGTCACACTTATACTGTAAAAAAATTGTATAATCTGTGCAAATGAATTATTTAAACATATATCTGTATTTATATTTTCTGTATCTGTATTACCTACCTGTTTCCATATTTATATTTCTGAGAATAACAAAAATATGTAACTTAGGAGCCGGCCGGTTGCGATGATGTCATCAACGTCATCTTGGCAAAGTTATCTGACTGGACTTACATAATAATGCTTTGTGCGGGAAGCGCGGGAAGTTCTGAAGTAGGCGGGCGTCCTTTTTTGGCTAAACTTTTGAAAATTAAATTAAATTGATATTACAGGATCAGTTAAGTTGTAAAGTATATATATTAGTAGTTATTGTTGATTATTTATAGTTTTAGCTTGATTTCTTCATCTGGTAAGTCATTTCATTGTATTATATGTAAATAGGATTTTTCTCTTGGCGTCCATGTTGGAGCCTGAAGACCCTGGAGGGACATCCCTCCAAGTGTCTCATGTAGTCACAATCGATGCGTCGGGAATGGAAACGGAAGGTTCAATTATAACCCCCGCGCTGCTAGGTTGCTTTACCAGGCGTCAGATCCTGCGCCTTATGTTGTCCATGTCCAAAAAATCTTACAACCAAATCAAACTGGATCTATTCACCCAGTACAATTTGGATTATTCCTTAAAAAAAATTTAATAAAAAGCATTGTAGAGGGAAGCATCAAAAAAATTGGAAGAAACAGATTGTATTTACAATTTGAAACATTTCAGGATGCTAACACGTTTCTAAATCACAAATCTCTTGATGTTAATAAATACAAAGCATTTATTCCAGCCTTCACTATCACCCGCATGGGAATAGTGAGAGGTGTTCCATGTAATTGGGATGAGAAAGATATAATGGAAAATATAGACCTTCCGCAGAACTGTGGAAGTATTTTGAAAGTTCGGAGATTAAACAGAAAGGTATATGACGGCGAAACGCCCAAGTTCATTCCAACTGAGACTGTAGTTTTAACCTTTGATGGGAAGGTGCTACCTCCCAGGGTCTTTATATGTTTCAACTCCCTATCTGTAGAGCTTTATATTTACCCCACGCTGCAATGCTTTAATTGCTGTCATTTTGGTCACACCAAAATGCAATGCAGAGGCTCTCCAAGGTGTTACAAATGTGGAGACAACCATTCAGGTATAAGCTGCGAGACTGAAAGAGATGATGCTGTGTGTATCTTATGTTCTGGTTCCCATTTCGCCACAGACAAAAAGTGTCCGGAGTACGCTAGGCAAAAAGCTATAAAAGAAACAATGGCTAGAAACTCTATATCTTATTCAGAAGCCAGTAAAATCCACCCACCAGTTTCGAAATCTTATGCTGACGTTACTGCTTCTGCTTCATTGGCCCCTTCTGGTCGAACTATTACTTATTCCAGCCCCTATAATTTAACAAGCCCTTCTAAGAGTCATACACAGTCATATAGGAAAACAGTATTCTCGAAACCCAAAGCTCGTCCCAGAAATACTAGTAAGGGATATGATCAAAAAGCGCATGCAGAGCTTATCCAAGATTACAGCAACATTCCTTCCTCTTCTACAGGTTGTCTCAAAAATTACAAAGATCTATCAGAAATAATAACAAAGGATCTCATCATTTCTATAATTCAGTACCTTTCACAATATAACCTAATTAAAATACCGTCCAACGATGCTGCTTCTTCAAAAAGTTTTTTAACTCATGGACAGTCAGGACCATCCACGAAACCAGTCTCTGGTGATTCAATGGAATTGCCGGAGTATTAATAGCAAAAAAAGTGACCTAATTTTCTTATTGAATAGTTACAAACCATTTGCAGTCTCTCTTTAAGAGACTTGGCTTCGTCCCGGATTCAACTTTAGAATTCCAGGACATATCTGTCTTGGAGAAGACAGAACAGATGGGTATGGAGGAGTTGCACTAATTCTGAAGGGCGGTGTGCCCTTTGTCCACATACCCATACCTAATCACAGTAATAAATTTTCAATTATTGCTGTTAGTGTAAATAATATTTGTTTTGTAAATATGTATATACCTCACCCTTCCACTGAAGTCTTTGATGATATTCGTAGCATTCTATCTTCCCTCCCACACCCTATATTGGTCATGGGAGACTTCAATGCACAACATTCTATGTGGGGAAGTTCTAAGTCTGACCATTATGGGGCTAGAATGTTAGACATCTTAGATGATAATAATTTATGCCTTCTAAACTATGGATGTCCTACTAGAAGGACTCGGCCCCATGAGGGTATTAGTGCACCAGACCTTACCCTGTGTAGTCCCTCCCTAGCTCCTACATTAAACTGGTGGCCTCTATCGTCGTCATATGGAAGCGATCACTTTCCGTTAATTATATCATTTCCTCAAAAAATTGGCGAAAAGATGTATAAGGCTCCTCCCCGGCTAAAATATAAACTTAACGATGCCAACTGGTCATTATATAGAGATAAAGTTCAACAAAATTTATCAACTATACCTTCACTAAATGACAACAATAATCATCTTTGTGCTGAAGCTTTTACACGGGCCCTACTACAGGCTGCTGAGGAAGTTTTTCCTATTAAAAATAATAGTGGCAATGGGTATATTCCATCACCTCCATGGTGGGACAGTGAGTGTTCTGCTGCGATAGCTGAGAGAAAGATAGCTGAAAATAATTACAACAATAACAAAATTTTAATATTCTTTGTAACCTTATAACTAAAACACGTAAATTATTAAAACAAAAAAGATTTAATGGCTGGAAATCTTTTTGTGCCTCAATTTCACCACACATTTCTCCATCTGAAGTTTGGCAAAATATTCGTAGATTCAGATCCGCTTTTAAGCCTCCAAGGTTTCCTTTTATGGATAGCAGTACAGTTGATTTGTTTCTTGACAAATTAGCCCCACCATTTGTCCCATCTATAGATAATATTTCTTCTGACCTACAGTCTTCTCTCCTCTCCCAGCATGATAGTAGCGATTCATTCATTTTCTTTAGCCTTTCAGAACTCAAAGGGGTTCTTTCAAAACTTAGGGACTCAGCCCCAGGTTGTGATGGAATCCCATATTCTTTTCTTCAAAACCTGAACGACTCCTGCCTTTCTTATTTTCTTAGTTTAATTAATTCAATTTTAACAACAGGTAATATTCCTCCATCATGGAAAATTCATGAAATTATCCCAATACATAAGCCAGACAAACCGATTAATGATCCATCATCTTACAGACCAATTGCATTAGCTTCAGTTATTTCCAAAATTTCTGAACATTTAGTTAAAAATAGGTTAGAATGGTTTATTGAGAGTAAGGGGTTACTATCTCCAAACCAGTTCGGATTTAGGAAAGGTAGGAGTACAATGGATAGTCTCAGCATTTTTATGACAGACTTAAGATTGGCATTTTCGCACAATAACTCTGTGTTAGCAGCATTTTTAGATGTATCTGCAGCCTATGATAATGTCAACCTTTCAATTCTGAAACAAAAAATGATTAATTTGGATATCCCACAAATTTTTATAAGATTTACAATCAACCTTCTCTCTGGTAGAATGCTTAAAGTAATATCAGAAGACTCTTACCAATCCCGTATTGCCTGGAAAGGTATACCCCAGGGCTCAGTTTTAAGTCCTTTAATTTACAATATATATTCTCATGATCTGGAAGCCTCCCTTAAGGGTAAAGTTAGCACTCTCCAATATGCAGATGATTTACTCCTCTATGTCTCTGGTGATTCTGTTCACAACATGTCTGATACTATGACATATTCCCTTAAGTTACTAAAAGTTTGGCTTGACAATAACTGTCTCAGCCTTTCAGTTTCTAAAAGTAGTATAGTCTTATTTTCTCGTATGAGGATTCCACCTCCAGTGTCTGTACTTTATAATAACATTAGAGTTCCCGTTAAAAGCGAAGCAACATTTCTTGGAGTAATTTTAGACTCGAGACTTACAGGCATCCCTCATTGCTACTATATAAGTGCCAAATGTGAGAAGATTCTAAATATACTGCGCTGCCTCTCTGGAGTTTGGTGGGGAGCCCACCCTTTCTCTCTAAAGCTTCTATATAATGCCCTTATAAGGAGTATTTTAGACTATGGAACATTTATTCTTGAACCCTGTAATGCAGTAGCCCTCCATAAATTAGACATTATCCAGTCTAAGGCTCTGAGAATAATTGCTGGGACTATGCGTTCGAGCCCTATTAACGCTTTGCAGGTTGAATGTTCTGAAGCGCCCCTGCATCTCAGACGACAATTTCTTTGTGACAGGTTCCTGTTTAGAGCATTCCAAGTCTATAATCATCCTCTTTACTCTAAGTTACGGTCTCTGTTGGAATGTATGGATTATCCGTACTGGGCTCATAAATCGTCGCCATGCCTTATTGTTAGTCTCCAAAAATTCTTAGCTCTTCAAGCTCCAACACATAGATCACAATTTCTTCCTATATTTTGTGTTAACTATGATGCCTTAATTTTAAAACCATCTATTTTGTTTGATTTCGGTGTATGTAAACAAGATACTTCTGCCAACGTCAAATTTATTAATATAGTTGACAGTGACAGCCGATGGAAACATTGCCATTTAATTTTTAGTGATTCTTCCAAACCCGGTTCCGAGAAGTGTGTGGGAGTTGGTGTTTTCCATCAACAGTTTGGCATTGTACAAAAAATAAAATTGCCTCCAGAGACTTCAGTATTTACTGGAGAATGTTTTGGTCTGTTGAAGTCTCTGGAGTACATTTTAATTATGAAGTTAAAAAACTCAATAATTTTTACCGATGCTAAAAGTGCCCTCCAAGCCTTGGAAAGATTTCCTTTTAGCAATAACAGAAATAATCATCCAGTTATTATTGCATGTCGTGATTTATTGTATCAATGTTACATCAAAAATTACACAGTTTCCTTTGCTTGGATTCCGGGGCATTCAGGTATCTTTGGCAATACCAAGGCCGATAGCCTTGCCAAAGCTGCAGTCAATGACGGAGATCTAGTTCCGTACAAAAACTTTTGTTGTGATTTGGCTCTCCTTCCTAAATCCCAGTTATTGAATTCTTGGACACATATTTGGCGTTCTTCAAGTCAGACTATAGGTCGATATTATAGCACGATCCAGGTGGATATACCTCATAAACCGTGGTTTTCAAATCTGACGTTTGGTAAAGCTATCACTTCGACCCTTATACGTATGAGGCTGGGCCATGCATGCATTCCCTTGCATTTGGCACGACTTAAACTTTTACCTAGCGATATATGTGAGTGTGGCAATGACATTGGGGATTTTAACCATATATTTTTTGCTTGTCCTCGACTTGACCGTTCCGCTTTTATTTCCTCGCTTTTATCCATTAAAATTCCTTTTCCTACTTCAATTTCTGTCCTTTTATCTTATGTAAATATTGATGTATATAGAATTTTAGCCAGTTTCATTTTTCATAACAATATAAAATTATAATCATTTATGTACTCATATACTAAATTTACCTGATCCTTTTTCAAATTCCGTTCCAATTTCCAATTCAATAAAATAATACTTACTTCCTAACCTTCTTGCATGGCTGACGCACAAACCGTGCAGGCCAAGAAAGGGAAAAAAATGCTTTGTGCATTGACTTTTATTCAATCGAATACTTTATACATTTGTTTTATTTTTTAAATATTCGGAATAAGTGTTAAAATCCTTTGTGCATAATATTAATCTTATAATATATGTATGTTTGTTTGGTCGTATTTTATGCGCTACCATACCGTTCATTGGATTGCGGTGAGACTTTATCAACATATGGGCATAGTTGAATTCGGTAGATGGCGCTGATGCAGAATCCAGATATAACCGGTGCGAAGTCGGGCAAATCGTATTATATATGATTTAAGAAATTATGGATTATTTACGAGAATGTAAATAACTTTTCTGCCTCCTGGTAGGATAATTTTCTACCTGGAAGTCCGTTTATGTAGGTGTTATCCTACCCTCTTCCCACCGTCAAGCAGAGCGCGTGCGCTGTGTTTCGATGTGAAGAATATTAAATGCTGTGTGGCTTTCCATCTAAACCCTCAGAGGTGGCAACTAATCTGCAACCTTTTTTGTTAGAAGTTAACATGTGTACAGTAGCAACTTACCATCAAAAGTATTGTAAGTTTGTTTGTCGCTTCAAATTTTATAAAGAATATGTAATTCATCATCTCTACAGTGGAAGAGTGATGTCCAGGTATGGACTCTCACAGGATGATGAAGATAAATGTATTTCAAATCCGAATACAGCAAGTGAGGGTCATCCCGTTAATATGGTCACTTTCTTATAACTCAAAATTTTCATAGATGGCTCTATGATAACGATAGTTCTTCGTTATTCAATCAAATAATAAAGGCTCAAAAGGGTCGCTGCTTTATCGACGCCATTTTATATATTTTATATATAAAATGGCGTATATATAGCGTATATATAATATATCAAATATTTTTGTCGATTTTAGTATTGTGTAGTGTACAGATTTTTTTAAGTTTATTTGTCGAAGTGTTCCTATTTGTTGTCAAAGTTTGTTTGCTATTGTTTTCTTAACACATTAATTATAGTATATGGCTTTGCTTTTTTTTTGTCTTTGTCCTACTCTTAGTTTTGGTTTTATGCGCGGCAAAGCTTAAGGTATATACTTTAAGGTATATTACCCTCACGTATCTTGTAAGTACAGTTTTCGTTTCCGGTTTTGTGTTATATTACATTATACATGTAATTACTGCACGGACACCTATCTTTCAGATGAGAGATTATTATGATGAAAGTTTAAAATTAGCAGCTTTAGTTAACGGACTAGAAGTACCCCTTTGATATTTTTATTTTTTATTGCCCAAGCATAAAATCTGTTCGGAGTGTCTCTGCGTGATAAACTTAGAAATGAGGATATGCGCAGTAGAACCAAAGTGACTGACATAGCCCAACGACTTAGTAAGCCGAAATGGCAATGGGCCGGCCATGTAGCTCGTAGAACCGACAACTGATGGGGACAAAAGGTTCTCGAGCGGCATCCTCGTACCGAAAGGCAAAGCGTAGGGCGACCCCCACTATATGGAGTGAAGACCTGATAAGACATGCAGGAAGTCGAGTCGAGGTTACCGAAGTCAGTCAGTATAATCCTGTCCTGCGCAGAGTATATGCACAGTTTTACGTGGTAGAGTTATGCTGCAGCTATATTACTGGTATGGTTGTAGCACGAATGAGTCAGCTCGACCGGGGAAGGATCACGCTCTCATAGAATGCCAGCGGACAATAGCAGCTTAACGCTGCTGTTTTTCTTAAGGTGAGTATAGAGAACTGGAGACACGTTTTACTGGAAACGAGGCAAATCCATCTTACTCCTCACGGGTGACAACGCATCTGCATTTTGATTCGTAATTGAGGATAGATATAGATGTCTTTGGGTATGTCAGTAACCACTTACCATTAGGTGGACTGTGTGCTCGTTTGTCACCCTCTTCCTATAAAAAACAAGGACAGGTGCACTATTTATTCCCTCATTCTCATATTCCGGTAAAATGGCGGATCTGATACGATTATATAGGGATCAGGCGCATGACCATCGGCTTTATGTCAGACTTTTTTATGTTTAGGTGAGGCACCAATGTGAAATACCACCAATTTCTTGACTCCAGGTTGCTGCCAAGAAATTCTAAACAGAAAAACTCAATTATTTATTTTTAGCCCGACCCAGGATTCGAACTCGGAACTTCATATACAGCAGCCGCGTTTACGATCACAAGACCATCCAGGCAGTCGAATATATGTATAAATAATATGTTAAAAATATTTAATTATTAGTTTTTTCTGTTTTTGTTATCGAAATTTTCCTTTGCCAATACTTTTCTTCTAACAGGTGACGATCACAAAATACCACAACACAAAGCTTATGCTCATCCACTGGAAGCCTTATTTTTAGATAACTACATTTAGAAAAAACATAAATAAATGTGTTAGAGTTTAAATGTACCGCTAGCGCAACGTTTCGTTATTTTTTATAGTCGCTCATTTTACAATTATCAACCACACCTATTCGTGATCGATATATCGAAAAGTTTTGATGCGTATTACATAAGAAAAATCTAGTAATAAAAATGTTTTATACTATATAATGTTGTAACTCGTTTGTTAAATAACTATAAACATATTTTACATTAATTACTATGAAAATAATGCGTGGAATCATATAATACTCGTATATTATTATTATCATCGATAATATTAAATAACTACAACTGGCATTTTCAAAACAAAAAAGAAAAATCACTACAAAATGCCATGTCTGCATGTTAAGCACTCGTCAAACTATTTATGTCTTAGAAAATATTACAAGGAAATTTCCAAACGGCCAACATGGCAACTCCGAGAAAAATAAACTGGTTAGAGTCTTAGTCTAGAATGTGCTAAGGCATCTATTTTCACTTACCGCTTTCACATGTGACTTTTTAAATTAACTTTTGAAATGGTTTTATGTGCGGCGTTACTAACAAAAATGCAAATAACCTCGAAAAATTTACTCGCACTATCAAATTTTCTATGCATATTTGTAATTTGCTTAACTTAAAATATTCTTTCAACTGTACCTGTATTTCAAGAAAAGTGAAATCTGACTGATATAGCTGTCGCATTGAAGCATTTGAAGTATTAGAAAAGAATAAAATTGTTTATATTTAATATAGATTGGTTTGGAAAAAGCCTCTGTCTGTCCTGGGAACACTAGTAAGAAACCAAAGAATTTTTATTATTAATTTACAATGTACGGTACTATTAAATATGAAAACATTTAAAGTATGATGGTAGTGATTACATCATTCCGATTTAGTTATTTTCATTCATGTATTTCCTAAATATTATAGTGATCCTTTTTAAATAGTTTACATTCAGTTAAAAATTTAAACTTATTACCTCTTATTAACAACTCGAACTTTTTTATAGAATAAGGTTGACAAACGGGCACACAGTCCACCTGATGGTAAGTGAATGCTGTGACCGATGGACATCTACAATTATCCTCGTTTAAGAATCAAAACGCAGATGCGTTGTCACCCCTGAGGAATAAGATGGAATGCCTGGTTTTCAGTAAAAGGGATCACCGGATCTCTACGCTCACCATACAATACACAGCAGCATTATGCTGCTATTTTACACTGGTATTCTGTGAGAGCGTGGTCCTATCCCGGTCGAGCTGACCTATTCATACTACAACTATAATATAGCTGCAGCGTGTATCTACCACGTATAACATTACAGTCCATCTGATGGTATAAGTGGCCACTGCAGCCCGGTGGACACCTGGAACCACCTATCAAACAAAGAAGGCTACAGGTATGCTATCACCTCTGGGGATTAAGATGGAATACCACACAGTCTGCAAATATACTGGCTCTTTATACCTTTCAGACCGGAAAACACAGCAGTGCAAGCTAAGAGAACTCATATGCAGAAAAGGAATCGCCTCTTAAGATACGCAAGAAAAAAAATGGGGTGATACGTTTACATACGCCTCCATCACATGAGATAGTTATTCTGTCAATCACTGGAGGCCACAAGATCTTACGATCATTTTCCTAAGTCGTTTTTTACAAAACCGACGGTATTAGATATGGCGACGGATTGTCTTATGTTGCTACCAGACAGTTACTTTTCAACTTACAGTGGACCCCCGGTAATCCAACATACATTTTGCAGGGCAGAGTCGAACTATCGAATTTGTCGGATTATAGAGTACTGCCTAAAACCCCCTGTAGTCCGTAATTTTTTACAAAAGAGTACCTTGTAATCCGATTAATTATAGATCCAATGATAAGATTCTATATGTTATATATTTAATAAATTTTGTTCAGCTGTGGACAGTTCCTTCCCGAGTTGTATTTACTTTGTAAATTGTATGCCTTATGCAAAACATGTTTTCGTTAAAAGTAAAGAAGTTTCTCCGATTTCTACATTTACATGAAACATAAAAGGCTGTTTTAAACTTGAACCTCTACCAGTAAAAACATACGAGTACGTCCTTAAAAGTCACGTTGTCTCGTCTCTCCATGTCAGACGTCAGATCTCACCACGCAAGTAATTAGAAAGTGAATTTAATTTAATTACAACGTTAACGTAACGAGAATTTGCGAGCGGACGGAAACCCGTATAAATCCGAAACAAAGTTCCCTTTCACAATTTCAGATTAGGTAAGCTTACGTATGGCTAATATGGGGACCGGTTCATTGCTGAAGTAGGAAGCAATCTTTGAACACGGTCGTTAATCGAAGAAATGCGGGTGGAAATCGCTTCGTCCCGAGTTCCTTTACTGTCATTTAAATTGCCAGTTAAGATGTTGATTCTATTACGAATAAGGACCTTGTTGATACATACGCCGGCTCCATAGTGCAGTTGGCAATAATCACAAATCTCTTATTTCCAAGTTTGGGTCTGACATTACAGTTCATTCAAGGTGTACCATAAAATATTTCGAAGACATGTGAAGTTCGCCAACACGCATTGGGGCAGCGCGGCGGACACTTCCTCGCCCTAAAACCCTCTCAAAAATGAGGGGAGGCCTGTGCCCAGCTGTGGGACGTTATATAGGCAGTAACTTTACTTTACTTTAAGGTGTACCACTGTATATGTGGTTCCGAAAGAATATCAGCGTTGTGTTAACTCTGTTACTGTAGCGTTGTACTGATTCGGTGACCTTTTTGACGCTGCAATCCATTTTTTATTATTATTTATTATTTAGCCATTTTTAGTTAATTAACCAACCAACCAAGTTAACTAATATTGCCTATCCTAGAAGCGGTTTATAACATTATATTCAACTATAAGGTGACGAATAATTTATGTAATAATATCCCTGCAGTAATAATAGTTATAATGGTTCATCATTATTACAGCCTATGTAAAGGCCACAGCTGAACATATGCCTCCCATATAGATTGCTTTATAGGGAAGATTTTACCATAGTCGCCACGCTGGGCAGGCGATTATGGTAGTTGTTTTTATTATTTTCGGTTCTTATCAGATGCAGCTGCCCATCTCATTTATTAGTTTCTCTCTATGGTCTCATGTGACCCACAGTACGTGTACATTGTGTAATGGTTGTAAAATTTAAGGTTGTTCGCGTATAAAAAGAAAAAAAATATTCGGCACTTTTTATGATTTTTTTTAATTGTATTAGGGTGACAAACCTGATGGTAAATGGATGCTGTGGTCCACAGATATCTACATTTAACCTCGATAAAGGATTAAAATGCAAATGCGTCGTCTTTGAGGACTAAGATGGATTGCCTCGATCCCAGTAAAAAGGGTCTCCGGTTCTCTACACTCACCATACGAAATACAGCAGCATTAAGCTGCTATTTTACGCTGTGAGAGCGTGGTCCTTCCCCAGTCGAGCCGACCCATTCGTGCTACAACCATAATATAGTTGCAGCGTGGCTCTACCACGTATAAATTTGCTCCGTGTATAAAATTACTTGCGTCGCACTCATACTTCACTTATAATCACTACGAGTATATGAGTGGACTTTCTGAACCTTGATTAAAATTCAATAATAAACCTGGTTTGAATAAATTTGCTCAGTTGGTAAAGTATGCAACAAATGCTCCTGCATATAAAATGTAATGCATCATGCATTACGTGCAGTAATCGGTATTGAGTCATCAATCATTACACTACGTACTGTTACAGATAATTACACGTATACCAGGTTTGATTTGAGACAAGTTTTGAAACGGTCATAATGTATTTTGTAACATCATTAATAAATGAATACTTCTTATAATTCAAATTTGCTACCATTATAGGTAACTATATAATGGCAATTATACGATTATTATTACGTGGTAGAGCCATGCTGCAGTTATATTAGTAGTATAGTTGTAGCACGAATGCGTCGGCTCTACCGGGGAAGGACCACGCTCTCACGGAATAACCAGCTTGAAATAGCAGTTCAATGTTGCTATGTTTCGTACGGTGAGTGTAGAGAACCGGATATCCTTATAACTAAAAACGAGGCGTTCCATCTTAGTCCTCAGAAGTAACAACACATCTGCCTTTCACACCACACAAAGATATGGCGTAAAATATAATATACAAAAAAAGAACATACAGTCGAATTGAAGAAGAAGAAGAAAGCCTTTTCGAAAGTTGGCTAAAATTAAGCGGACGCTCATCTATAGGTTTACCCCAAAGCTTCTGTAGTAGGGATTGTAACACTTCCTTACCATTGAGGTATTACTACTACGTATAGTAATATAGTTCGATGTTCCTTACACTGTATCTTAGCACCCACTACGGAAGCTATAACGTGAAAATTGTTTTATTCTTTTTGGTTTTTGAAGTCGTCCTTACATTTTGTTAAAACACAAGTTTTACATTTAACTTTATTTATAAACACGGACGAATCTCTCCGAAAACATTCCATATTAACATAAATCAACTTACGTAATAACATAATCGTACTCAGCTAGAAGAATTCCATGGGTTGTTATAATGAAATGAACAAAAGGAATGTAACAATGAGTGCTTGATTTCATTGTCCATGAGAAAAAAAACCGTAACTGGGAGAGATCTCGGCCCTTTCACACAAAAACTCTATTATACGTCTTAAAGTAATAGCAACAATATACATGAGCCAATGTTTGACGTTTAAAGTTTTTTTTTAAATATAGAACAATGGTAACAAACGAGCACACAGTCCACCTGATGGTAAGTAGATACTGTGGCCCATAGACATCTGTATTTATCTCTGTATATACTCAAAACGCAGATGCGTTGTCACTCCTGAGGACTAAGATGGAATGCCTCGTTTCCAGTAAAAAAAGAGTCTCCGGATCTCTACACTCACCATACGAAACACAGTAGTATTAAGCTTATAGTTTACGCTGCTATTCTGTAGAGCATGGTCCTTCCCCGGTCAAGCCGACCCATTCGTGTTTACATAATACTACTAATATAGCCGCAGCGTGGCTTTACTACGTATAAAGTTACGTGGTAAAGTAAAGTAAGCATATTGCAGCTAAATTATGGTTGCAGCTCAATCGGGTCGTCTCGACCAGGTTAGGACTACGTTCTCCCAGAATACCAGCGAAAAATAACAGCTTAAAGCTGTTTGTATTGTAAGTATAGAGAACCGGAGACCCTTTTTACTGGAATCGAAGCATTCCATCTCAGACCTCGGGGGTGTCAAACAATCTGAATTTAGATTCTTAATTAAATATGAATGTAGATATCTATGGGCCACAGCATCCATTTACCATCAGGTGGAATGTGTGCACGTTTACCAACCTTATTCTATATAAGTTTTTTTTAATATTTGGGAAGAACTCTCTATCATAGAAAGTTTCATACGTCCGAACCAATTTCCGAAAAACTACTTTCAGTCAGCCTCAGACACTTCTTTTTACGGCCTGCTTCCTTACGGCGATTATGGTTGTATCTTTTGCAGCTAGTTATTATTTAAAGAAATAAAAATAATCGCATGGTGCGAAATCAGGGCTGTAAGGAGTGTGACCCAAAATCTAAACAGGTGTGTTGTCCAAGATGTTTTGATCGTTGTGATAGTAAAGCTACTGCTTTGCCCGCGGAGCTCCGTGCTCTGTCGCTTGTTGTTCACTGCAGTGAACATTTTTAGCAAGCATTTGATAAAATATCATTAGGTATTTATGCTACCCTGTCAAATTGAAAAAAACTAGCGATCAATATCTTCCCTATAGTTCTCGATCGCTTCACGTTATTGGTTGGTTCATTTAGAAACAGTCAAATAGTCTGACGCCAGACACCATGTCAAAATGAAAAACTAGCGATCAAAATCATCACTACGCTTCGGCATCGCTTGACTTTATTAGTTGGTGTATTTTGTAATAGCCAATTCGTTGTCAGGTGCTTTAGTCTGGATCGTATTGATATAATATAAGATTCATCACCTGTAATAGTGTCGTAAACATCTAGGATCTTAGCTTATTAACATTAACATCTTTAATATTATATATTTCCGTAAAGTAACGAATATAATTTAACATTCGTTAACAAGTAAACCTAGAGAGAACCTTAAAGAAGACGTAAATACCATATTCACTGTTAGAAATACAGTAACATTACGTTTTCACTGTTAGAAATAGTAAGTTACGTTAGAAGAACCAAGGCAATTGATAAATAAAAAAATATAACTGTATAAAATATTCAGAAAAGAGTTGCGCGTTTATTTTGTTTCTAACAAACTAATTTCTTAAACATTTAAGCAGTGTCATTAATTTAAAGACGCGAGCTAATTAGATGCAGTGATTCGACCAGCAGCCACTCGTGACATAAGCGAGATGAGATCACACGACCGGAGACGACCGGTGATTGTCTCGAAAAGGTATCTTACTTTAGGATATTTTTATTCAAAACGACCACACGAGTTTTAAAGTTATAACGGGTTGAAACTTGTTTTTTTTTTAATATGTTTAGTAAATGGTGGCGTTATGAAATTTTGACCGTAAAACTGTTGAGAAACTACACTAAATTGATAACAAAATTTCGCGTAGTGTAAAAGCGGTTCGTATAATTTAAATTGTACTTACAGTTGAATAATATTACTTCAATAATTTAGGACATCCCTTGCCCACAAGCCCCTTTAAGATAGATATTTTTTTTTTATAAAAAAGGATGCAAACGAACTTCCAGCTTACCTGGTGATACGCGCCCACCGCTGCTCATTAACAATTGCAACACCAGGGCAATTGCGAGTGCGTTGCTGGCCTTTTAAAAAGGAGTAGGTTCTTTTATTGAAGGTCTCTTAGTCGTATTGATCCTGAAAAATCGCTGGAAATCATGCAGGAAAAAAAACTTCTGGTAGCTTACACAATGGTGGACCGCCAAGGTTCGAGAAGGCATGGATGATTATCGCGAATTTTGTCGCGATGTTAAGTGGTGAAATATAGCGGCTAGAATAAGTCCACAATAATAAGATAGAAAAAATTAAACTAAAAATGTATTCCTTTCAAACAGAATAACTAATCAAACAGAATACCAGCGTAAAATAGCACTTAATACTGCTGTGTTTCGTACGATTGGTGTAGAGATGCGGAGACCTTTTTTTACCGGAAACGAAGCATGCCATCTTAGTCTTCAGACAACGCATCTGTGTTTTGATTCTTTCTTAAAATCGAATGTAAATGTAGATGTCTATGGGCCACAACAGCTGGGTGCTCGTTTGTCAACTTTAATCTACAAAAACTGTCGTTAAGCTTACTCTTCTCTGATACTTTAGTCCATAAATGGGTAGCATTCTTTCGAATCCGCATTCAATTCAAGTTGGCAGACACACAGAAAAACCTTGCATAAAAGTTGAAGCTTATTAAAAAAAAACTTAGTGTTTAGCATATAATAGCGGATTTCCATATATCGCGTTTAATATGGAGTCAACTACCTTTAGATATCACAACACACCAATCAAATAGCGTGTCTACAGACGTTTACCGTTACATTCCTCTATCGAAACCAGCTCGTGTCTATCTAACTCGCTTTGTCCAATACGTACGAACTTTTATTATTCTATTGTAAACTTCGCAGATATTTTATAAACTTCTTATTCATACCATCTATCAGGTCGTGCAAATTTGACCAAATGTTTGTTTTTAAACCAAATATTTGGTCATTAAGAAAGGGCGTGGAAGCATAAACCCCTCACAGAAAAGTTAGGTAAAAAATCCCATATCGTCTAGCAGTGCTTTAACAAGGCATATTATGTTCCTTGGAGTCACTTTTACTTCTTCACTCGTCTCCGTCACGCTTAGCAGACGACCTTAGATTGCCAGCATATTATTGACAATCGCAGTTATAGACGTCTTTCATGTTTGAACTGCGCTTTGACGCCGGGATAGGTATTTTCCGTCTGGAGTAATCAGGACAGTGAGTTCACGAGGACGACTGTGTGGTGATGCAATCTTTTACGCCATCATGGGCATAGCTTAAAATCAACGCACGGTAGAGTATGTGCTTGTGCACATACCAAAAATAAATTCTACGATCATTTCGTAATTTGAACCGGCCTAAAAACATTATTGATATCTAACATTGGTTTTTATTTAGTAGTGTAATGAAACTTTTTATTTAGAATAAGGGTGACAGTGACAGTCTATCGGATGACAAGTGGATTCTGTGGCCTATAGACTTCTACATCTATCTTCAATAAAGATTCAAAATGTCCATGTGTTGTCACCCCTGAAGACTAAAATGGAATGCATCGATTCCAGTTAAAAATAGTTTTCGGTTCTCTCTCGAGGACTAAAATGGAATGCCTCGTTTTCAGTAAAAATAACGAATCCTAAAACTTGACGCCATTCCTTTCCTCAGAACTATACGTAGGTACTTGAACGAACGTAGGTACTATTTAATTGATGTCTCCAACAGCTAGCAGTCTTGACGAATTAACCACTTCGTTTAAGCTAGCAGTTTTTCATGATATAATATTATAATAACTATATTTTAAGAAATATGTGAATTTATTTTTGTGCCTTCTTTCGTGTTAGAGCAAAGCCACAAGTTGAGATACCACCACCAAATGAGCGTTACCACTACAATAATTTCTCCACACTGGGCGCTATACAAGAGAAGCAGTTTCAAAGCCATACAACTTAGTTGTGATAACAGATTGTACTTAATAGCCAGGCGCCAAAACGCGTTATATCTTAAACAGCTAAATCTCACTTGTCACTTGGGCTTGCATCACTATGCGATGCGATGCTCGACCATGCGCCATGCTGTATGTCACGGATTTTTTAGGCGATGCGCCCAGCGATGCTACAAACAAATGGGTAACTGTACTCCGTGATTGCAACGCGTTAATATGTGACTTTGCTTTAAGACCTAAATTTTATTTATTCCGAAATTTTCTCTGCCATGTAGTGGCTTCGTAAAATAATCCACTAGCGTGGCAACATAGCAAATATTTCTTCTTAAAGTCAATCTATGGTGAAGGCCTATTGTTTAGCAGTGGACATTTTATTTTTAGACTGTATTGTATAAATTAATTATTTATGTGTGTTAGTATCACCTTAATTATGACAGCCTCCAAGCAAAAGTACACCCACTGTTGTGATTTGTCTTGAAGGGTCAAAGAGCGAATATATTTACAGGCTGTGAGTCTTCAAGCATAACAGTGCAACTGAGACCTTTGTTTTAAGTTGTTTGCAGGTTTCCACTGGCAGTAGCTAGTTTGTCAACCTTGGCAAAAACCGTTCTTTGAATTTCAAAATTCGAACTCCTTAGAATCTCTTGGAATAATAAATAATAAGTAACGTTCTGAAATTTCGAATTGCGCTCCAAATGGGACACAAAAGAAAACAATAAACGTTGACAATAAAATCTAACAAGCGATAACTGGATCAAGTGTGCACTAACATACATATTTGTCTTACCCACTGAACCATATACGACTTGCTCAATGCAATTGAACTGAAGACAATGCGTTATTTGAAAAGGTGGCGACGCTCGTGCCGCCTCAATTTCACCTCGGCACATTCCGATTCCCAGCTGGTAGTGTATCGACCCCAATTAGTCTTTAGTGATGTCCATTAATTTTGTATTATGATGTTTACCTAGAGGTAACTATTACTTTATCAGGTAAACATTGTAGTGATGAGCCAACTTATTATAGATCACGATTGTAGTGATGTGCCAACTTATTATAGATCACGATTGTAGTGACGTGCCAACTTATTATAGATCACGATTGTAGTGATGTGCCAACTTATTATAGATCACTATTGTAGTGATGTGCAAACTTATTATAGATCACGATTGTAGTGACGTGCCAACTTATTATAGATCACGATTGTAGTGATGTGCCAACTTATTATAGATCACGATTGTAGTGATGTGACAACTTATTATAGATCACTATTGTAGTGATGTGCAAACTTATTATAGATCACGATTGTTGTGATGTGCGAATTTATTATGGATCACGATTGTAGTGATGGGCCAACTTATTATAGATCACGATTGTAGTGATATGCCAATTTATTATAGATCACGATTGTAGTGGTGTGCGAATTTATTATAGTGCTCAGTCAGTATTTTGTTGTATAAACTAAAGTGACAAATGAACTTACTTAGTCCACCTGATGGTAAGCAGCTATTGTGCCCCATGGAAACCTGCAGCCAACTTCAAACAAAGGAGGCTACAAATGCGTTACCGGCACTTAGTACAAATATGGACTGCCTCACTTTTTTATACGTGGTAGAGCCACACTGCAGCTATATCATGGTTGTAGTACGAATGGGTCGCCTTGATCGCGGAATGACCGCGTTCTCACAGAATACCAGCGTAAAATAGCAACTAGTGTAGAGATCCGGAGACCCTTTTTTACTGGAAACGAGGCATTCCATCTTAGTCCTCAGGAATGACAATGTATCAGCATTTTGATTCTTAATCAAGGACAAATGTAGATGTCTATGGACCACGGTTACCACTTACCAGCAGGTGGACTGTGTGCTCGTTTGTTACTCTTATTCTATAAAATATTTATCTCAGCAAATTTTTTCAACACTAGGGTTGTATACACTTATTCATTGTTACTGTTAATTGAAAAATATACCTATTATATAAATAGATAAGTACTTTTATTATTAGTATATAATGAATCCGTTATGTCTTGTTGGCAGATATTACATGCGGAGATACATTCCTCAAAATTTATTTCATTACTTCGACAATATCTAAGTCTCCTTAACATTTCTTTGTCTAGCTTTCTTTTACTTTCACTGTCTAGCATATGATAAATCGGCAAGTTTCAATGTCAAAATTACAAACAAAGGACGAAGCCATGGATTTCCGCTTAATATAGAATTTAATGTGAGAGCTTAGCAGTTAGCGCGTTAACTTTCACTCCTCAGTCTAATAACTGATGAATAAATCTATATAAATAGAAATATAAATTCACATACAACACGTACGAATTAACTTGAGACTCCGCTGGAATGCGACACCCTTCCCGACTCCCCGCACCGCTTCCCGCTCTGACCGTGCGCGCTCAGTACCGATAGCATTTTTGTTACGGATACGCGTCTCGACTCTAGTTCGATATTTTTGATAATTGTTTGTTGTTTGGTTTGGACTTTTGTTTGTTTTTATTATACTTGAACGTTATTTTATCTGTTTATTGTTAATTGCGTTGTTTTATTGTTAAGTTTGGACGTTGTGTTGTGCCGTTTTCTTGTGACTTTCACCCTAAGGTTGCCTGGGAGAGATTGCTTTTTAGCAATAAGGTCGCCTGTTATGCTTTGTATTTTAACAACAACACTTTTTATAGTGCAATAAAGTGTATAATAAATAAATTAATAATATTATAAATGAGAAAGTGTGTATGTTTATTTCTTTGTCCTTCCTTGACGCGTTAACTAAAAATAATATTATATATATTATAAAAAATAAATATTTAAAATATATAAAAATGGCAACAGTGTATCACTTATTACTTCACCCCTTGCCAGAACATTTTATTTTGTTTTTATTAATAATCTCATGCAAATCTCAAAAATTTCAAATAAAAAAATATTACGACGCATTATTTTGCACACCATACATTGACAATTACGTCATCGGCCCAGGTCTCAAGTTAATTCGTACGAGTTATACTTTTGTAAGACTTTTTGAGCTTGGGTAACGTTTTACGACAGCTAGATATAATAATAACAAAACAAAAGCTTAATATTTGGGGGCACGGCAGTGCCCCCGCCACAAAAAAGCGGCACGGCCGTACCATCTTTTCACGAAGCAATTAGTTAAAATCGGTGATTACACTAGTTTACCTACTACTGTCTCGTTCGGTGTACCACAAGGTAGTGTACTAGGCCCAACTCTCTTTCTAGTTTACGTAAATACTTTATGCTCACTTACCTTGCCTAACTGCAAAATCATTTCGTACGCAGACGATACGGCTTTAATTGTATATGGTAAGGACTGGAATGAAGCCCAACACAATACAGAATATGCGCTTGGAAGGGTCATGCAGTGGCTTAGTAGCAATCTATTGACATTAAATGTAAACAAAACTAAATATATTACTTTAACTCACCGTGCCAGTACCCAACCATCAGCGGAATTTTATATCAAAGCACATACATGTGAACAACATAGCTTATGCAACTGCCCAAAACTTACTCGTTCCACTAACATATAAGATACCTTGGACTTATCATTGACTACTGCCTATCTTGGTCAGAGCATATAAGCAATGTTACCTGCCGTATTAGAAAACTGATACCAATATTCAGAAAATTGAGGAATTCTGCTGACTTTGAAACATTGATATGTGTTTACTGTGCTCTTGCTCAAAGTTTACTACAATACTGTATTGTAACATGGGGTGGAATTGGAAAAACAAATTTACTCCCCTTAGAACGTGCTCAAAGAGCAATCTTAAAGGTAATGCTAGGTAAATCACAAAGGTTTAGCACCGAACTTATTTTTAAGGAATGCTCTGTACTTACTGTAAGACAGCTTTTTGTCATGTCTGTTATACTACGTAAGCACAAAAATACAGAGTTTAATCCTAATTTAAAACGTAATAAAAATAGAATTTGTGACATGGTTTCTCATAGAACTGCTTTAGCACGTCGTCAATATTATGTCACTAGCAATTATTTATATAATGTTGCAAATAAAATAAACAATATTTACCCTTTGTCCCTTTATAAATGTAAAGATAAAATCCTAAATTGGTTGCTAAGCCTTAATTACCTGGAAACAGAGAAGTTAATCAGTATTTAAGTTCTAACACACACACACACACACACACACACACACACACACACACACACACACGCGCGCGCGCGCGCGCGCGCATACATACACATTACACACACACACACACACACACACACACACACACACACACACACGCGCGCGCGCGCGCGCGCACTGGTTTGTGGTAATTAGAAAGTTTTCTCTTCATTTTTTTTTTAAATTTATTATTATTATTATTTAACTTAATTAACTTTATTATTTAACTTAACATGGTTGTGTATTATATAGCGAAATAATCTGTCATTTTTACTGTATTTGTATTGTACTACTCAGGGTGGAAGACGCTGACGGCTGTTAACGCCAACTACTTTGAAATGTAATTTTGTAACTTTATATAGATATAATACATAAGTGTAAACCTGTTAACTGAGAGTCAAATAAATTATTATTATTATTATTATTATTAATTCAGGTCATTTTCGACCCCTATAACTTCGTGGTCAATAAAACTAGAAGCCTGAATTTTCAGTAACCGAGTAAGAATTGTATAGATATGGTATATTTCAAATTTCATTCAATTTGAACCAGTAGTTTAAGAATTGTAAGCAGTCAAACTTTCTTAATTTTGTCACTCACTGACTGACCGATCATCAAAACTATAAGGCACTTTTAGCAGACATAGAAGCTTCAAATTTAGAATGCAATTAGTGTTTAGAATATAAATTAAGGAAAAACTAAAACATTTGTTAATTTCTGTCCAGTTTTCTAGATACACTAACTGCATAAATAACTTTGTAATCCCTTTGTATATAATAATATAAATATATAGAATTACAAAGTTACATTTGCAGTGAATGAACCAGTGTACTTGTATATGTATTACAGGTGTACGTAGGTACGTTGTTAGTACTCAAGAAGTAGAAGGTACTGGAAAGGTAAAAAAATTAGGACTATCTTATATACAAAAAGAAATGAGATGCAATTAAAAACATAACTTGTAAAAAAACCAAGTCTCGCAACTCAGTTCTTCTACCGTAAAAAGTTGTGAGATCCATGTAATACCAAGTCGATTAATTTATTCAGTTCCTACTTAAGGGTCATTTTATATTGACCATATCAATTTTAAAAGTCTTTTATATTTTAAATATATAGATTGACTTGGCAATCGCATTAAGCAATCTAATTTAATATAATACGTATTACTTTTGAGATACTCGTACATTGTGGTTTCATGCGATGGCCAAGTCAATCTATATATTTAAAGTATAAAAGACTTTTAAAATTGATATGGTCACTATAAAATGTTGTTAGGTTAGCTAATTACGTAATAACTTAAAACAGAAGGACCCTTAAGTAGGAACTGAATAAATCAACCGACTTGGTATTACATGGATCTCACAACTTTTTACGGTAAAAGAACTGAGTTGCGAGACTTGGTTTATTTTTACAAATTATGTTTTTAATTGCATATATTATACTTAACAACGCTTCTGCCGCTACTCTTTTCTGGGAAAGAACATGGACGAGTAGTCCGCCGTGGCGCTCCATTGTTTTTGGACGAACACTAGTCCTCAAAATATTAAAAATAAAAAATCTAACGGCGTTATTAACCTCAAAATAACAATAAACTATTTAAAAAACAATAAAATATTATGTTTATGGCAGCCGCACTGCTGCGTTGTTTTAAACAAAGGCCCATGCATTCCGTTCTCTTCATTTCCGTGTACTGTGTCAGTTATAACGAGTTAACGAGAGTGACCTTCCCCTCCCTCTTGTTTCAATTTCATATTATATTAAACATTTGCAATGCAAACAGTTGCTAATTGTAACGAATAAAGGACTTTTTATTTAACATTTTACCTGGTAATTTAACATACTTGTTAGAGTTCGCAATTTTGTATCGTAAGTGGGGATTCATTTAATTTTATATAACTTTATAGGTGGTAGAGCCACCCTGCATCTATATTATTATAGTTGTAACACGAATGGGTCGGCTCGACCGTTGTTTCGTATGGTGAGCGTTTTTTTACAGGAGAACAAACGAGCACAAAAAAGTCCACCTGATAGTAAGTGGTTGCTGTGGCCCAACGACTACACAGCCCGAATAGACGCCTCTTGCGAGGCAAACACTTTCTGTCAACACATTAGACAAATACGTCTTACATAAGAAAACTATTACACGATCTACTTTAGTAGCGACCACTTCCCTGACCCGTGAACATCTTGCATGTGACTCGTGAATTTTCGACAAAATAAAATACAACAGACGCGCAATATGGTTCTCTGTACAATAAATAGTGCGGAAATAGTATCCAAATGTGTAATTTTAAAAAAATGGCATCACTTTTCATA
This sequence comes from Parnassius smintheus behrii, assembly GCA_036936625.1. Lineage (NCBI taxonomy): Eukaryota > Metazoa > Arthropoda > Insecta > Lepidoptera > Papilionidae > Parnassius > Parnassius smintheus. The sequence continues at coordinate 41,680,160 of JAUPFT010000015.1, forward strand.
GTTTAATTTTAACTTCCAAATTCATTAGTTAAAATTAAATCAGAGCTCAACTTATATTTGTCACAAGCAACTCGCGTTGATTTATTCGGACATCTTCGGTTATTTTCGGCCTATGCACCCCTTTCTTTTCAATGCAGTTCATTGTTGCTATACTATACTTTTCTTTAATTACCGGCACGTGTAACTAGTGCTGTACCAGTTAAACTATCATATTGGTACAAGTAAATACATATTATGCATGTTATCGTGAATGTTTTACATATATACTATAAGCGAAATAGGTGTAAGCTGATTTTTTTAGTGAATGTACGTTAATCCATATTTCAATTAATTGATTTAATAATTAAATCAAATTATTCAAAACTTCTTTTAAAAATCATAATAAAATTGATATAATTTTTAATAGACTGCACTCCTCTCTCTTTACTGCTAAAACGCCATGTCAATATAAGTAGAAAACTGAAGTGAACTTGACAGTTTAAATAACTGCTGCTATTTTATTTCTAATAGTATTATATTATTATTTCAATATTGTAAAGAAAGCTTATTTTAACAAAAAATATTCTTTAAAACCAAAAATTATAGGTATTTTACTAAATACGATACCTACTGAAATAAAACTTCTTTTGTTTTTTTTTATGCTGTACTAATTTATAGTAGAATATAATTCTGGTACTTATTAAGTAGACTTGGTACCAAACTTATTAGTTAAAGTTGCCATCACTATTTGCTTATTAGCAAGTGTCGCAACCTTGATTTTGACCAATTAGCATGCATTTCAAACCGCCTCCTCCGTACCACTTACCTCAGACTTTTGACAGACAGGTTTGGATGCAGAAGTACATACATTAGGCGTCTATTCGGGCTGTGTAGTCGTTGCTGTGGCCCATAGACATCTACATCTATCCGCAATTACGAATCGAAATGCACATGCGTTGTCACCCGTGAGGACTAAGATGGAATGCCTCCTTTCTAGTAAAAAGGGTCTCCGGTTCTCTACACTCACCATACGAAACATAGCAGCGCTAAGCGTAGAGAATCTCAGTCGGTTTTTACTGGGAACGAGGCATTCCAACTCAGTGTCACCAACGGGTGACAACGCATTGATTCTTAATCTAGGACAGACGTCGATGTCTATAGGCCACAGCATCCACTAACCATCAGGTAGACTGTGTACTTGGTTGCGACCCATATTCTATGAGAAAAAGCTCCCTACAACAAAAGAGCCTCACGTCCAGATGCTGACTGTTGGTGATAGTTACAATCGAGTTAGCAGCCTATCCAATTGTAAATGATCACTGTGACCTATTGACACCTGCAGCCAACTACCAATAAAAATAAACTATGGACGTGCTGTCAACATAGAGGACTGATATGGTAAAATCCATAGCCTGCAATTATCTCTATCCCTGACATCTGACTCTACCCTGAAACTGAACCGCAGCAATAGCTGCATTGCTACTTGAAAATAGATTATCATATCCAAAATAATCGATTTTTTGATTAATCGATATCAAATGGACAGTGGCGGATTCACACATTTGCCGCCAGTAGACTATTAAAATTTTGTCGCCCCTACCGACTTCAACAATTCGACTGTTTCTTGTGCAATCTTAACTAAATCTTTGGGTAGTAATAATAATCTGGGATATTAATAATCTGGGATATTAATAATCTGGGAACAATGACATATTAATTACAATTTCTTTGGCGTGATGTACATATTAATACCATATTCAATAACCTTGAAATTGTAAGTTTATGATTTGTGCACTATTGTCCAAATTACACCAACTTTTTGCCTTAAGGCGCTACCCTGACCAAAACCTAGCAAAAGTGCGTTTTTCAGAGACTATTATCTCATTAGTTACGAGAAATAAGCTACATCTAAAAGCACATTATTAATGTTCGATATCCTATCATCACATTCCACGTTCTAATTTGTTTTTATGTGTTATGAATACATTTAAAATTTACTTTTAAAAAATGACTAAAATTATTGATTACATGCATCTGTTGCTAAAGGAAATGCTCTAATCATTTGAAAATTACACTAATGGATAGATAATTTAAAAATCTATATTCTACACGTTTTATTTAATTTCTTAAGTTCGCTTATCTCTTTTAATTGAAATAATTCCAAATATTCGGGCGTATTTTTCCGTGATATATTGTAGCGAGAGCGCGTGGATTGTATGGGACCGAACGCTCAAGGTCTCTCGCTAGGGGAACCGTCTTAATTAGCATGATTGCGTACGATTAGGGATAAATGATTCACTCGATTCAGGTAAGATAGCACAAAAAATAGTTTCTGGATATATTTCTGAACTGATAAAAGCTCAATCATGTATTACTAATAAGGCGGGGTAAGGTATGATTTAATACTACTTATCTACATTGGGTAAACGTAAGTAAATAATTTTTATTGCGTTTACAGTTTAAAAACAGTATGTTTATTTATATGATAACAATACCGGCTAGTAATGATGATGAAATTCAATATGTTAAGTTAGGAAATTTTTGTAATTCTATTTTGCACGATTTTTTATTCGCAAAATCATCAATTAAATCGTCGTATAAAATCTTGTTCATTATCTGATTCTGCACAAAACGCACTAAGGCGTTTAGCATTTTTTGGGTTACGGTAGATCTTATAAAAATTTTCCCCCGTTTCAAGGAATAAAAGCATCTTTCACCCGAGCAATTTATCGGTGGTGTCCATAAAGCCATGCGAACTGCTGTTTTAAAGTTTTGATAAATGTTTTGCAAATTCTGTTTTCGCAGAAACGAAGATAGACTTTTGAATTATTCAGAATCAGGTTTCACTAAAATTCTTTGAGAAGAAAGGTGGCATTGAAAATGTATGCATTCTGAAACTAAATCTCTCTAAATCATAAAAATACACTCCTTCCAAGAAAAAGGCTTTTTCCGTAAGAGTTGATGATAATAATTCACTCATTTAGGTCAAAAACGAAAACTTTTCATTGAATCTGTAGAAGGGCTCCTGCCGTTTTTCGAATTCGGATACTAGTTTGTCAAAATTTAAATTTAAAAATTCAAAAACTCAAAATATCACTCGTAGTAATTCTATTTTCTTTATCGGGTGTTTGAATTTATTTTCCCTTTTCAGTTGTCTTTTTCTCCGTGTCTTTTGTATACTGATTCGACACGCTTTATTCCATCACCATTTCTTCGAAATACTTAAAATTTTACAGAAAATATTTCTTTAGCTTTCCTTTTAGAATTTAAATCTCTTTAATTTGTGTAAGACATTTAAAAAAATGCCTCAAATTTGCCGTCCCAAAATTCTACCGGCTAGGCTCCAGCCTACTAAGCCTGCTGGTAAATCATGCACTATTTACCTATTTACCTACCATCTTACACGGAGTGTTGTGCGGCTTGATTCCGTAATAAATGACGATTTTTCCATTAATCGATCTCTAATCGACATACCTATTTACCATCTTATACAGAAGTGTCGTCTGGCTTGATTCTAAAAAAAACAATTTTTGATTAATCGAACTCTAATCGACCTTTCAACTAACCATCTTACACGGGAGTATTCTATGGCTTGATTCTAAACGATTGTCGTTAATATATTAGCTTTAGTTTATATTTTAAGTTTATTGTGCGTGGTTCGCCAGGCAGTAACGAGCCATTGTGTTAACACCTGCTGGCCGATAAGCGCTACTGGTCTGCCGTCGGCCATTTTAGAGCGATTTTGTTTGTCGTAAAAAAGTAAAAAGAAACTAAAACGTTTATCATCCCATAGGCAAGCCTACAGTAAATAGTAAGCATATAAAACTCAATTACAACTACATACGTCTATTTACAACTATCGAGGTATGTAATTAACAGTTGTTTAATTGCGTTCTTATCGATACACGAGACTCGCGGCGCGGCGTTACCCAACACCATTGTTATTATAACGTAAAGTCGTTAAGGCGACACCGTGAATAAATGCACCTCTTTTCATCGAATAGTATAAAGACTATGACACCACTAAAGAAAGTGAAATTTTGATATAGGTAAATTCATGTCTTTATCTTGTATTCGATTGTTCAAAAACACGATTGTATGATTTTGACTCGATCGTAATTATTTGCGAAAACACCTCTATAAATCACTATAGTTGAAATTACAACGAAATTATTTAATCTATATGCTTGGAAATCATTCAAATATATTCATAACATCAATATTTTTAATTTACTTGCTCATTATTTTGATTACTTAAATCAATAATTTTTAAAAAAATATTTTAAAGTTTCTGAGAATTTCTAAGCGCTTTTAATCGTCGCGGGCGCTACGCTATTTTAGACCTTACGACGGCGTTTTTTCAAGTTTTTATAGAAATTATGTATTCACTCCGATCAGTATGGCGATAGCCTTTTCGATGTGTCGTCTAAGTACAGATATACGAAGTCGTACACAAAGTCGTAAAATAAGACAGGCCGATTTGTACAGTTACAATAAAAAGTGGGAGACAAAGTTATCGTTTGATGACTTACCTTACCATCGTGATCAGTCTTACAAAAAGTCGTCAATAACGGCTGATGCGTACAGTCACAACAAGAAGGGTGATGCTTACTTTACGTTACCATACACGGTTCTAGATAGACGCGACCATGAAATATCTATTGCCGAGAGTGCAATGATGAAGCATTTTATATCGTACAGTGAAATGAACCTTAACATTTACATGATAAAATCTATGATCAATTGGTATGGGTTTAATTGATAACATATGGTGGTTATTGGACGATCAATCGATCAATTGGTCGCGTGGAAACTTATTGGCTTTGACATAGACATAGCTATCTAAATAAATAGTCAATTAATGAAATAGATAAGTTCTGTATTGAAACGAACTCCAAGCTTGGGGATAAACTTGATGACGATGATCTAGTGTCGATGGCAGCAAGCTCAGAAAATGATTGTATGCTCAGTCAGTACAGAATCTGCACAGGACATTTTATAATACCAAAGGTTTCCACAACCCCCCCCCCCCCCTTAACAAACACTTCCTAAAGTATTCGATGTAATGACAAAAACTGTTGTAATCGAACGTAATACACTTTGATTATAACACGCCTCGATTCAAAATCCAACAATTTGAGTTTTCCTAAATGTTAGAACAGTTTGACTCCCGTTCAATTCACACCCAGTACTCAGGATACAGTAGAAGTGTCTAACCAATACGCCATTCATTTGGCAAAAGAGATGTCAATTGTCAATAAATAAAACAAACATAGATCATAGATCAAACAAACATAGTGAGAACACCGGGTCATAGCCACGAGATTGTTGTATAATAATCGTCTCTTGTATGTCTGCAAATTTTCAGATTATTCAGATGTTCGAACGTGTGTGTGAAAACTGAGTTATAAAATTCTATTAGGTACATACGTGCATGCATATTATATATATATATATATATATATATATATATATATATATATATATATATATATATATATATATATATATTATGCATAGTACATTCACACAGGTCAAGTTAGTAAAAATGTTAAAAAGAATATAAAAACACAAACTTCCATTCCATACGAAATTCATAAAAAAAATATAAAGTAAACTACGTTTTCATACATATATAAGGATATTAAACGCACAAGAGGACGATGTGGCCATCAACTCTGATGTAAAAGGTCATCGACTCCTTTCAGAGATGTATTTTTATTTAAAGATTTTTATTATGTGAATTTACAAGATTGTTTCTGTCGCCAACATACCCTTCCGTCACATACCCTTTTAAACTATTAAAAGGATATGTCAGTCTGTTGTCTTAGTACTCTGAGATTGTCCACGGATGCCTATGGACTGTTATAACAACAGTTCCAACACTTCCAACTTACAATCAAGTGCATCGGTATATCCTTTGTTTTCTTCTTCTTCATCATCAACCCTAAAAGCTCACTGCAGGACGTGGGCTTCTCTTGTTGCAGGCAGTTAGATGATCGTAATCGTCACCTTAACGCCGCTGGCCGTAGCTGGTTTAGGTATTGTACGTCTGGCGGAAACAATTTGATTGTACTGCCATCTATCGGCAGCAGTATGGTAGTTTTTTGATATTTCCCAAGTCACCTCCTACGATACGTAGGAGAAGAAATAAGGTGGCTCTTTTGTTGTCCTTACATATTATGGCATTTGGTAGAGCCATGCTGTAGTTTATTAGGGTATATACGGTATATATTACAGTTATAGCACTAATGTGAAGGATCACGCTCTCACGGAATATCAGCGTAAATTAACTGCTTAAAGCTGCCGTGTTCCGGATGAATAGTGTAGAGAACTGGAAACCCTTTTCAACTAGAAACGTGGCATTCCATCTTAGTACTCAGGGGTGACAACGTATCCGCATTTTGATTCTTAATCAAGCATATCTATGGGCCACAGTATCCCCTTACCATCAGGTGGACAGTGCACTTTTGTCACCTTTATTCTTTATTTTAAGAAGTTTAGTTACTGTCGAGAATATAGTATTTTAACCAAGCTGCAACCTTATCTAGATCGATATAAGTTGCTAGACCATATTATTTACTCTTATATGAAGTGCCTATCAGCATTTCCTTAACCAATTTAATACTCATCTTCTGAGAAAAGAAATAACCGGTGGTCTTGAGCATTTTAGTCTAGTATGTCAAATTTAGTAAATTAAGCACCACAATAGAAAGCTTACGTTTTATTACAAAATTAACGTCATTAAAGCTATAGAACTTACAAAAAACATGCAAACAAATGTACATACTAAAATAATAAACCAGTGTTGCCAGTGATGACTTATGGATCTGAGACGTGGTCCTTCACTGCTGGCCGTATGAGGACGCTTAAGGTCGCTCAGCGAGCTATGGAGAGGGCTATGCTCGGAGTTTCTCTGCGTGATAGACTCAGAAATGAGGATATCCGCAGTAAAACCAGAGTGACCGACATAGCCCAACGGATTAGTAAGCTGAAGTGGCAATGGGCCGGCCATATAGCTCGAAGAACCGATAACCGATGGGGAAGAAAGGTTCTCGAGTGGCAGCCTCGTACCGGTAGGCGTAGTGTAGGGCGACCCCCCACTAGATGGAGTGACGACCTGGTAAGACATGCAGGAAGTCGATGAATGCAGGTGGCTCAGGACCGTGCTTTGTGGCATTACTTGGGGGAGGCCTATGTTCAGCAGTGGACTTGTGAAAGGCTGTAATGATGATGATGATGATGAAAATAATAAAAAATTATGGATTATTCAATTCAGGAAACATCAATTTAAGAGCGTTATCAAGAAGCAATAACGCTTTTTGAGAAAAATTATGATCTTTCAACCATTTTCGGAATCAAATTTTTCAATCAGAATGAAAACAATATCCTACGCGTTTTGCACAATAGTGGTGTTGCGTATAAGTTATAACTTGTTCAATCATGCATTAGCGAAGATTGTCAAAAATATTCAATAATAAATAGTAGACCATGTCGAATTACAGGGGGTGCCGGAATAGACAGGGGCCGGATTATCGGGAGTCCACTGGACACTATTCAGTAATCATGCCGTAGGTGTCAAATATACGACGGAGGGAAATCAAACAGGAGATGTGAAACAGCATCTCCCTTATAACACCTCATTAAAAAAACTGCAGTTGCCAACTCGCGTACAGAGCGTTGCAACCTTTTTTTTATGATATTAAAATGACAAACGAAGTTATGGTCTCCACCCACCCGATGGTAACTTCTGAGGACTAAGATGGAATGCCTGTAACTATACCCTTCACACCAGAACCAGAAGCCAGAACACAACAGTGCAAGCACAGCTATTTAGCTCCAGAAATAAAACTGTCACAAATTCTATGAGACAAGGTTAGGGTAGGCCAATGTTTAGCAGTGGAATTATGACGGGCTGTAACGTGTAATTATCTATGCAATTATTGATCCTATATGTTATTTTGGCCTAAAGGTCTAGATACCAGGCCATAAACTCCAAAAAAAATGTTATTTTATATCTGCATAATTTATATAACCAGCCAATAACATTCCTATAAGTTCTGTCTTCTATCTGTAATCAACACGCAAACATAGAATTTCACACTGCATTATCGTTTCATATGTAATGTGCCAAGTGACATCTCCGACAATGTTTGTGGAGAAAGCCCCCAGCTGACTCGCATGCTAACGGTATCGTGCCGCAAGTCACTAGTGGTAGCGTAGAAATTGATATTAAAAAAATAAAAAATTTCAAGTACTTATATTATTCTTTTACCAAAATACTATAAGTAGCAAATTTAAAAAGGAAATATATTAAAAATTATAGATAAAATGACTGCATGTGAATTTAATTATAGTTATCTGTCTTGTTATTTATATAGCACCACTGTTGTCCTTAATAAAGAGAACAGCGAAATAAAATAACTAACGTCGAAAATATTGTTGTACATAATTCAAAACAAGAAATTAAAATCGAGTCACCTCTTATTACGTCGGTAAAGCATTAATAAAACTTAAATTAGGTACAAAATTAGCGTAGGCTTCCGTGCAATGAATATTGCTTAATTTACTTAAGGAACCATTAACGCACCTACACACGCCATCTTGCAGTTAAACGTGCCACGCGATTCTGTTATACAACAACATGCAATTATAGTCATTATAATAGATTTACCTGATTTATTACTCGTTGCCATATATTTAAGGTCACAGCTTACCTTGCAAAAAATGCTAGCGCGACTTTTGTGGCGGCTGTACACGCTCGTCTCGTCGCCGTGTGTGCCTGTCGTCGCGTAAAGGCTCGACACAACAACACAACATGTACACACTCGTTTTATTATTTGAACTCCGTATGCCCGCTGAGATGGACCTAGATGAAACTGTTGCTGCTTTTTTCCTTTGAGCTATTATAATTTTTTACACATTTACTAAAAATAAAATTAATAAGCCATTGCGAAAAAGAAGATGGTAGATAGTTTCTATTTACCGTAACAGTACCATGTACGGTGAATAGAATAGAGTACGCTCTCGTTTTCATCATGATACTCACGAGACCCTTTGACTCGAGCGCAGAAAACCGACACCGCACCACGTCCGAGAGCGCACGAGAGCCACGAGACGCGACGCGACGCGACGGGAGCACCATGTACACACTCGTACTCGGCGTGTCTCGTGGTGTCTCGACAAGCGTGTACAGCCGGCATTAGAAATATTTGCTTCCGCAGCTTATGGTGGCCAAGCGTGTACAGCCGGCATTAGAAATATTTGCTTCCGCAGCTTATGGTGGCTGTACACGCTCGTCTCGTCCTCGCGTGCCTCTCGTCGCATATAGGCTCGACGAGAGCATACTATGTACATACTCGTTGTATCTCTTGAACTCTGGATACTCGCTGCGATGGACCTAGAAGAAACTGTTGCTGTGTTTTGCCTTTGTGTTATTAGTTATTATAATTTTTAAACATTAACTATAAAAGAAAATTATAAGTCATAGCGAAGAAGAAGATGGTGGATGGTGATGGCTTGTTAAAGGTGACGAACGAGTGTGTACAAACCGCATGTGTTGTCTATCAGACTCAGTGAAATGCGATAGCACAAGGTCGGCCTGGCCCCTGCCCCGTGGTACCCCCACCGTTACTCTGCACAAATACATTCGTTTCCCAAGTGTAAGATCCTTAAACTATGGCGCTTCCACAGTTCAATTAGTAGTTTACGGTCTGTTTCGATTATAAACGTAACAGTACCTTATTATTAAATAATTGAGTTAAACTAAGGATTATGCTATGACTCGTATTTTAATTGAAATAATTACGTACATATTTTGTAAGATTTCATCAAGAAATAAAATTTAAAAGTTAGTTAGAAGTTACAGGATATATACGTCCCCCTGCTGGACACAGGCCACTCATTCTAATTTCTTATTCTTTAGGGCAAAGAAGTGTCGCGCTGCCCCCCCCCCCACATGTCTTCAAGTCTTGTTCTGTCTTCAAAACTGATTATAATTTGAAAAAGAATAATATTTTCTAATAAATATTTTTTTCTTTTCAGAATGCCGGTTATGTAATCAACAGACGTTATACGAAGAGCAAAATGTCACCAGTATGTCACAATTTTGTGCAGAATGCGTGGAAGAAAGATTTTTGCTCAAACTGTTTCAAATCACGCGAAGAACACGTCAAACAGGATAAGACGACAGAAGGCGGCAAATATTTGGCTACTCCATTACAAAACAGAATTGGATTCTTTAAGAAAACTCCACCGAGTATTTTAAAGAGTCAAACGAAGAAAATTAATAAACGGAACGTTCGGTTTCCAGAGGAAGTAAGCAGTGTTATTGGCTATGGAGGAGATGATTGGTCCGACGGAGAGGAATTTGAAGTTTCGGAAGACAATGACGATGAAGACATATTTCCAGATACAGAAGAAGAGAGAGAACTCTATAAAATAACAAAATCTAACACAGATTTTAATACAGTAAAAGCTAATCTATTAGGAGATTCAGTTGCAAAGTCATATACTTCATTAATGTTAGGAAAAGTGCAGACAGGTTCTGACGGCAAGAAAAAAACATTAATGGTTTCAGTAACTCCTTTTGGTCAAGAAAATAAAAACCCCAATATAAAGACTCATACTCGCAAACCAGCCGTTATACATATAAATGAAGCACAGGCTGAAGAAGCAGCAAGTAATTTTAAAACAAACATCATTCTGACATCATACATAAAGGAATCGGAGACTATAGTTACTTCGGAAAGCGTTAGATCAACAGAAGGTATTTGTACTGAGAAATCTTTATTGGAAGAAATATCAGAAACGTTACAACAAAACAGGATTAATAACGGTAATAATATTAATCTAACGCATAACAACAACAATAAACCTACAGTTATCGAAGAAAAGAGAAAAGAAAGCATGCAAGATGAAGTGGAGAAGAAAGAAATGACTGAAACACGTAAAAATGGCATCGTTAGAAAATCTCCATTAATTAAAACCCAAGAGAGGCCAAAAGTTAATCTAAGTAGATCAGAATTTAAGTTTTGTAAAATCAATATAGAAAACAGTAGCGTGGATTCTGCAGTAGGCACTTTGAATTCGACAGCTAATAACTCACTGACGTCAGACGATGAGAGTTTTAGCGCTAAAACAGATTCAGATAATGACGATAGTGGACATTTCTCAGAAACAAATAAATGCGAGGAAACTGTAAAGATAACGGTATTTAATGAAAGTGAGAAGAGCAACAAAATATCTCCGATCGGACGGTTGAGACAAGCAGACGGAAAAGCGGGTAGTGGTTACAGCACCTTCCAAAGTCCAATAATTGATATGCCACCAATTATACCTAAACAATCCGATTCTGTCTTCTCTGCTGAAGCTAGTCGAGAATTAGCGGGCGAACCTGACGGAAGAGCTGATCCTGACGAGTCTAGCGAAGCACCAGCATTACCCAATAGTCCTGTACCTACTATGGACCCACGGCCATCTTTTTTACACGGCATTATAACTGATATTATGCCTTCTAAGCCCGCTGTACCAGAAAAACCAAAACTCCCTACTAAACCAGTTATTAAGCAAACAACTAAGAAGACTATGACTACTTCTAATCAAATCGTACATACGCATGGTACAAAGAAAAATGAAGAAGAGAAGTCACGATATTCAAGCGAAGAAAAGAATAATCAGGTAAAAGAAGTACATGAAGTAAAAACAGAAACGATTTATTACGCTAAGCCAGTGCTTACTAAGCAAGATAGCGACACGTCCCTCAATAGTCTTTGCAAGCGCAAAGCACCAACCCCACCGCTTTCGCCTACGGAGGAATACCCTAACAATCTATACCAAAGAAATCAAAGTGGATTCATGAAATCAGATTCACCAGTCGTCAGAGAATTGGAGAAGAGGGAGAGAGCCGTAATTTCGTCATCTCCGAAAACGAGAACACTTGAAGATATAGACAAAAAGGATTCTCAGCCCGAACCGGCGCCTAGAAGAAGTATTTCCTTGTCTCATGACAATTTACTTCTAGATGATAAACGAAAAGGCAAACTAAAGTTTTCTATAAAGAAACTCTTACGTATCGGTTCTTCAAAAGACCTGGATAAAAAGGAGTTAAGTGTAGCCACAGTTACGAAAGTTTCTCATAAAACAGAAGAAATTTACGATCTGACACCGAAGCCGAAACCGCGACTTGTCATCATCCATCCTTTAGACATTAACGGATCGAGTGTCGAAGTGGTGAAATCGAATTGCGAAATTTCGGAAAGTTTGCGTCGCATGAGTCATGACGACGTGTCAATTTACAGCGGATGTAGCTCCGCGACCGATGTCGAAACGGCTAAAATCTTAAGTAAACCGCCACCGCCTCCGAGGACATCCAGTGAGGATGCAATTTCCTTGACCATTTCAAAACCAGCACGTCCTCCGCCACCTAAATCAGCCGCTCTACAAAAAAAGCAAAAACAACAGACTTGGTCGCCAACGCTGAGCAAAACCGATAACATCTATGCCAATTTAGGTAAGTAAGCAATATTTCCACGCACAAAAAATAGATATTTGCGGTTTAATCGAATAAAAATTTATTAAAAAATCAGCCAATCAATCTTTGCCAAAACAAACCGGAATTATAAGTAGCCTATAGTGTAAACTTATATGAGGAATGTTCATAAAAATTCAATTTTATTTAGCTTGTGGATATGATAGTGATAGATGTGCCGTGTAATGATGACGTAAGAGTATTTCATTCCGTGGACGTCGTAAGAGGCGATAAAGGGAAAACAAGAGATGAGCAGTAGCATCTTTGTGATAACAACTCATAGAACTAAAATACTGTGGTTGCCAACCCGCATGATAAGAATGGCAAATATACCCACTATGAGGTTTACCCACCAGCCAATTAATGATGGAGGTATATATCCACTAGGGAACTTTTATAAGCCTTTAATGAATGAATGAAATTATGTGCTTCTTCTGCCACACTCAACTTTCACTACCATACGTTAAAGTAGGGATCAACACATCATTGTTAATTGCCATAAGTGCCTTTTTTGACACATTCTGATTTTTCACAATAAAGTGTAGGGCCCCATTTACTCTATTTCCTGTGTGCACTCGTCGTTCCTTATCCGTCGGTCGTCGTCTTATACGTCGGTCCTTATCCCATCCTTGCTAAATGCGCATCCCAAATATACAAATTCGTCTACTTGCTCCATCAACTCCCCTTCTATTCTTATTTCATATATCGTTTTACTTCCTTCTCTTTCAAAAACCATAACTTTCGTCTTACTTGCATTTACTTTCATACCCCTTTCTTTTAATAATCTGTTCATTAAAGTAACTACTAATGTTATACTTGAATCAAGTTTTAATTTTTTATTTTACATACACTATTATAAAAGGTCTATAATCATCGATATATATGTACTACGCACTAAATTTGGCATTCCGAACACTCACTATGTTCAAATGAACTGTACTGCAATCCGTGCACCTGTTATTGTGGCTTCGATATTCATACAGTGCAGAGCGGCACTAATAATAATTTTATATTAAATTAGCACATACACAAAATAAACGAAAATTAAAAAAATGTACTCGATTAAGAATACAATTTAAATAAACAATTATTTATTATGACAATTTTTGCGCGTTCTATCAACTGCGCATGCGCGACTCTACTGTTTTCCGCGCATGTGCGTTTACAGAAGAGTCCACATTTTTATTTGAAATAGCTTCCCTAGTACGTAGTACATATACCTTAATGTCTATAACATATTTTCGAAAAAGTAGCACTTGCACCGGGACAATCTCTTGTGTTAATTATGTTTTTAATTTGACAACTATATAAATCAGTCCCATCTGATAAGACGTTCGATGATAAATCTATGTGCATATAAATTATTTGTTTCGGATTTTGGTCTACATATTCTACTACTTAATATTACTCTTTCTGACATTGAAACTTAATGGACCTTGCCGCAAGATAGGACTTCCCTAGACGACGTCTTTATGTTTGAAAATGTTATTTGTCCTGTTGTACATACAGGCTTACGACTTAGGGACTCTCAAGGAAAGAGCCTACTCCTTTATAAAGGGCCAACAGCTCAACTAGTGGTACAGATATTCGTTTGTCTCCTCATTCGTAAAAACATATACACACTTCCTATTATTTTCTTTTTGAAGATATCATCGAAGGCTAAAGTAAATTAGATGTCAGAAAAATAAGCCTTGCACGTCACAAGCGCGCTCCCCAAGCTTTCACTTGGATTTTATAACGTAAATAAAACTCCGTGGTAACAATTTCTAAAAAAAAACTTATAAATTCCTTAAGAGGATAGAGTAAGTCAGCTCAAATTCTAATTTCGTCCCCACTTGCCCGCGCGTCGTATGCTATGTACCGACATGTTTGTAATCACTAATACTGTAAGTAGAAAGGCCGTTAGACACTTATTTCATTAGGTTTATCATATTTATGCCTGTTTCTTAACGCCAAGCCAGCTGCTTCTTATTTTTATCACGGTTATTTCCCATTTTAATTTTACGTCGTACTGTTGCGTAATGTATATTCTGATCGTAAGCGACACAACCTCCCCATTCAAAGGCCGTGGCGAAGTGACCGTGCTGCAGGAATCACGCTTCAAAAGGCCGATAGTTTAGGTAATTTCTTTTTACAGTGAAAATAATGGTATTTTAAGAAAAGTAAATAACATAAGCACTGCTTTATAGTTAGTTCAGTTAGTATGCAAAGTTTCATGATCTTATTTAAAGTATTTTATGAATAACAGCGGTTTATTGTTTATTTTGGAGGTAACTTTGGATTTTTTTTCTATCGAGAAAATTTTTCGTCTAACATAATCCTTAACATTAATCCTCAACTTTATCATATATTTATTTCAAAATTAATGCTGTAATATTTTCGGCATAACGAAGGATCTTGCTAAGCCATTAGACATTATATTTCCCCTAACGGGGAATGCGGCATAGTTGGTAGTTTGACTCCAAACAAGTATTCGTATGTAGTATGTTTCATGTCCGAAATATTTGTGCATATGCACTTTGTTTGTAAAAGCGTTTCCACGATACGGAATAAACTCCTAGTGTTATGGTAACATTTTTTGAATAATCGAATCAGAAATAAATGAACATGCTACACAAAGTTATTTCCTAATTCCAGGCGAGATAAGGTCAGCGCTGGCGCCAAGAAAACCTGAGCGCACGGCAAGTATGCGCGAAAGGGAATCACATTTAGAACTCCTAAAACGCAGAGCCCCTCTAGATGACGATAAAGACGAATTGGATGGACAACAAGAGCTTGTGCAGGCCACAAACGATACAGTCATCCACAGCTACGACGACGTGTACAATTCAGGGAAATACGACGAGGAAGCTTGCGATTCAGCGAAGAACAGCGATAGTGATTACGAATATGTTCACCACGCTCGTTCAAGTTCACCGGAATGCGACGCCGCTATAAAGCCCAGTAAAGTCAATATGGAGATCAGACCAGACACAAAAATCGAAGAAACTAACGTTGAATTCCCCAAATATAACAACAGCTTCAACAGGTCGTCCCTCCCTTACTGCGGTAGTGAAACCGAATCGGAAATATATTCGCCATATAGCTTTTATAATTCCAACGACAATATGGACGGCTCCACCAACGACGACTATCAAAATGAAATGACACCAAAAACCACAACTAATAAGTTAAGGGTGAGGAAAGGAAGAAGTGTCGTTCACAAGAATCTTGAGGATAATTATGGAGCTGTTGTTATTGCTAATCATGAAGCGTTAGCGCAAGTTTTAGAACAGGTAATGTATTTAAATGATCCTAATTTTACTTATCTTTATTTATTTGTTTACTATTTATTGCTGGGCGGACTTGTTTAGCAGCTCTATCAGTCAAACATAGGTGAATTGAAAGTTATAGTAGATGCTATATTAACAAGCGATAAAAAAAATTAAACATTACAATTTAAAAAAAATTATACACCACGTTTTTGTTTCGTATTTCAACATTGTCATCCGATACTAGTCTCCAGCTAGTTGGTTTAAATTCTAAATTCGACTCAAACTGAAATCCACGAAAGTCTTAATAAAACCCTGTAAAAATTGATAAAAAGAACATAAATAACTTGATAAGCTAATAATGAAGTTAATAGTCAAAATATAAAGCAAATATTGTTTTATATTTTATTATTTTTTAATCAATCAAAAAGTAAAAAGAGTGAAGCACCTATTAAATGCATTAAAAGTTAACTGCATAAGATGACCCCGATTAAATATTGAGAGCTAAATAATTAGTTGTAGTGTTCTAATACTAATTAGCAAGCAATTAAATTTATTTTATAGAAAAAAATACTATTCACGAAGACTAACTTGTTTGTAATTTATTAGACTCCTTTGTATTTCAATCACTTATTCATCGATTCTAAAGTATATCTATTATGGAAAAAAACTTGCTGTGAGTATAGCTTTTTGAACGTGTTACCTGTTATAGCTATTATATGGCTGCAGCACAAATGGGTGGGCTCGTTCGGAGTAGGACAACACTCGATACCAGCGTCAAATAGCAGTTTAATGCTGCTGTGTTTCATATAGGGAGTATAGAAAGCCGAAAACCCTTTTGGCCTCCTATCCTAGTTCTCAAGGGCTACAGCGCATCTACATTTTTGGTGCTTTTAATTGAGGATATATTTAGTGATCTTTGGGCCAAAGCATCTTCATAACATCGGGTGAACTGTTTGCAGATCTGTAACTGACTTTCTGTTGTTTGTTATTTTTCAGTTACCTGGCTTCTTAAAGATCAAATTTAGTCTATTATCCTTACAATGTAATTACTTATCCTTACATTATATTAAAACTGCATAAAAATTTACCAAGTGCAAACAATTTAAAAGTACAAACAAACAGATAATCGCTGATAAACGGTTAACGGTATAAAATATTTAGAAAAAAAATAGAGGTGTAAATAAATATTTAACGAAAAATCACATTTCATTCCCATTTCGGTAAAACTAGGTAAGCCAAACATAATAAATTATCGATACAAAATAGTAGTGTCACGTTACTGACTCGCGCTCGACTCCTTCGGCCATATTCTTGGAAATTTACGTTGGCGAAAATATTGTTTATTGCCTATACTATAAATCCATCGCTGCTTTTAGTTGTCTTATAAATGAACGTAAACATGAACTAGCTTAAGAATCAATGGATATCGAAATGTGAAAACAACTATATTTTCGGAGACAATCGTAGTACTGGAGATGAATAATTTTATTTAAGTGTATTTAATTAAAAAATACAGTATTTAAAACACTAAGTAATTACTATGAAATGTTATCCCTTTATTTGAAAATTTAATAGTTGCGAAAGAATTTCCGCAGTTGGATATGCTGCACAACACCATTTTTACGTCTCTGCGTCCGAAACAACACTGGTGACCGAAACAAAACAAAGGCTCCTCGCGCACTTGTGGCCTACGAGTCGCATGTGCGGCGACAAGGTCACACGCTTTTACGACTTCTATTGCCTTATTATTTCGATTTCTGTGCATCACATCGACAGCCTCTTTAAGAACACAGCTGAACAAATAATATACTTGCATCAAAGGGAAGATTTACTAATACTAACCACGTTAAAAATTCACTATAAACTGACTTTAACGTGGTGCTTTGAGCAAATAGAACCTGATGAGCACAAAGCATCAGCTCTCAACCAGACTGTTATCACCCTCGCAATGGTAACGCTGCTAACCACCATCTTTCGTGAAAAAGGGATCGTACATTAGGGTCTGGAGTTTTACATTTTTTTCTTCGATTACGCCAACATTTACACCGCAACCTATGTTTGTGAGAAAATTACATTATTATATTGCGCCTCAAAAAAACAAATGCTGGCAACAATACTTACTAATAAAAAAAAAACTTTTAACTTGTCTTCACATAATTTTAAAACTATAAAAAATCCATTGAAGTAATATGTACTTACGTATTAGAACAGCTATCTCAAACAAAAAATGTGCGCTACTCTGTGTTCGCGCGGTTGGTTTTTTTTATCATAGAATAAACATAAGTAGAATGACCCGTAGGTAATAGTAGATTGTATTGTTAAATAGGTAAATTATATCGAGAACAATATTGAAATTATGTCATTTATTTTGTATATTATATTTGCTTATTTAATATAATATTACATAATATTATATCACAGTTACATTTTAATGATATTTTATCTGAATATTTTAAAAGGTATCTATGTCAAATATAAAATACATACTAAATGTATGTTTAACAAAACTTATTAACGTAACATTTAAATTACAAATATATTTATTTAAATTAGAATAAAAGTCGTTCATAAATGCTGGGCTCGCGAGAGTTAAAAATGGACGAATTTATACCACTTTGACTTTGATGTGGAAACCTAAAAATAAAACAAAAGAATAATAAGCAGATTTAAACATGAAAAATTTCGCAAATTATAATAAGTTATATATGTTCCTACATAAAAAGTGTGTATAATAATATATTCGTCCTATACTTAAGTACCCACAGAAACGTCGCATCTGAACATATTAATTTCATAATCTATATTCCATGACACGAGATGGTGTCTTAGGAATAATTTGTTTTATTATTAGTACATAAAACGTTTTTATTGATTAAGTATCTTATTAACCGATGAAAAGTAATTCCTTGGTTTTTACTGACATTTCTTGAATTATTTGTGCAATATCTAAGTACACACGACGGCATATTTTTATCAAGAGATTTTCTTTAAATCAACACAACACGTGACAACTCTATAAGCGCCTAGCGAGTGACTGATTAAAGTGCGGTGTATGCACCACAGTTGAGTGGAACACAGTAGCTGTATGCAGTGTCGCCTCTAGTACGTAGTACATAATAACTCAATGAAAAAATCTTAGAAACTCATCTCCGTCTCATCATAACGGAATTGACATATAAACGACTTAAAACTTGTTTAAAATTTTATTTAATATTTTATTTATGTCTCAGTAAATTTTTTTCCTTAAATATATGGCAGTTAGTCTGTTGAGTTATGGACCAACTATTAAATTGAATCTTGTGTTTTCCGCATACGAAATTAAAATTCTAAAATCAAAACCAAAATAATAATTTGGGGTTTGAATTCAGGGTCGGATGAAAATCAGCTGTGGGGTTCTTTCTTTGTTTTATGGAATAAAGGTGGGTAAGTCCACCTGATGGTATGTAGATGCTGGGGCCCATGAAAATCTACATCTATCCTCGATTAAGAATTAAAATGTAGATGCATTGCCACCCCTGAGGACTAAGATGAAATGCCTCATTTCTAGTAAAAATGGTCTCCGGTTCTCCACACTCACCATACGAAACACAACAGCATTGAGCTGCTATTTGACGATGGTATTCTGTGAGAGCGTGGTCCTTACCCGGTCGAGCCGACCCATTCGTGCTGAAACCGTAATTTAGCTGCAGCATGGCTCTACCACATACGTTTCTGTCAAGAAATTCTCAATGGTAGCCTAGAGTCAGGATGCTTGCGGTGTTTCACCCGAGTGCCTCCTAAATCACGTTAAGCATTATATTCGATTAATCGTTCATACATACATTTCTGCCTATAATGCGTCGTAAAGGATATAAGGCTATACACACAATGACAACAGCAATATGCATTTACAATAGACATGTATCCTATTTGTCTCACTACCTGTGTTCATTCAATCCTGTGTTCGTTCATGTTCATCGTATGATGAAATGATCAGATGAACCCCGACTTAATCAGAGACTGTAAAAGATCGAATATGATAATCCAGTAAAATCTGTCCCTGATGTTGTTTGTCTTGTTACAGTATTAACAGAACTATCGAATTTGGTCCGCTCCGGACCACGAATTTGGTAATTCCGTAGTAAATATTTTCGTGAAGAAATTGGTCTGTCGACAAAAATTATGATTGTTTTGTGTCCTTGTTCTGATGGTTTACTCGCAAAACTTGGTCCCGTCAGTACCAAGCCGCTCGTATGTACCGGCGGACTAAACAAACCGCCAAATTTTACCCACCTACCTACGTTTAATATTACAGTTGGACGATTCGATCTATTGATCTTTAAATTATATAAGCTCAATTAATTTCAGGTCCAGCAAAGCGCCACCATGCAACCGTCGTTACGGGGCCTCAAAGCCTGCACGAACTTAAGGTGGAGCGACTTTAACGTTCAACCGCTAAATAAAGGCTTTACAAAAGCAGGCAAACGCGTGTTCTACTCAGCGATATGGAACTCCAACCAGGGACCAGTTAACGTCACTCTGATGCTGTACAAGGATCAAATGGCGTCTCAGATCGTTTGCCAACAGTCTATACAACCACAGACGCTCAGTTTGAACGCCATCACGGAGTTCTGCGATTTAGTGCCACTTCAGCAGTTTGGAGAGGAAGGCGATGACTTAGTACAAGGTGAATGTTTTTTAATATTTTTTTCGGGCGTCGTAAGCGGTAACTGTACGAAATGTCAGAAAAGCCATATATGTCTTCCATAAAATTTTGATATAACCATCTCGTTTACTCTGGTATAAAGTACCAAGACCGGAGTCGGGCAGCAGCTATTATAACCATTAACGCGCTGTCAAAATTTACCTTCTTATTCTAACGATATTGTAGCAATTTTTTATTACCTGTAAACACGGATAAAACATTATTTTCTAAAAATGAATCCTAGCTAGATCGATTTATTGCCCCCGAAACCCCCTGGACACAAAATTTTATGAAAATCGTTGAAGCCGTTTTCGAGATTCCGATTATATATATACAAGAATTGCTCATTTAAAGGTATACATTTCAGACAGACATTTCCTCCCGACGCTAATACGCCACTTTGGCAAATATCCCACCTATGAGGTAATCTATGGGGGAGGCCTATGTTAAGTTGTGGACTTTAATAGGCTGTAATGGTAACGGTGACGGTCCCAATTACGCGACATCTGGTGAACGTAATTTAAGCCTTCATTGACGTTGAGTGAGTGAAGTTGTGTATAAACCAACCTAGGCCAGTATCGGAATCCTCGGCGTCGACATATCGAGTGACGTGCAGTTTCGCGGTCACTTGGAAGGGAAGGCCAAATTGGCCTCTAAAAAGCTTGGCGTGCTCAGCAGAGCGGGACAGTATTTCATGCCGGCACACCGCCTGCAACTTTACAAGGCGCAGGTTCGGCCGCACATGGAATACTGTTCCCATCTCTGGGCTGGGGCTCCCCAGTACCAGCTCCTTCCACTTGACCGCATCCAGCGCAGAGCGGCTCGAATCGTCGACGACCGAGTGCTTTCCGATCGGCTCGATTCACTGGCGTTGCGAAGAGATGTTGCATCTCTTTGCGTATTTTATCGCATCTATCACGGGGAGTGCTCTGAGGAATTGTTCGGATTAATCCCAGCCGCCAAATTTCGTGAACGCGCGACACGGCAAACGTCCCGATACCATCCACACCATCTGGATGCTTGGCGGTCCACCACTGTACGTTTCACAAGGAGTTTTCTTCCACGTACAACCTCTCTGTGGAATAGTTTATCACCGGCGATTTTTCGGGACCGATACGACCTGGGGACCTTCAAGAAAAGAGCTTACTCCTTTCTAAAGGGCCGGCAACGCACCCGCAATTCTCCTGGTGTTGCGGTTGATCATGGGCGGCGGTAGTCACTTAACATCAGGTGAGCCGCATGCTCGTTTGCCCCCTCTTCTATAAAAAAAAAACCATTTATACGTGGTAGAGCCATGCTGCAGTTATATTAGTAGTATAGTTGTAGCACGAATGGGTCGGCTCGACCGGGGAAGGACCACGCTCTCACAGAATACCAGCGTCATATAGTAGCTTAATGCTGCTGTATTTCGTATGGTGAGTGTAGAGAACCGGAGACCCTTTTTACTGGAAACGAGGCATTCCATCTTAGTCCTCACGGGTGACAACGCATCTGCATTTTGATTCGTAATCGAGGATAGATGTAGATGCCTATGGGCCATAGCAACCACTTACCATCAGGCGGACTGTGTGCTCGTTTGTCATCCTATCCTATAAAAAAAAATCTGTTATTATAGGCTGTTACCGTTACCCCACCAATCGATCGATTTTGTCGATCGATGCCATTGATCGACGTCGATTGGTGTGGTAGCTTTAGCTGATCGCCGGATACTGGTCGATAAAACGTTTTGCAATCATCGATCGACAATTAATGAATGTGGTTGTGAAATTATAAGTTTTTACTTACAATTAATACTCCTAGGAACTGGTTTGTCATTGTCATTTACTTAAACGGGGTAATCCCGCAATAACTGATCTATGCTGACAGACACGCGCTGCGGATTTAGTAATCTGTGGTCGCGGGTCAATCCTGAAGTGAGAAGTGTTGCCAAGTTTTGGGCGCCCGCCCGATCCGGAGAAAAAAAGAGATTCTTTTTTGACCTTCATAATTTTAGAAGTGAAAACTTCTTTAGGCTCGTTGAGCACTTTTTATAATATGACTTTTTCTCGGGAAGTACGGCCTAAGAGTTTAAGTGTGACTGTGGATAGAATTTTTGCTTACATACATTCGGTGCCCCTGTAAACCTCATATCATTGATACGGCTGTTACGGCGATAGCTACGCCCCTGGGTTGTGGGCACATCATCAGTATCTTTGAAAATGTATTCAGAAGTTGACGGGTTATTGTTGCCCAGTACGCTCTTGACATAACAATACGTTATTAAGGAGACACAAATGCAAAAGGCTCTGGGCGCGACCGTTTTCAAGGCCAGAAATAGCTTAACTTTATCTAGACATTTTAAATAGCGATCGGTGGAGCGGGGAGGGTTCTCGAATATTCAAGCAACTCGATTGACGTCGACTAATCCATTCTATCATTGATCTATCGGTGTGGTGAAAACTATCGATGAACTTTGACTAATCTATTCAACCTTCTATCTATTGGTGTAGTAACACCCTTATCCTGCGCGCATAGTAATTTTACTTGGTCATTAGAAATACCTAATGAATAAATTTATTTCCAGCAACAATTGTGGTACTTGGGCAGGCCCAGGTGGACACGATCCAGTCATATGGGGAATACCTCCATTCGGCCGAGGGTCTAAGCAGCAAGGAGAACCAACTAGTGCAGACTGAGCAGATGCACGAGGCAATCTTCATGTTGCTGCAACTCATCAACGGACTCAAGTTACTCCAGGCCCGGGGGGTCGAGGAGATTTCGGACTCCCTCACCTCCTTTATATCCTTGAAGGAGCAGCAGCCGATGGTGTCCCATGGAAGCACCCTCAACCTACCATCACCTGACGATAGACTAAACTCACTCTGGGCACCCAAGACCAACTCCTACGGGCGACTATGCATTCTACAGGGGTTAGTACTAACGACTTATATTAATTTCAAGATTTTAACCGACTTCAAAAGAAGGAGGTTTTCAAAGTTTTAATAAGTGGTAGGACAGTGCTTACACTGCTATATTTATGTTGGAATAGTATATATTGCCGATATGAATACAGACCATGTGGCATCCTATTTCAGTCCTCAAAGATCAACTCATCTGTAGCTTCCTTTGTTTAAAGTTCGGTTTAAAGATCTTTATTAACTCATTAAGACTAATGTCACTCACATGAGTATATTTATACAATTTAAAATAAGTCACACAGAACAAAATAATGAAATAGTAACCATAAATTAGGGTATAGACATTGACTTATATATTAATAGCGTAAGGACGGGGCCGACCGAACAACTAAAACGGACCAGTGTGCTGGCCTTAAAATTACAGTTTAGGGCCAACGTGAATCGGTCGACAGAAGTGCGCGCGCAGAACAGATTTGCCTGTCATACATATGTCTAATTGCGTGCTAAAAGAATGCAAAAATTACGATACAAAGGTTAAAAAGGAACATGGGACATCGTACATAAACACTCACGCCTGTCACCGGCAGAGACTACGGACTTCCATTTGGCACGATCCTGACATACCTCTTTCGCCTCCTTTACATCCATATATCTACGCAAACATGCTCGTCGGTTAAGGGTACTTCTAACGTGGCCCATTTTCAAAATATCGCCAACTTGGTCGATAAACTTTTTTCTAGGGCGTCCCTTCCCGACTCGGTCGTTCACATCTGCCATATAAATTTGCTTTGTCACTCTTTCCTCATTCATTCTTTCTACATGACCAAGCCACCGAAGCATTCCTTTCTTAATCCTGG
Source organism: Parnassius smintheus behrii (assembly GCA_036936625.1). NCBI lineage: Eukaryota > Metazoa > Arthropoda > Insecta > Lepidoptera > Papilionidae > Parnassius > Parnassius smintheus. The sequence continues at coordinate 41,704,360 of JAUPFT010000015.1, forward strand.
TCACAACATCTTCTTGCATACCACATTTATCTCTTATCACACATTTTCTCACCCTGTCCTGGGGCATCGTATCATCGGTAATTAACCTTATAGTACCCGGTTGACCGAGCTTTGCTCGGTATTTATCGCTCGATTTTTTTTAATTCGTGTGTTTTGGAAATTATATTTAGATACAAATTACATACTGATGAAATATAAATAATATTTTTTGATCTTAGCGACATAACAGAAAAAACGGAACTGGTTATTTGAATAAAAAATCATGAGTGCAATTATTTTAATTAAAATTTTTGTGTTTTTAAAAAATACTAAAAAAGGGCTCGAAAAAATAGATTTTCTCAAAAAAGAAGGGAACTTGAAAAAAAAAAATTAAAAAAGTCGGTCGGTTGGTCTAGGCACGAACCGGGGTTTTACGATTCTGTGACCGCCCATTAGACCAATTAAGCTATTTATAATCATTAAGGGGAAATATAATCTCAAATGGCTTAGCAAGATCCTCCGTTACGCCGAAAGTATTGCAGCATTAATTTTGAAATAAATATATGGTAAAGTTGAGGATGAATGTTAAAGATTATGTTAGACGAAAACACGATTCCGTAAGATTTTCTCGATAGAAAAAAAATCCAAAGTTACCTCCAAAATAAACAATAAACCGCTGTTATTCATAAAATACTTTAAATAAGATCATGAAAATTTTTGCATACTAACTGAACTAACTATAAAGCAGTGCTTATGTTATTTACTTTTTTTAAAATACCATTATTTTCACTGTAAAAAGAAATTACCTAAACTATCGGCGCTTAAGCTTGATTCCTGTCGCCCCATTAGTATCGCTCCGGTTTTTGAAGGGAGAAGTTGTGTCGCTTACGATCAGAATACACATTACGCAACAGTACGACGTAAAATTAAAATGGGAAATAACCGTTATAAAAATAAGAAGCGACTGGGTTGGCGTTAAGAAACAGGCATAAATATGATAAACCTAATGAAATAAGTATCTAACGACCTATCTACTTACAGTATCATTGATTACAAACATGTCGGTATATAGCATACGACGAGCGGGGAAGTGGGGGCGAAATTAGAATTTGAGCTGACTTACTCTATCCTCTTAACAATCTGTCAAAATTTACCTTCTTATTCTAACGATATTGTAGCAGTTTTTCATTGCCTAAAAACACGGACAAAAAGACATTTTCTAAAAATAAATCCTAGCTAGATCGATTTATTATCCCCGAAACTCCCTGGACACTAAACTTTATGAAAATCGTTGGAGCCGTTTCTGAGATCCCGATTATATATATATATATATATATATATATATATATATATATATATATATATATATATATATATACAAGAATTGCTCGTTTAATAGTATAGGATTAATTTTATTACAATTAAATTATTATATAAACGCATTTTTAAAGTTTTATTTTACAGTTAGTTTAGTTACGTTACCAAGATGAGGCCAGGGTTGGATTCAGACCCTCAAAAATGTTGTACATGGAAAATAAAATTATACTATTTAAAAAAAAATTATATCACGTTTGACGTTTCGTGTTTATTTTTTCCCATGTGCCGGGATTTTGGCGTCACGCGTCTAGTTTATCTATACGTTTCGTTTTCCGGTTTTATTTTTATTTCTGTTTTATTTTTGTCTAAAAAACTTAGTGTAAGTTAAATTTTGAATATTGGTACCTAATATTATATTTTACATAAACGAGCAATTCTTGGATATATGTATATATATATATATATATATATATATATATATATATATATATATATATATATATATATATATATATATATAATCGGGATCTCGGAAACGGCTCCAACGATTTTCATAAAATTTAGTGTCCAGGGAGTTTCGGGGATAATAAATCGATCTAGCTAAGATTTATTTTTAGAAAATGTCTTTTTGTCCGTGTTTTTAGGCAATTAAAAACTGCTACAATATAGTTAGAATAAGAAGGTAAATTTTGACAGTTTGGTAATGATTATAAATAGCTTATTGGTATAATGGGCGGTCACAAAATCGTAAAACCCCGGTTCGAGCCCAGACCGACCGACCGACTTTTTTATTTTTTTTTTCAAGTTTCTTTCTTTTTTGAGAAAATATATTTTTTTCGAGCCCTTTTTTTAGTATTTTTTAAAAACACGAAAATTTAAATAAAAATAATTGCACTCATGATTTTTTATTCAAATAACCAGTTCAGTTTTTTCTGTTATGTCGCTAAGATCAAAAAATATTATTTATAATTCATCAGTATGTAATTTGTATCTAAATATAATTTCCAAAACACACGAATTAAAAAAATCGAGCGAAAAATACCGAGCAAAGCTCGGTCAACCGGGTACTTTTACATTTAATAAGGGTAAAACGAAAACAGTACAAGAGAAACCATATCTGCTTAATTGAATCTGAAAATCTGATTCATAAAATACTTTTAAATTCTGTTTTCAAACCGATTGTTTCTGGATCATAGAGTATTTATCGTGGTAGCCCCTCGTTATAGTTGTATAAAGGATGCAACATAAATGCATCGATCGAGCACCGATTGACCAAAAAAGGAGCTAATTCTAATTTTATTAAAAAACGCGTTACTCATGTACAATACAGAAATTCTCGACATCGTAGGATTAATATTAAAAACTTAAAGGACCCACTAATAATACAAGTCGACCTTTAGGTAAAATTATGATATTCTCGCTTAGTATTATTACGATACAATGTACTTACTACAAACTATGAAATAATGGTTACGTCGTGTTGTGATATGACGTTTGTATTATGACAGGAGCACTACTTTTTCTTGTATGAAAAAGTTATGACAAAAATGTTTAGATTGACCTATCCTTCCTTTTGAAATCATTGGGTATAGATCAAAATTAAATAGAAGTTGCAATTTAGCTGCGTAAGAGCAATGTTTCAAGTATCAATAGTATAAGACGGTGGTCCAAGTTATATAATGTCTTGTTTTTTAATGTGGTCTAATAATTTTTTTTGTAAATGTTGAGCGAACTTGCATCTTTTATATTGAAGGGAGTTTATTATACGACTGTGCACCCGCAAATATTATAGTTATTTGCAGGTGTCCGTGGGCTGCTCTAGCCACTCGCCAAGAGATGGACTGTAAGTTCTTCAGTCAATTCGTTTTGTATTTAAAAAATGTTAAATAGTTAAACAGACGTCGAACATGTTTTTTTCATCATTTAAACAGCCAATCGAAGGCCGCTGGTGAACCTCTCCATAGATTGCCTAATAATTAAAAAAGCAAATATCTCCCACATTGGCTATAGTTAGCACGCTTGGCAGGTGAGATCTTAATCACAGTTTTTACTATCTAGTTATTATTAAAAAGGTGGACATATAAGTAAGTTAAATAAAAAATACGTGTGGCATTCGGGGACTGCCGCAGTAAAGCTATTGCATAGCATTTTTATCAACTTATGCAATTATAATTATTTATTTATTTTATTTATGCAGCATTTTTTTTTTGTTAGCAAAAATGTTTGCTCCAGGCAGGAATCGAACCCATGATCCACTACGCTGCATTCAGGTGGTTCAGCCACTGCGCGAAACGTGCCATCAATAATAATATATAAATATAAAAAACATATTTAAGTATAAAGTCTGTGTTTATTAAATACTCTAAAAATACGAAAGTTGCTAGCATGACGACGACTCATATAAATCCAAAGAATATACTTCTTGCAATAAACTATATTATTGTTTAAAATATTTTTTCTTATCATACAATACATGCAACTAGTCTACACCCATACATCTAGTAGCACGCACGGAAACACCGTGCTGAAGTCTGCCGAACTTAAACGACGTTAGACGATGTTAGGTTTTGGGGTGTTAGGTTTATTTTCGTTACGGAATTTCTTGATTCGGTCGCCGCGCTCTAAGCCCGCGATAAAAGCTATGCAATAGCTTAAAAATAAAGAATAATATTTAAAAAACGAGTTACATTTTCTTTGGTGTTAGTTTCATTGGTGGAGTTACATTCTAAGCCTTATTCTAATTCATTCATCATTCATTCATTCTAACTTCATTCAACTTTCATTCAATCTAACTTCATTAAACATTTATTCTACAGCTCTTATTATGCAATAAGATCAGCAGTGCGATTGTGTTACACCAGTAGGAATCCTGGTTGGCTGCGTTTTGACGCTTGACGTTTGGCTTTGTTGTATTGTGTAAATGTATCACTAAGTGAACTTTGTAATTATCGCAGTGAAATAAATAGTTAAAAAAGTTGTAAAGTTACAGCCTGTATACGTTCCACTGCTGGGCACAGACCGCCTGTCCCTTCTGAGAGGGTTTTAGGGCGAGTCCCAGAATTTCATTGGTGCCGGCGGGAATCGAACTCAGGTTGCTTGCGTACTGTGAAATTTACAACTAGCACTTAGTCTACACACAAAAAATAGTTAAAAATATATAAAAATTAAAGAATACTGCTTTGAGAAATATTTGTATCGAAAAACTTATAATTCTATACGTCGTAGAGCCACGCTGCAGCTCTATTATGGTTGTAGCATGAATGGCGCGGCTCGACCGGGGTAGGACCACGCTCTCACAGAATACCAGCGTAAAACAGCAGCTTAATGCTGCTGTATTTCGTATGGTGAGTGTAGAGAACCGGAGACCCGTTATACTGGAATTGAGGCATTCGATCTTAGTCCTCAAGCGTGACAAACCATCTGCGTTTTGATTCTTTATTGAGGTTAAATGTAGATGTCTATGGGCCACAGCATCCACTTACCATCAGGTGGACTGTGTGCTCGTTTGTCACCCTCATCCTATAAAAAAATTATTGCATCTTTTTAATGATGATACCGCTGTGTAACCCCACCTGCGTAACAAATAAGTTCACCTTAGTACCCAACGACAAATAATCACTCACCATATGTCGCTACATCTAGTGAGTGATTATTTGTCCTCATTAAATGGTAATGAGAGGAAGCCTGTGCCCGGCAGTGAGGTAGTTACCAAATTACCACCCTCTACTAACGGCTATAAGACCTTAAATTTAGAAGACTTACAACATTCACCAGACCAGATAACATGATAGAATCTAACGATTTCTTATATTTACGCGAACACTACACACATTGGCGACACATTGGGGGGGACAGTCCCCCCCGTGACCATGGGTACTGTAAAGCGCTCGAAACGACGGGTATTTAAAAAGTTAAATATACGCGATAAATTCCGTAAAAACTAGTATTATTTTAATGATAGAATCCTTTGCGACATCACTACACTGTGATATCGGCAAATGTTTAACATTTCTATAAAATATATTTTATTGTCCTTAAGACTTTTAAAACTATTTAAAATAACTTTACGATATTCCTTATTACAGATTGAGTGACGAAGTCAACTGCAGCAAATCTACTGACGAGGAGCAACACAGCTCCCTATGTAAATGTGCGATCAAAGCCGTCGAAATTCTCTTACCGGGGGAGAAACTAACCCCTCTCCTCAAGGAAGTGTTACAAGAAGAAAGGGCCATATCCTTGAACCAGGCGAAATCCGTCCTGGAGTTCATGCTATGGGGGCCGCTTGACGTTGTCCAAGGCGTTCCCGTTGAAGAAAGAGAACTGTCTCTGCAAAGATGGCTGGATCTGGAGAGGGCGACGGTTTTGCATGGCTTAGTAAGGACAAGGGTACAGTTAAATGTGTTCGAGCAGCTGCATTTGATGTTCTTAGTGCGATCGACGGCAAAAACTATGTGCGATGCCTCAGTTTTGTTGGAGAAGGCGAACGTATACTGATTTGTACATTTATCTAAGCTTCAAGATGGATGCTTTATTAAATTGTTTTAATTTCTCTTATATTAGAAAAGAAATTTGTTTTTTGATTTTTCGAATCCGATTCGGATTTATTAAATAATCGATTTACATTTGGCATAGTTTTGAATGTATTGTATTAAAATTTCTTATTTTATGTTGAAGTAAAAAAACCTATCGTTATCAACTTTGGTCTTTCGAGCCGGATTTGCATTATTCAAACGCCATACATGTTCTTGTTTTTTTTTTTAATATTATAGCAATATACAAAGTGTAGATAGTCACGCACAAATATATATTATGCATCCATCTATAGTTATTATACAATTAGTGTTAAGGCACCTGTAAGAATTATTGTGTTAAAAATATTAGTGTTTGTTCCAAAATACAACTCGAAGGGTTTTTCATGATGAATTGTCTAAATGCAACCGAGAACTTAATTATAGTAGTATTATAGATATACATATATACGAATGACAAGCAAACAATATAGAAATACGCAGTATACGTATTATGTCAGTATTACCGTTGCTCAAGTATGTTTGGAACAAAACCTGAGACACTTCAGTGCCAACATTTAAGAACTGAAACTATATACTCATTGAATGTAGTGATCGGTGCCTTATTATCATGTATTATATTATATACAAGCTTATTGTAAATTAGAAAGTGTAATTTATTTTATGTCTATAAATATTTAGTAGTGTTCGATTAAACACTAAGTGCAAAAATATGTTTAATCTCTGTATTAGTTTTTAAGAGATCATCGAATATAAATATAAAAGTTTCTATGAAAATTTTTTGGTTTTATTTATTCAAAACAATCTGATCTACTTGATGCATGTTAAAGCGTAGACACAGAAAGAAAGTGAAAGTAAATTTTGCTATAATGAAAACGTGTCGTTAACTTCTCTAGTTACATTTCACATAACACTGGTCTTGTTAACATTCTGTTTGATTCTGCTACAACAGGTTTGTTTTGTAAACATCTTTCATCATCATCATCATCAGCTTGCGGCAGTCCACTTCTGGACATAGGCCCCTTTCAAGGCATTTAGCCCGATCTTCGGCTACACGCATCCAGTTTCAATCAACCACCTTGCGCAGATCGTGGCTCCATCTGGTCGGGGGATATCTATCTTTACATTCATTTATTTATTACAAACCTATCAAAAGTCCATCGCTAAACATATGTCTCACCTATGGCTGTGTTCCGATATGATCCCAGTATACTTGCGAATGCAAATGACGTCATTAATTGACGCCATATTGTAGTGGAGTGCCGCCGCCGTATTGTGTCGGATATCCCGCCGTATTAAAACAATTTTTAATTATGTGTACGCTGAATGAAGCATGCCAGAATTTGTTTGTATTTATTCAAATACAAAATATTATAGAATTATCTGGTATCTCCATTCTTCACAAATTAATTGAAACAGGATGTAATGACTTTTGGAGCAAAAAATGACATAAAATAATCGTTAACACTTTTCAAATATGGCGCAAATGTATGATGTCATATACGGGCCAATATTTTGAAACGAATTACCAGTATAGCGTCGATTTATAACGTCTTTTGAATTGGCCAGTATACTGGGTTCTATTTCGGAACACACCCTATAAGATTACCTTACAGTAGCCACGCTTAGCAGGCAACCGTTGATTTTTGTTATTTTGAGTGTTATCGAGAAGATAATATTTATTTACTGTTAAATACTGTTTCTTTTCATTTTATCACGTCTTACGACACCCACGGGATGATATTGGGAAGTGGATTCTTTTACATTTCCACTACACCAATTCAATTCCATCTACATAACCAGTTTATCTTTTCATTTTTAAGTAAGCAGAACACGTACTTCACAATGGTACTTCTAGCTTATATCACAAACCAAAGGTGTGCGTAAAAATATATAGATTATTATCAAAATATTTCTTTTCAAGCATACATACGCCTTAAAAGTTAGTTCGGGCTAAAATAACACATGTACAAAATAAAAATTGTAATAAATATATTTATGAGATAAATAAAAGATATTTTACTTCAAAACAAGTTTATTGTCTCCACAATATGTAATTAATCACATATTGATATTTCAACAAACTATACTTAACTTATGAACAAAACAATGGCAATATGAGTCATATAGGATCAAAGGTGGCAATCTGTCATTTTTGTCACTTTTCATTTTTTAATCGGGCAACATGCAGAACTGAAAACCATACAGAATATTTAGACATCTTCGGATCAAATATGGCTATATTCGCTGCAAATTCAGTGACAAATCTGTCTTTGGCTTCAAAGACGGCATTTATCACCTAACGAGAAACAAAGGCGGTATTCTGTGCACTTGACCAATAACAGGCATGCATTTGGACGCTTTACAAGATGGCGATTTACTCGTTTTGATAGCAATATTGACGTAAATGTTTTGTGCATTATTCGAGTTTTAGCTTGCAAAGTTAAGTTATTTCACTGCGCTTTTAATAATGGATAGTAATCCAACAATTGTGACTAATCGTTTTGCTGGAAAACGACAGAAACATCCTGAAAATTGGAAACGAAACGTTCCAAAGAAGAACAAGTAAAGTAAACTGTAGGGTTGAAACAACTCGACAACTATATTTTTATACAATTTTTTTAATACTACTCTTGCGTGGACTGATGGTATGCCACGACGATGATTGACAAATACATATATATTTATTTAATCCGTTAATTATTTTATCAATATTTATTTAACATTTATTTTTATTTATATAATATTATAAATATTTATATAGTATTATAAATATTTATATAATTTTATAAATATGACGGCATAACGACAGCGTCGTCGTACGCCGGCACAGCTGTTAACTGTAAACAGCACGTGCACCGATCACGCCACCGGCGCGACGCACGCTTTCCCCCACCGCCCCACTACTCGACTTGCTTTGCAACGGGTATAAAACGAACGCGCAGCGACGGATCGGCGGTCTCGGCTCTGACGTGACTCGGTGCACTAGTTGTACTAGGTTGTAGCTTATCCTAGACGCGCGCAGATAATTAATATAGAATTGATTATTATCTTTAATTGTAATAGTGCAATTTATAATTAAATTAAATAAATAGTGTTCCTTAAATCTCTGCGACTACTTATTCAGCATGGACCACCTTTCTCCTACATCAGAAGTGGGATCAGATCCACCCTCACACCATAATGTTTTGGCACAACCACCAATCTCTTTCTTCTCTGGAATGGAAACAATGTTCAAAAAAATGGCTGATAGCATAAATTCCCAACAAAACTCTTCATCTACCATACCGACAGTTTTGGTATCTTTCGACCCCGATATCCCAGAGTCTGATATCAGCAACTGGTGCGCATTAAGCGAAATGATCATAGAAAAAAAAATTAGAAGGTGTCGACCTTATCATTGCACTAACTCATTCCCTTAAGGGGCGTGCTGCTACCTGCCTTACAAAAATACAACCTGACAAAATTTCTTGGCCCACCATTAAGGAAATGCTTATCTCAAATTTTTGTAAACCTATGATGATGCAAGATCATTTCGATCAAATAATTAAGTTTCGCATTTGTAATAAAGATAGTCCCGCTGAGGCCGGCTTGCGTTTATGGCAGCTGATTGAAAGAATCCCTGATGCCAACTTACCCGAACACGTTATCACTGGTTTTGTGATCTCTGTTTTATCCCAATGTGACGACAAAATTCGTCGTGAATTGAATTCAGTTGTCGTAAACGATAAGCATCAACTTTTTCGTATCTTGCGGGGAATTTCACTTAAAAGGTGCAGTGACGAGTCCGTCGCATCAGAAATAGAACCCAAGAAGATTCGAACGTCCACAATGTTTAAGGGTAGTTGCCACTTCTGTGGAAGAGTTGGACACCGCGGTTTCGAATGTCGTGACAAACATCGTTTCACTAATAAAAATATCTCTGTATCGCATAAACCCGAGCAAAGGAAGGCTATGACATCCTGCTACATCTGCCATGACACCAGCCACATAGCCAGCAACTGTCCTAAGCGACTTATCAAGAAAGAAGACGCCCCATCGAGCAGCAAGCAAGTCAACCTGTGCTCCAAGGCAGCTCGCGGTACCCTGGAAACTAGTGGTATGAAATTGTCGTTTATTTTTGACTCTGGTTCAGAATGTAGTCTCATTAAACAAAGTAAAAGTGATCACCTTGAGGGTGATAGGTTTCATGATCAGATTCTATTAAAGGGTATAGGGGTCAATAGCATTATATCTCCTTTGCAAGTAAGATGCTTGGTTTGCATTCAGGGTTTGCCTTTAAATGTCACTTTTCACGTATTACCGGACGAATGTACAAACGAAGAGGTTTTGTTAGGACGTGATATATTGCAAAACGAAGTTTCTGTGGAAATTAATAGTAACTCAATACATTTTTTCAAGCCCAAGATAACAAATTTCTGTACAAAGCTGAACAATGGACTACAAACTATTGATACTGACTTAACAGGCTCCGACAAAGAAAAGCTTATAAGTATTTTAAATAAGTATTCCAACAATTTTATTAGCCAGCTACCAACCACGCAGGTTACCACAGGCGAGTTAAAAATTCAACTTATTGACCCAAGCAAAATAGCTCATAGGCGACCTTATAGAATATCCCCTATGGAGTTAGAAATCGTTAATAATAAAGTCAAAGAACTTCTCGATGCAAAAATCATCCGAGAGAGTTCTTCACCCTTTGCAAGTCCCACTTTGTTGGTAAAAAAAAAAGATGGTAGTGATCGTTTGTGTGTTGATTATCGCGAGTTGAATAAAAATACGCGTTCTGATAGCTACCCACTTCCATTGATTAGTGACCAAATAGATAAGCTACACGGAGCAAATTACTTTTCAAGTATAGATATGGCCTCGGGGTTTCATCAGATCAAAGTTCATGAAGACTCAGTAGAGAAAACTGCTTTTGTTACTCCAATCGGTCAGTTCGAATATCTAACTATGCCTTTTGGGCTTCGAAATGCCCCACAAGTCTTTCAAAGAGCCATCAATTCCGCACTTAAGCCCCTCGACGATGACAGAATCCTAGTTTACATGGATGACGTACTCTCTGTATCGGAAACGGTCAGTGAAGGTTTAGCGAGGCTAGACAAATTACTAGAAACACTTTCTAATTCAGGGTTTTCTTTCAAGTTTGATAAATGTTCATTTATGAAAAAGAAGATCGAATATTTGGGATATACGATTTCTTCTGGAGAAGTTAGACCAAATCATCGGAAAATAGAAGCTTTGCAAAAATTGCCAACCCCAAGCACTGTTACCCAAGTAAGGCAGTTGATTGGCTTGGCCTCTTATTTCCGTAAATTCATTCCCAATTTCTCTAAATTACTAAAACCTCTTTACCCTTTGACCGCCGCAGGGAAAGGGAAAATATCATGGACCCCCGATCACAATAAAGTTCTAAAAACTATAATCACTTATTTGACAACCGAGCCTGTTCTTAAAATATTTGATCCAAAGCTTCCCATAGAACTTCACACAGACGCGAGTAGCGAAGGTTACGGCGCAGTTCTGATACAAAAAGTAAATCATTTACCTCACGTGATTGCTTACTTTAGCCACCGAACAACTGGTGCAGAGAGTCGTTATCACTCATACGAGCTCGAAACTTTGGCGGTAGTTAAGGCTGTAGAGCATTTTCGGCACTATTTGTACGGTCGTAAATTTACAGTTTTTACTGACTGCAGTTCTCTAAAAGCTTCTCACTCAAAGAAAGACTTGATGCCCAGAGTACATAGATGGTGGGCTATACTGCAGTCCTATGATTTCAATATAGTTTATAAAGAAGGTAGAAATATGGCTCATGCCGATTTTTTTTCACGTAATTTTGCCCATGACGATCTATCTCCAAGTGTCAATCAAACACCAAAGATCGTTAATCTTACAGAGCTGGAAAAGGGATGGCTTTTTGTAGAACAACAACGTGATTCTGAGATCGCAGATACCATTTCAAAATTAAAGTCCAGTGATTATCCGACTGAAATATCACACACGTACGATATTAGACAGGGCGTTCTCTTTCGAAAAATTGAACGGGGCAAAATTTCAAAATGGTTACCCATTGTTCCTAGATCATTAACATGGACCCTAATCGGCCATGTTCATAATGAAATAAAACATCTTGGCTACGAAAAAACTCTCGATAAATTGTATGATCTCTACTGGTTTCCGAATATGGCAAAATATGTTAAAAAATATATCGATTCCTGCGTAATATGCAAAGCATCTAAGGGACCTTCGGGTGCTCAACAAGTACAATTACACCCAATCCCAAAACCAGCTATTCCATGGCATACCATTCATCTAGATTTGTCTGGCAAACTAAGTGGTAAAAGCGATTTAAAACAATATTGCTCTGTTGCTATAGATGCTTTTACAAAATTTGTAATTTTGGAACATACTACTTCGTTAAATTCTTGTCATGCTATTAAAGCACTGAAAAATTTGGTAAATCTTTTTGGTGCCCCCAAAAGTATAATTGCTGATCGTGGACGTTTTCAGATTTTAAAGATTTTTGTAAAGATCATAACATTCATTTACATCTAATTGCAACTGGTTCCAGTAGAGCTAATGGCCAGGTCGAAAGAGTGATGCGAACTCTTAAAAGCCTGCTCACGATAATAGAATGCGATTCTGATAGCTCGTGGCAGGATCAGATAGGTGAAATTCAATTAGCCCTCAATAGCACACGTTGTAGGGTGACCGGTTTTACACCTATCGAACTAATGTTTGGAATTCAAGGTAATTCCTTAGGGTTATCTAAAATAGCTACTTCTTTCCCAGACAATGAAAAACACAGATTAGACCTTGATAACATTAGAGCAAGCGCGTCAGATAATATCATTAAATTATCACAAGCAGACTCCATTCGCTTCAACAAAGGTAAAGCCAAAATTAAACCATTTTCTATAGGTGATTACGTGTTCGTGAAATCCGAAGAAAGACATCAGACCAAACTAGATAGGAAGTACAAAGGTCCTTTTAAAATTACTGCTGTCTTGACTAATGATCGCTATGAATTAAAACATATCAATGGGTCAAATCGAATTTTTAAATATTCCCATGAAAACTTAAGAGAGGTGCCCCGTGGCCCCTCTGCTTGCCTAGATATTATTGAAAACTGTAGTGAAGATAACGAAGAACTACAGCAAGGGGATATTAATGATCATGAAATCTATGCCCAACTTGATAATACCTCTGAAACTGATACTGCTGGCTCTAGTACATTAACTGCAGAAAATGACGACTATCATACTACTAGCTCACGTACAATTTCAATTGATTCTGAAGATACCATGTCTGTTTATTCTGAACCTACAATTATAGTAACACAAGCTGATATCCATAGAGCTAATGATGGTAATTAACATGTATCTAGAAAATTATCATTGTAGGGCTTAGCCGGTCCAATGATAAAAGTTACAAAAAAAAAGTTGCCGGACCAAAACTGATTAGTGTTGCAGGGTTCAGAGGAACCGGTCCAATACTAATTGCCTGAAGGGTCGATGTAGACCGGACCAGAGCTGATTATTAATATCTGCAGGGTCATTATAGACCGGACCAGAATATATTGCCGAATTTGTAAAAATTTATGTTTTCGTCAGGATAGTCGAGCGATGTCTACTGTTTCAGAACGATAGTGATTCTGTTGCTGCGTACGAGGACGTCCGCATGTCAGAATGGCCGTGACGGCATAACGACAGCGTCGTCGTACGCCGGCCCAGCTGTTAACTGTAAACAGCACGTGCACCGATCACGCCACCGGCGCGCCGCACGCTTTCCCCCACCGCCCCACTACTCGACTTGCTTTGCAACGGGTATAAAACGAACGCGCAGCGACGGATCGGCGGTCTCGGCTCTGACGTGACTCGGTGCACTAGTTGTACTAGGTTGTAGCTTATCCTAGACGCGCGCAGATAATTAATATAGAATTGATTATTATCTTTAATTGTAATAGTGCAATTTATAATTAAATTAAATAAATAGTGTTCCTTAAATCTCTGCGACTACTTATTCAGCATGGACCACCTTTCTCCTACAAATATTTATTTAATATTATCAATATTTATTTGATATTATCAATATTTATTAAACAATTTAATTAATTTATGGAAGTTGAGTTGGCTGGTGATTTATAATACTACTACTAACTAATACAGAGTAAGTTACCACTAACAATAGGTAAAGAGTATGTTGTTTTTTCCTAAGGTACGCATCTAAATCACTTCCGAGTCGAGTTTGTGACCATGATTCAAAAGCATTTCAGTGCTCAAAATTGGCGATGCCTGATTTGTTATTACAACACAAAAAGTTTTATACCAACAAAACAAAAAAAGATCAGGATACACTGTTGTTGAATTATTGTTCCATCAAGCCTGTTCAACAAAGAAAAAACACAAAATCGATGAAGCAGACTACTATCAAATATGCTGTATATGTCAAAAAAACAGAAAGTGCCTATTTGTCAAAAGTTTTTTTGAATATTTTTGGTATAACAAAGCATAGAATATAATATACGTTATGAACAGATTTTATTACACAGGTGATATTTTTGAAAATCGCGGGGGGGGGGGGGGATCGGAAATGAGTAAAATTTTCCGAACAGAAACAGTCCATTCATCGGTTTATTGAAGGCCTCAAATGCATGTAAACACATTACTGTCGCAAAGGGAAGTATGCTGAGAGAAAATATTTACCTGCTGAATTAAATATAAAAAACTGTACGACATGTACAAATCATGGGAACTAGCAAGTCAAAAAGTAAAGCACTCTTACTTCAGACACATTTTCAACAACAATCATAACATCGGATTCGGTTCACCGAGGGCCGATGTTTGTTCAAAATGTCTAGAACTGGTGGAAAAAATAAAGAGTTCTACTGATCAGTAAGAAAAAAAATATACTTATGACAGAAAAGGATTTGTGGTCTATCAAATCTGATGTAATGGTTGGGGCCATCTAGGATATGACATTTTCCCGCGTAAAAGAACATATAGCTGATGTGAAGCATCATGGTTCCGGGAAGTCTGCAGTTTGTGATCATATCCTAGACGGCCCCAACCATTACATCAGATTTGATAGACCAAAAATCCTCGCGAAAGAACACCGATTCCTACCACGGATGATGATACGTGAGGCTATTGAAATTAAAAAACATTCTAATTTCAATAGAGAAGGAGGCTGGGTACTACCACCTGCTTGGGACCCTATAATCAATAAAATTAAAACTAAACCCAAGCATACCACTGCAAGACCTCAAGACATAATCAGTTCATTTTGCATAGATCGGACCATAAACAATAATTAAAAAAGCTGAAGGTACTGCGGGTTTAACAACGACATCGGGACGTCAGTCACCTCAGTCCCCAGTGACCACGGGTGCTGGAAAGCACCCGAAACGTCGGGAATTGAAAATAAACGCGATAAAATCCGTAAAAGTAGTTTTTATCAACGTGTAGTGTTCGCATAAATATAAGAAATCATTACGGTTGAGGGTAGTTCAAATCAACCGATGAATCAGAGACCGAGTTTTTGCGTACTGCTGTACTGATAATGAATTCCATAAAGATTCTAACTTAATTGCATCTGCCGTGTACACCACCGTCTTACCGAAACCTATAAGACTGATATCATCAAAATACGTTTGTTTGCCGATGGTTTCGGTGGGCAAAATAAAAATAGCATATTAATTGGAGCCTGTTGCAAATGGTTATTGCAAAATCTTATTATTAAAACCATTGAAGTGGTTTTTCCAGTAACTGGGCATTCTTATATGCCCCCTGACCGACAATACGGTATCATAGAAAAAAATGGAGGTCATATTGCATCCCGATGAAATAAAAGATGTAATATCCCAAACGTCAACCATAGTCAGATTTGGTGTTGATTGTGTTGTTAGCGACTGGAGATCAACAACCAGAAGCATTCTGGCTCAAACGACATCGTGGAAAGTAAAGTTCAAGGAACGCAAAAGATTTATTTTGGTCCGCTCTATAAAAGCTAGCAACGTTCTTATTAGAGGCGAATTATTTTACAAAAGCCACATTGGTACAGCGTTTAATGTTTGTCAACGGCAGAAAACCATTTCAATGATTGACGCAAAACCCTTACTCAAAATTGTAGCCGTAAATAAAAATAAATTGAGAGATGTCAAAAAACTTCTCACAAATCATTTTGGAGTTAATTCGGAAAATGTACCAGTTTTAAAAATATATAAAGATTTGTTTGCTTCCCAAGAGGCACTTCAGTGCACTTTGAATCCTGAAGCAGAAGATTATTGTTAGGAGCCTTTGGATGAAGGAGATGACCTTCGTGTTTAGATGACAAAATATTATCTAACCTTTAATAGTTACCTACACACACTAATATAAAGTCATCTTCAATATCAGTGTTTTTGCATCCGGTAAAGAAATTGACTATCCTTACTTACGTAATCTTGATTGATCTTAATAAACTTTGTAAAAACAGTAACAAATGTTATGATTTTGCTTAATCGACAACCCTATTCTAATGTTACATGAATTGGAAACAAAGGTGGCAATCTTTACGTCGCTTGGTATCAAAGCCGGAAATGTGTATTTAACTTGGGATCAAATCCGGTCATTTTAATTTGTTGGTATCAAAGTCAGCCAAAACGACACTTCAAAATTAAAAATTACATTATATAGTTTTCTACCTTTTATATGAAAATGTTATATAAAACACATAGGCTACATCTAAAAATTATGTTAATAGTACAAAAATCAATTAAATACCCCAGCAAAGCAAAAAGTGTTTTTTTTTATTTTACCACAAATTGACTAAAAGTCAGATTGCCACCTTTGATCCTATATGACTCATATATAAACCAGCAAACAATAATACATACCAAAATAAAACTCATTAAAAAAAGGTAGAGCGTTATCGGAAAAAAGACTAGAATTACAGATTAGAAAATACTTGTGCTGTTTTCGTTTGAATCGTCTTTGACTATGGATATATGAACAGCGCCCCTGGCGGACGCAAACGGAACTATGTATACAAAGTAAGTCAATGGCTTTGCGAATTACATACGATAGAAAATGCATGCTCGGAGAACAAGTGTTATAATAATAAGTAATAACAGTGCAATAATAAGTAGGTATAGCACAATATGTTTACAATTTAAAAGTAATATTTATTTTAAATACAATGATAGATGAGTTAGATCTTTTATGTTAATCGCTTTTAAGAACTTACATTCAAATCTATGAGAACAAAACTCAAGATTTCAAAACAAAACTGGTCAAATTCGAAGTAAATACAATTTATAAATTTAAAAGCAATTTAAATCGTTTATTTTATTTCTGATATTACCGAGTGTTTTATTTTTCGGAATAAAAAGTTATGAAACAAGATAATGCCAAAATAAAACTGTTTACATACCTTAACAGAAACACTATTTTTTTAACAAATTTCATTTAAAAAAAAACTAAATTGATAATGAACTGTTCTATATAATCAGAAAAGTTAAAAAATTTCATTTTCGAGTGGTAGTAGGTAGTGTAATGTTTTATGAAACTACATTTACATATTAAAGGCACAATATAATATACTACTATAAACTCAGACTCGTTCATGCTTCGATCCGAGGTAAAGTCAACAGTAAATATAATACGTGTAATAAGAAAATATCAAACGTGTTAAGATGTAGATTATACGTAATAATACTTTATGAAATGTGTAGAAGCGTGATTTGTGGAATGTACATGTAGGATATATTTAAACACGTTAAATATAAAAATATGAAGTCTATGAAAAATTAAATGCGAACAAAAATATCCTATACATGTACCAAATATATTTTTAGTACCTGGTTGACCGAGCTTTGCTCGGTATTTTTCGCTCGATTTTTTTTTTAATTCCTGTGTTTTGGAAATTATATTTAGATACAAATTACATACTGATGAAATATAAATAATATTTTTTGATCTTAGCGACATAACAGAAAAAACTGGTTATTTGAATAAAAAATCATGAGTGCAATTATTTTAATTTAAATTTTCGTGTTTTTAAAAAATACTAAAAAAAGGGCTCGAAAAAATAGATTTTCTCAAAAAAGAAATGAACTTGAAAAAAAAATTAAAAAAAGTCGGTCGGCCGGTCTGGGCTCGAACCGAGGTTTTACGATTCTGTGACCGCCCATTATACCAATTAAGCTATTTATAATCATTAACAAACTGTCAAAATTTACCTTCTTGTTCTAACGATATTGTAGCAATTTTTCATTGCCAAAAAACACGGACAAAAATACATTTTCTAAAAATAAAACCTAGCTAGATCGATTTATTATCCCCGAAACTCCCTGGACACTAAATTTTATGAAAATCGTTGGAGCCGTTTCCGAGATCCCGATTATATATATATACAAGAATTGCTCGTTCAATAGTATAGGATAATAGTAGAGGATTAATACATACGCCTTATATAAAAGTGTGTGAAATAGTAATTGAAAACAATAAAGCTTTTTAATTCCTAATTATATTTGCATCATTTGCTGTATGTTTTACTTCTATGGGCAGTGTAATACTTATTAAGTATATGAAAAAATTACAAAGAAAAATATTTTTTCATACGCAAATTTTATTTTAACTTAACAAAAATACAACAATAGACACGAATAAAGCATAACACCAGGTTATTTTATATATATCATTTTTCAACTAAATATGTCATAATTTATCTGAAAAAGTTTTCTTGTATCTTAAGCAACTTAGCTCAAGTACAGTTTAGCTCAAAACATATTTCATATGAATTCATAGATTATTTAAAAAAAATAACTATCCTTTAATTCCATTATAGTATTTTAACCGCATACTTTATTTTAATTAATGATATTAAAAATAAGCATGATTCATATGTTTTATATTTTTTTAATTTTTCTTTCAATAGAAATATTTGCAGATTATAAAATAATACTCCATATCTTTGGACTTAACCAAATAATACTATAAAAATACATAACTGAAAATAGGCAAAAAAGCGAAATAAAAATATGAAGCACAATTAAAGCACAAAAAGTGAACCATCATCGAATTATAAATATAAATAAAGCAATTTAATATTAACCTATCATGATTAGTAGATATCTAGTATTACTTAACAATTAAATAACAACTACTTACCCATCTCTACTCTACTCAATTCTATATCTACTTTGCTTCTACTTATTTTATACAAATTCAATTACTTAACATATGGAAATAAATATACACTCTGTATAGGTACTGAACATTTTCATCAAATATTGTCTGCTTCATTACTGTTCCTCTCAACATAGTATATCTTCTCTACATTGTATAAAACAAAGTCGCTGCCCGCCGTCTGTGCGCTTAGATCTTTTAAACTACGCAACGGATTTTGATGCTGTTTTCATCTATACACGGAATAATTCAAGAGGAAAGTTTAAATGTATAATGCAATATACAATATGTAACGTAATTAACGCACACCCTCAGACACCCCAATTAGTATATTATGTTATAATCATAATACATACACTGAATTTTAAACATTTTTATGCACTGATTATTTATCAAATTAGTTATACTAATTCCGGAAGAATGTTGTGGTCACAGTACAAATACACGAACGCAAAGACTTTAACGTGCTTGAAATAAAGTTCATTTTTATTTATTTTTATTGAATGACAGAATTAGTAATAATACAAATAAAACTGCACTCTTAAAAGTCTTATTGGCTTACGTTACGGTCCATTTCAGTTTGTTTTGACTGTACAGATTTAGTGACTGTAATTTACGTAGATTTAATTATTTTTGGGATAAAAAATTACCTATATTAAAAATGATAGGAATCGATTCAGTAAACGATTCTGAACAAACTACTTTATCAAAGTGCGTTAATTATGTTACGTGTTGTATACAGACTATAAAAATCAATTGCTTCTCTCGCTAAAACTAGAAAACGGCTCGAACTATTTTGATGGATTTCTGGTGTGCATTTGAATGGGTCCCTGGATGGTTTAGATGCACTATTGGACCAGGTAGGTGGCGCTGTTTTCGAGATCTAGAAATCACCCGTGCGAAGGTGGGGCGGATCTCTAGTTTTAAATAAACTGTGAAGTTTCGAACGTATCGCATGTTTTTAATAATACTTCCAACGGGAATTAAAAATAATTAAATTGTTTACATAATAATCTAGATAAGAAAGCCATGGTAACTCAGGGGGTAAACGATCGCCTAAAATGCGAGCAAACCGAGTTCCCCAGCACCCATGAAATTGTTACTAGTAATTTTGTAAAATCTTTTCAGCAATGAGAGAAGATCTTTGAACAGAATTTACATTAAGTACATGCAATGCAAATATAATGCAGGTTTTAACTTTTATTTAAGTGAAACTGGTGTGTTAAAGATAAATAAATCGGAATTTAAGCGACAGCATGACGCCACATTATGTGCTGAAGCTGAGTGATTTTAAGTTATCATTGTACTAAATTCATCACTACCTAATCTACTAAAAATTTTCTTTACTATAGTCAACCAAATCTAAGAAATACATTTAGACAACTGTCAGACTTATTGCACCAAGCATGCCAAACAAAAAATGGGAACCTAGAATATTCCATTCTTAAAAAAATCGATAACGATTATTTAGAGTTGGTAATCATTTACACACCCTAAATGATTGTAATCATTTACAATCATTTAGAGACATCTCGGACATAACCAACTATAGACCTATATCGTTGGCTACAATATTAGCAAAGGTACTAGACGGTCTACTTGATACGTATTTAAGAAAATATTTGCAGCTACACGATGCTCAATTTGGTTTCCGTACTGGGCTTTCAACAGAGAGTGCCATCTTGGCCCTTAAGCGAACAGTTGAGTACTACACGGACAGAAAAACACCTGTGTATGCCTGTTTTCTAGACTTGTCAAAAGCCTTCGATATGGTTTCCTATGAAATATTGTGGAGTAAGTTGAGGAAAACCGGAATACCTGCTGAACTTGTTGCCATGCTCGAGTATTGGTACAACAATCAAATAAATAATGTCAAATGGGCAGATACGTTTTCCGATCCGTATAGGCTAGAATATGGGGTGAGACAAGGGGGTTTAAGCTCACCGAACCTATTCAGCCTGTACATTAATGACCTAATCGGTGAATTGAGCAGCATGTATATCGGATGCTATGTAGATGGAGTTTGTTTAAACAATTTAAGTTACATAATGATTTCTTAAATTTACGCGAACCAAATCCAAATAATACCATCATGTGCCAAACCACCGAGGTTGTATGGGTTACCGAAGATACACAAACCAAACGCTCCACTACGTCCCATAGTGAGCCAGATCGATTCACCAACTTATAAGCTGGCACAATACTTAGCAAAAATACTATCACCACTAAGAGGACATACCAGAGCACACACAAAGGATTCATACCATTTTGTGAGTGAGATAAAAGACCTACATCTCGCTAACAATGAAACTATGGTCAGTTTTGATGTTCAGTCACTATTTACTTGCCTACCTATTGTGGACTGCATCTCAATTGTAACTAGGAAGCTAGAAGAAAATAACATGCCTCAAGAATATGCAATACTACTTGAACATTGCCTCACATCTGGCTATCTATTGTGGAAGGAGGAGTTCTACAAGCAAGTAGATGGTGTGGCGATGGGCTCACCTGTGTCTCCCATAGTCGCCGACATATTCATGGAGGACTTTGAGGAGAAAGCCCTTCTTACTGCTCCTGTAAATCCAAGGTTCTACAAGCGGTACGTAGACGACACTTTCACAATTTTACCATCTGACAAAGTAACTGCATTTTTAGACCACCTTAACTCCATAAACTCTAAAATACAATTCACAATGGAGTTAGAGGCAAATAATTCTTTAGCTTTCCTAGATGTTTTAGTCATCCGAAATCCTGATAACACTATTGGTCACACTGTGTATAGGAAAAAGACCCATACCAACCGATATCTAAATGGTGAATCTCACCATCATCCTTCACAGTTAGCTACCGTGGGTAAATCTTTGTTTCAGAGAGCACGAGGGATCTGTGACAGAAAACATCTGGCCGCGGAGCTTCAGCACGTCAAGCAAGTATTGCAAGACAACAAGCTTCGGGTCCCGCGCCTACGTCACAGTGAACGAGTGAAGCCGGCCACAGTCGAGCGCGCGCCTGCTCTACTACCATATGTTAGAGGAGTCACGGACAAGATTGGCTACATCTTGAAGCGAGCGTCCATTAAGACATACTACAAGCCGCTGAAGAAGATTAGTCAACTTTTACCATCCATCAAATGTAATATTCCTCTACAAGATGCAGGTGTGTACAAGCTAGATTGTGAATGTGGTCTCTCTTACATAGGTCAAACAAAGAGGTCTATAAAAACCCGCGTGAAGGAACATATAGCTGATGTGAAGCACCGACGCTCCGGGAAGTCTGCAGTCTGCGAACATGTTCAAGATCGTCCCCACCATTACATTAGATTTGATAAACCACAAATTCTCGCAAAAGAACACCGATTCCTACCAAGGATGATACGCGAGGCTATTGAAATTAAAAAACATCCAAATTTCAATAGAGAAGATGGTTGGGTGCTACCATCTGCTTGGGATCCTATAATTAACAAAATTAAACCCAAACCCAAGCATACCATTGCAAGACTTCATGATACTATAAGCTCGTTTTGCGTAAATCGGACCAAAAATTAATATTAAAAAACTGAAGGTAGCCGGACTAACTATGACATTGGGACGTCAAACATCTCAGTCCCCCCCGTGACCATGGGCGCTGTAAAGCACCCGAAACGTCGGGATAATAATAAAAACAAATTAAAGTAATTAAACGCGATAAAATCCGTAAATAATAGTTTTATTCAATTTAAGTTACGCCGATGATATGGTGCTGCTTGCCCCGTCTGTTAGTGCTCTTAGAAAATTGTTACGCGTTTGTGAGGATTATGCTGTTAGACATCGTTTAGTATACAATGTTAAGAAAAGTCAGTTTATGGTATTTAGAGCTGGAAAAAAGTGTCCAAAGAATGTGCCTCCTATTTTGCTTAATGGCACTGCCCTAGGTAGAGTAAAAGAGTTTAAATGTCTAGGCCACTAAATAACCAAAAATTGTAAAGATGATATGGACATCGAGAGGGAGCGAAGGGCACTGTCGATCCGTGGAAATATGTTAATTCGTAGGTTTGAGCGGTGCAGCAAGGAAGTTAAGATTACACTCTTCAAAACCTATTGTCAATCTTTTTACGCATGCAGCTTATGGACAACGTATACAAAGCGCGCTTACAGTGACCTTCGTGTTTTATATAATAACATTTTCAGGGTCCTGTTGGGGCTGCCTCGATTTTGTAGCGCATCAGGGATGTTTGCACGAACGACACGAACAGATGGCTTCTTCGCAATAATGCGTAAAAGAGTGTACTCGCTGTTGAGCAGAATACGTGGCAGCCACAAAAGTATAATGAACGTGATCGCAGAAAGATGTGACGGGCATATGCTAGATTATTGGAACGATTTGTTGAAAAGTGAATACTCATATTTAAGAAACTAACATTAGTGTTTAAGGCGCACAATTACTAACAACTTATATGGATCTATGTCTGAAATAAAAGAGTTATTATTGTTGTTATTATTATTATTTACAGTTTGGTTTGAATAATACCAGAATAAATTAAAAAAGGATAATTTAAAACACAAGATTCATCAATTTCTTCGTATTTGTCGTTACTGCTTATTTCTAGAGGCACAGTTATACACATTTTAGATTGAAACTAGATTAAAAATAAATTTATTCAATCACTTTCAGTACAACTAGTAGAGTTGTCGTTGTTTAGATTAATTACTATATGAATTTCAATAATGTAGTCAAAATTAATGTCTCTTTCAAAGTCATCCATAATCAATATTTTTGTTTTTTCCACCACTTTTGCCCAATCATCCTTTGTGACATGCGCACATGCTTCAACGAATATACAAGAAAAAATTCAAAAAGTTAAAGTCGAGTCACAAAATAAGAAGACAAACATAAAATCACAAAATTACGCTCCAGAAATGACGGGAGATTGAAATTACGTAGTGGTTTTTTCAGCGCGGTCTTGTACATTTTTTTGCCTATACAAATTTACGTTGACAAAGTAAAAAAAATTGATTAAACAAAAAAAAGAAAAAAATATTGAATAAAACTATTATTTACAGATTTTATCGCGTTTAATTCAACTTTAATTTATTTTTATTATCCCCACGTTTCGGGTGCTTTACAGCACCCGTGGTCACGGGGGGGGGGGGACTGACATGTTTGACGTCCCTATGTCATTGTTAGCCCGGCTACCTTCAGTTTTTGAATATTAATTTTTGGTCCGATTTACGCAAAATGAGCTTATAGTATCATGAAGTCTTGCAGTGGTATGCTTGGGTTTGGGTTTAATTTTGTAAATTATAGGATCCCAAGCAGCTGGCAGCACCCATCCATCTTCTCTATTGAAATTTGAATATTTTTTAATTTCAACAGCCTCGCGTATCATCCTTGGTAGGAATCGGTGTTCTTTTGCGAGGATTTGTGGTTTACCAAATCTAATGTAATGGTGGGGACGATCTTGAACATGTTCGCAGACTGCAGACTTCCCGGAGCGTCGGTGCTTCACGTCAGCTATATGTTCCTTCACGCGGGTTTTATTTATTTTATTTTATTTATAAACTTACACGTAACACCTTAAGCTAAAGGGTACATAGGGCGGACTTAATGCCATGTGGCATTCTCTGCCAGTCAACCCTGGGTGGCAAGGATAATTGTTGGCAGGTGCGACCATTATACGTAAATAAGTGCTTATACATTAAAATATACATATATGCAAATTACATACATACACATTACATTTAAATATACACACATATAGTATCAATATACGTACAATAATACATGCATACATATATATAATATATATACATGCATACATATATATAATATATATACATGCTTATAAACTTCGTAAATAATTATCCAAATGAATATAAATATTTGAAGTAAAAAAGAAGAAAAGAAAGACAAAATTAAGGAAAAATAATGTTAATTAGTAGTTTCCTTCAGGTAATGTTTTCGGAGAAGAACTTTGAAAGCTTTTTTAATTGGGCCATTCTTAATATCGTTGGGGAGGGTGTTCCAAAGTTGTATAGCTTGTATCGTAAAAGACGACCTGAAAAAATTTGACTTATGCTGTGGAAACCTTAACCTCAGACGGTTTAACTGTCGGGATGTTCGACCGTCGATCGGATGAAAAAAAATGAAAATTATCCTTAAGATAAGAAGGCGACCTTGGATCGTTTAAAATTGAATAAAGTACAAGTAAAATTCTAGAGCATCGCCTTTGACGTTTAGGTAGCCATTTAAGCTTTGAACGATAGGATGATATGTGGTCATACTTACGTAAACCAAAAATAAACCTTCTAATAGATCTTTTTGTTTGAACTATGTAATAGAGACCACATTCACAATCTAGCTTGTACACACCTGCATCTTGTAGAGGAATATTGCATTTGAAACGTCGGGATAATAAAAATAAATTAAAGTTGAATTAAACGCGATAAAATCCGTAAATAATAGTTTTATTCAATGTGTAGTGTTCGCGTAAATTTAAGAAATCATTAAACTTGTTTTATTCATGATTTATGTACATAATTTAGGAATTTTAAAAATAAAAATTTCATTACATAAATAATACATTAAAAAAATTAATGATTCGATTATTTGAACATTTTTGTCGATTATTCGCATAACAACGAATTTTAATCATCCAAACACTACGGTAATGTACATAGTGACATATCATTGAAATGACGTCAAGTAAAAAAAGTTGATATTGGTTATTTTTTAATATTTTGCTTTGTTTGAAAGATTCGAATTTAAATTAGTGATAAACTATACACATTGTAGTATGAAGTATAGATAACTTCATAATTCTTCGGATTTACGTAAAAGGTTAATTTAAATCGTGTGAGTACGTTTGTGTAAAGTTTGATTAATGTGAAACGTCAAAACGTATTTCTTAGATTTGGTTGACTAAAGTTATTTTTAAAAGTTAAAATTTGATATATTTTACTATTGTTTATTGTGTTTGTAATAATTTAAGATTCCACACATACACCTTATACAAAACGAACACTGTTCGCACAACTACTAAATATTTCGAGATATTTTCTTAACTACTACCTACCTTAACTTTAAACCCGTAATCAAACCAACAAAAAAATATAGAAAGCTGTCAAGTACTTATCTTTAATGAGTTAACTAAATGTTTTTATATGTTAATTTTAGGGAAGTCTTAAAATGATGTCACATTTTAAGACTTCCCTAAAATTTGGGTAATTTATTTTTCATTCTAAAACAACGGAAATGTCTCCAATATCATAGACGTGTTTTACATACATAAATTATTAGTAAGCCTAAGGACAAACATAGTCAATGCCAATGTATAAGCGCATATACTATAATATAATATATACTACTATAATAAGTTCCAAACATATTACCGCGTCACTTGAAATATAAATAATGTTAAATCTACATTTTTTGATGGTCTGAGTTTATTACTTCAACCTCAGTATGATTATAACATAATAGTGATAACAAAACAGTCCACCTGAGGGTAAATGGTTGCATTTACCAACTATTTTTTTTTTATTTGCATTACCAACACCAATCAACTTCAAAAATAAAACTATGTAGTTATTTTTCAGCTATGAGGACTAAGATGGAATGCTCCACAGCTTGTTATTATACACTTTTGTGTACTATAACATTGATATTTCTTTTGCTATTCTACAGACCCTTGTTGAAGTACACGTATTTCGGCGGCTTGCCGTCGGTGTTTTTCACGATTTCCTCGTAGTTCTCTTTTTCGAAACGCTTGATCGTGTCAGTTGATAGTTTGCTGAAAGTAAATTTGTTTTTAAGAATTTTATTTTTAATCATGATATAAGTAAGTTGTAAGTAAGCTTCTTCTTTTTGCATGAGCCTGCAAATATGCACTGTTAGACATGTATCGTCAAGTTTGGCAGGCGGACGAATAAACTTATAGCACCTTCGACGCTGTTCTCCGTTTTTATATCGCGTTATATTTTTAAACTATGTATGTATGTATGTATATATATATATATATATATATATATATATATATATATATATATATATATATATATATATATATATAGCCTGCAAATATGCACTGTTAGACATGTATCGTCAAGTTTGGCAGGCGGACGAATAAACTTATAGCACCTTCGACGCTGTTCTCCGTTTTTATATCGCGTTATAATTTTAAACTATGTATGTATATATATATATATATATATATATATATATATATATATATATATATATATATAGGTCGATAAATTAAAATTTTAAGGGTAAGTTCAGTTTTGTCTTTATGCCATTACGTAAAAAAATGCATAGGTAATAGTAAAAGTGTTTTAGCTAACTTCATCATCATTTATCATTAAAGCCCGTCACAAGTCCACTGCTGAAAAAAGGTCTCCTCATGGAACGCCACAGAGCACGGTACTGTGCCACATTCTTCCTGCATGTCTTACCAAGTTTTTATTCAACTTAGTGGGGGGCCACCGTACATTTCGCTTTCCGGTAGGAAGCTGTTACTCGAAAGAAAACTTTTTTCTTAATACATAAGCTTTAGTTAATACCCAAATTAGCAGAGATCATATAAGCAATGACGTTGAGGAATATTTGTCGATAAACAAAAGAAAGACCCTTAATACTAATTAGTCATATGAAAGAATCTCGTTCCATTTTGACGTGAAACGTCTCTAAAATTACACCGAAACCGGATAGAAAAGTTAACCGTAACGAAAAGGTCTATATCGTCTTGCCTTAACAATTACAAAACTGTTAGTCTTAAGAGACCTAAGTGTCATTATTTGGCTTATATAGTCAGCTCGCTGTTATGACCTTGAGTTTGCATCAGGGCTGTGCAAGTTGGTGGGGAAGGAGCAACGCGAGAATTGACCAAAACCAGCGCTCTCTCTCCTTTCTGACACTGAAAGCGACTGACATAGACGTTTCACGTCAAACCAACGACTGTGTGCTCTGACAAAGATTCACCCGATTTGTGCTTTTTGATTATTATATACATTAGTGGAGTTAAGGTTTATACAGCTCATCTATGGCACATTTACTCAATAATTGTGTTAAAATTTTCTCAATTACCATTACACAACTGTGTTTTATAACAGCTCTTGAAGAACAACTTTTTTGCCTATGAATTTGTCTGGGTAAGTAAGGTAACACATTGGTGGCACATTCGATCTTAAAACTGTACTTAAAACAGAAATAAGTAGACAAATACGATGCCCAGTCTGATATTCAAGTTTTATATCAAGGTTTGTACTCACTTGTGTGATAAAAGAAGAGTGTAGTTTGCAAGATGATGTTGTGACCAGGATCAAAAAAGGAATGCTTCGGTGGTTTGATCATGTAGAAATAATGAATAAGGAAAGAGTGATAAAGCAAATTTATATTACAGAAGTGAACGGAAGAGTCGGTCGGATTGACCAAATTGGCGATATATTGAAAATGGGCCAAATTAAGAGTGTCTTTAACCGACGAGCATGTATACGTACGTATATCGATGTGGAGGAGGTGAGAGAGGTATGTCAGGATTGTGTTAAATGGAAGTCTGTAGTCTCTGCTTACTCCTCTGGGTGACAGGCGCGAGTGTCTATGATTATGATATGATTTATGATTTGAACTCACCATCTCTGAGGGAACAGCGCGCAAGCGGTAGGCACCATGAATGTTAGGCTGCAAACAACATATTTACTTTAAACAATCAATTTAAAACATTCTTAGGGTATACAAAAATGAGCGACTACATACAAGATAATAACTGCATACTTCTTGTTAAGAAATGTTAACATATAACCTGTAGGGCTGTATAAGAAATATTATGGCACATTTACTCAATGGTTGTATAGGAATATCCACTACCCTGTATCGTCCCGTGGCTGTCGTTAGAGATGACTGAGGGAAACTAAAAGTGCAGATGGGCAGCAGCATCTTCCTGATAACAACTCAAAACTATTAAAAAAACTGCGTTTGTCATCCAGCTTGCGAAGCGTGGCAACTATGGCAGAATCCCCAATAAGACGCAATCCATGGGGGAGGCCTATGATTAGCAGTGGACTTTTATAGGCTGTATTGGATAATGAGTGTAGGGCGATATGCAAACATAATTAGAAGGTATTTAAAAACTTAAACTCCACTTAACATGGTCTAGATTCAAATATTTTATTATTTGACAGGCCTGTTGGTCTAGTGGTTAGTTACCCTGACTGCTATGCCGGAGGTCGTGGGTTCGATTCCCACCCAGGACAAATGTTTGTGTGATGAGCACGATCCTCTGTTCTGTGTCTGGGTGTAATTTATCTATAATATTTATGTATTTAGAAATATATAAGTATGTTTATCAGTTGTCTAGTACCCATAACACAAGCTCTGCTTAGTTTGGGACTAGATGGCGTTGTGTGATAGTTGTGGAATATTATTATTATTATTATTTGGGGTATCTATATAATTTTCTCACCTGGTTGGGTTCTATAAATATATACTTAATTATAAATTAAAATGAAAAGATAAATATACATAAATATCAATAAAATAAAATAAATTAATACAAAAACTACATAAATAAATAAGATCCAACCAGATGGGAGCCCTCGGCAGGGGAGACCAAACGGCCGAGGGTTAGGGGGAAAGGGAAAGAAATCGACGGACGATGCGGGCGGTATCGAGGAGCACCGCCTTCTGTATTTGAGCCCGGAGCGGTCCGTCACGGAGTCATTATTATTATTATTATTTACAAGGTCGAGTTTTAGTTTAAACTTAAGATTGTCTCTAAATACCGGCTACAATACCATTTGCTGCCTCCTTGGCCTAGTGGCCGAAAGCGCGACTGTTAACCATGATTTCAAATCCCCGGTCGGGCCAAATCAGCTTACTTTTTCTGTCAAGAAATTCTCTGTAATAGTCTAAGGTCAGAAAGTTGGCGGTGTTTGTTGTGGCGGCTCCGGAAGCCGTACTCCACTGCCCAAGGGAGTCTTTAAATGTATAATCGACCTTGTGCAGCTCGAGGACCCTCTTCAGCTATGTATGAGGCACCGAGTCGAATGCCTTTCTGTAGTCTATCTAGGTGGTGGAGAAGTTCCGACGGTTGCGTTAAACCAGATTTCAAATGGCCGCGTCAATAAGGAGTCGTTCCTTGGTACCGCGACTACCGCCCCATCAATTACCATCCATTTTGAGCGCGCGACATCACCTGATTTAAGTCCAGGTGACGAATGATTCTCACGCTCGAAATAGATGTTAGTGTCTTGTATATATACACATGTATGTATGTAGACACGTGATGGGGCGACATTCGCTGTACGCGCATCTCCAGGCAGCAGCCCTTAGCGCGTTTCTCTTTGTGCCATCATCCATTTTATGAGCGCCAATTAACGGGCGTCACCCAGGTCCTGCACCGTTTCGTGGTTCGGCCATATGCACAAACGGACCCTCAATTTTGCCCAGACACTGCGCTCACACCTCTTGGCAGGGCGCTAACTGACTACGCCGACGTATCAGTTTTGTCACATAACTGTTACGTCAGCAGGCGACGGGAACATCACTACCTTACGCCTTTATTATTATTATGTCCAGGGTATTAATAGAGTATTCTCATCTGGTTGGACTGAATAAATATATAAAAGGAAATGATAAATATACCTACTTAAACACATCCGCCATTGTATCCGTCGACCAGTTAGAGACTAACACGAAATACCCGTTACCACCTATATCTACTGATAGTAGTATAGTAACTGTACATTCTGGACAAGATCTAGAATCTAATGGTATTCCGATATTAAAGGAGGCCATTGACTCAAAACCTATTTAATATACTAACATAAATAAATAAATGAAAGGACAACCAGAGGGAAGCCCTCGACAGGGAAGTTATTATTAATCATTGAATAAATCTATTCATCCGTATAAATTTATGACTAGTTTTATCACGTTTAATTAAATTATTTTTAATTCCGATGTTTCGGGTGCTTTACAGCACCCATGGTCACGGAGGGAACTGAGATTTTTGACGTCCCAATGTCATAGCTAAGCCTTCAGTTCTTGAATATTAAATTCAAATTTTTTTACTTTCATGTCTCAACTTTTACAGATTTACCAATAACATGAGCCTAAGCTAATTATTTAGTTAATTAAGTCTAAGTATGTTAGTGCTAGATTTGATAACATCCTGAAGCTACCTTATTCAGTGTGATTAAATAAATTTATATCTTAAAGTAATAAAATTTATTATTTGACTTCATACGTCAAACTACCACACTATATCACAACCCCATCTAAATTCAGTCCTATCACTCGTCTCAATAAACATCATACAATATTTTAATACACATCATACCCAACCCTCCTAACATATTATAACACACGATAAGTAGTATCGATATACTCACAAAACGCCTACTATGGCCGTCTGAATAAGAATGTGCGCCTTCTTGATCCTCTGCATCCAGGGCTTGGGTTCGATTCTCTCCATTATCACAGGTAACAAAAGCATACCCGGCGCACACATTACAATCCTGAAACAAATCCGTGCAATGTATTTGATTTTTTATAGAATAAAGGTGACAAACGGGCACACACGCCATCTGACGGTATATAGATGCTGTAGCTCATAGACATCTACATTTGTCCTCGATTAAGAATCAAAAGGCAGATACGTTGTCACCCCTCAGGACTAAGATGGAATGCTTTGTTTCCAGTAAAAAGGGTCTCCGGTACTCTACACTCACTATACGAAACACAGCAGCATTAAGCTGCTACATTACGCTAGTATTTTGTGAGAGTGCAGTCTTTGCTGTCGAACCGACCCATTCGTGCTACAACTAATATGGCTGCAGCGTGGTTTTATCAACGGGTATGTATGATGAATTCGTGAAAAATTTATTTGATAATCACAGGTAGTTACCATGTTTATTTGCTAGCATTTTATTCGAGCATTCTATTAATATGACGGCATTAAGATTTAAAAATAAAAGCGGTCTAGATGCGACCCGAAAGGTTCACACGACTAACTTCCCAGTGGAAAGAACAAAAAAATATCATATGTTTTAATATTTTATACTATTTTTCATTCGGCACAAAAAACGACTTGACCGATTTTGCTCACAACTTAATGAGGTCTAAGTTACATAATTATGGTCGGGGGTTAGTCTACTCCTAACTTTTTGATATTATAAATAGGACTAGATTAATACCTATTCTGCTCTCCTGTCCGGCGAGCAGTTTGGCGTGTGGCTCTGGGGGAGAGCGCAGGTCGTGTCGATCCCCAGGGCAAGTCTGAGGAGTTCTCCTTCACGTGGTTGCCGCCTGTTATTTGGTCTGGTTCAATAGAAAACAGACAGAACAGAAACACTCGGACGATCCTCTTTTTCTTTTCTTTTACCCCTCCCTCTTTTCCTATCCTAACCCAATCCAAGGTGTCAAGCGTACCGTGCCGATGGATGCGTGGCTGGAGGGAGTCCAGTCGCAAACGGTGCCTACCCGAGACCAGGGCGATTCGGGTAGTATTTTAGCCCTTCATTCGGCATGCGGGGCACTGCCGGGGGTGATCTAATCGGGTCTAATTGTGGGAACAAAATGGATGAAAACCGACATTTTGTAAAAGCCAATGAGAAGTCTCCTTTAATGGAATTAGCTGCAGGTTTGGAAGATACACTTTTAGCCTCACCAACACGCTGCAACAGTGCGCCCCAATCGGGGACGAGCCGTGAAGTGGAGGGCACGTTTTCAGCCGAACCACAATCGAAAACGAACCAGGGAGAGGAAAAGAAAAAGTTCGCTAGGCCTTATAAGCTTAGTGGGGCAGCGAGGAAAAGGTACAGAAGGCTGATAGCACCTGAGATTGGAGCCGAAGAGGCCCTCTCTCTCTGCCAGAAGCCTTGGGACGAAATTCCTCTGCCTAAGCCTCCCCCAGTTCCGAAGGCGAAAAAACGCAGTCGGTCTGAGGAAGAGTCCCCCAAAGACCAGCCCAGGAAGACTGTGTAGGTGGCAACGGAGGAGAAGAAGCTCAGCTTCAGTGCCGTAGCTTGCTCCGCGCGTATAGGAATTCGCAATTCAAATCCTATGAGTGTGAAGCAGATGCGGCTGGTCCACCGGGCACTACTAACTTCCATTCCTGGTTGCGACCCACAGGCCATCTTAGCGATGGCCTGTGGGTCGCAACCAGGAATGGGTCCAAAATTTTCGGGTTCCACTTACAAGCCAGGTTGGATTCTGGTAACGTGCCTGAATAAGGCAAGCCAGGACCGGATTGTGGGTGAAATCGGAAAACAAAAGCCCTGGCCGGAGGCAGAACTCTCGGTAACACCCGAGGGCGAACTGCCTAAGCTTCAGCTGGGCATTACCTACTTGCCCCGCAAAGAAGCCGACTCTCCAGAGCAGGCGGCTGTGCTGTTGAGGGCACAAAATAAAGGGTTCCACACTGAGCTCTGGAGAATCCTCCACCGTAAGGACGAGGAGAATGGGTTCTTAGTAACCTTTTCTATACTTTCTATACCCATCGGCGGAGGCTCTTCGGAAGGCAGGCGGCAGAGTCATCCTTGGCTTTAAGATGATAACTTTTAAAGTCAAAGGAGGCTCTGACGCGGCAATGGAGCCCGAACCGCCCCAACCCCAATCCCCCCAGCCCTCCACCTCTCGGGGTGAGGCTGGAACGCCACCGGTGAGAGTGACGAATACCCAAGGCGCAGATTTCGCCTCGGTCCGACGGCCTCCGCTGGTGTCGTCCAGGCCGAGGGGAGGGGAGGTGGGAGCGCTTCGACGAAAGGTAAGGCGGGGGTCAAGTTCGCAGGCAAAGGACGTCCTCATCCTCAACAGGCGGAAAAGATACCTTCCCCCCCCCCCCCACGCCCATAAATGGCTAAACCCAAGGGTAAGACGAGGGTCCTCCAAGCAAATCTTCAACATGCAGCAGCTGCTTCTGCTGTGGTGGAGGTTTGCTTTGCAGAGGACAACATTGACCTCGCCCTTATACAAGAGCCTTGGGTGGCCAACGGCCAAGTTCTGGGATTGGCGGCTGCCGGTAAGATTCTTGTCAATACCAAAGGCAGTAGACCCAGAGCTTGTATAATTTATAATGAAAATATTGAACTTTTAGCTGTTCCAGAGTACTGCAATGATGACTTGGTTACAGCCTTCATAAATCTCAAGGGATGCACAGGGGCCAGAGTAATCATTTGCTCAGCCTATCTTCCCGGAGAGAACTCAGATCCTACCATCGAGTTAGAGCGAGTGGCGGAGTTCGCCCGAAAACACAACGCCGAACTTGTGATGGGTTGTGATGCTAATGCTCACCACACAGTCTGGGGAAGCACCAACATCAACGAAAGAGGTGAGTTACTTTATGATTTTCTGATCTCCAACCGCCTGGTAAGCCTAAACTTAGGTTGTACACCAACCTTTGTTACGCGTACTAGCCAAGAAGTGTTAAAGTTAGACATAACCTTTGCTACCAATAACATGTCCAGGCGGATAAATGACTCGCATGTTAGTAGCGAAAACTCGATGTCTGATCACAACCACATTAAGTTTGTGATTGGAGCATCACCAACCTTTGAAACCGTCACTTTTAGGGATCCGAAAGCGACCTCCTGGGATATCTACAGAGATAGCCTAAGGAGAAATTTGGAAACGTTTCCTAAAAGCATCAAAACAATTGAAGGTCTGGAGTTAACGACGGAGACAGTAACCGTAGGTATCCGTGAAGCCTTCGAGGGCAGTTGTCCCGTCAAAACCAAGACCTCAACAAGAAAAGTTTCTTGGTGGAATTCTAAGCTGAAAGAACTTAGGGAAAAGACCAGGAAACTATTTAATAGGGCTAAGAAAACCAAAGAGTGGGATATTTATAGTGCAGCCCTAACTGAATATATTAAAGAAATCAGTAAAGCCAAGAGAGCATCGTGGAGGAAGCTATGCGAGGAACTTGAGTCTTTGCCTCGCAGTGCAAGACTACACAAGATGTTATCGAAAGCTACACCTAATCAGATCGGGCTTCTTAAAAAGCCAGATGGTAACTTCAATAATTGTGTAACAGAAACATTGGAGTTACCAGCGTCAACCCATTTCCCAGGGTCATACAAGACTTCAGCCTTGAACTCTTTCAGAGCCCTACGAAGGCCTTGCAATGAGGACTGGCGTAGGTCTGCAAGGATAACAAGGCCAAACCTCGTGCAGTGGGCTGTTGACTCCTTTGAATTATTTAAATCAAGCGGGGAGGATGGAATAATTCCCATCCAACTACAGAGGTGTATCGACATCCTTCTTCCTTATCCGGTGAAAATCTTCAGAGCAAGTTTTGCATGGGGATATATTCCAGAACGATGGACCATTGTCAAGGTTCTATTTATACCTTAGGCCGGTAGAAAGGACTACGCTTTACCAAAGTCCTTTAGACCTATAAGCCTATCTTCCTTTCTTCTTAAGACATTGGAAAAGGTTATACATAGATATATAAGGGATATAGATAGGGAAGCCCATACATTACAACCAGCATGCTTACCGCAGAGGCAAATCTACGGAAACAGCCCTGATCAGTGTCATTGACAGGGTCGAAAAAGCACTGGAGGATAAAGAAATAGCTCTTTGTGCCTTTCTAGATATTGAGAGCGCCTTCGACAGTAGCCCCACATCACTGCTGATTGGGAGCCTAAAAATGTTGACCCGACAACCATCAGATGGGTGAAGTCGATGCTCTCAAACAGACAGGCAAAAATAGCGCTGTTTCAAACTTCGATTGTGGTTGCAACCACAAGAGGCTGCCCACAAGGAGGTGTTTTGTCATCCCTTCTTTGGACTCTTGCGGTTGACCAACTATTGTACAAAATGGCAGACCTACGCATTGACACATTGGGTTATGCTGATGACCTTGTGATCATTGCGAGGGGCTTTTGCCAAAGTACTTTATCGTCAATAATACAAAGAGCCCTAAACACCATAAATAACTGGTGTAGGGATAACAGTTTATCAGTTGATGATGATAAAACTGTTATAATACTCTTTACCAAAAAAGGGACGGAAAATTAGTCCAACCAAAACTGAATGGTAGAGAAGTACCATTTTCCACGGTCACTCGGTCACACGATCACTCCTAGCAATGCTCTTTCCTTACAAAGATATACCAAACAGATATTGTGAAGTTTCAATACGATCGGTTCAGCCATTCAAAGACTAGTTCGGCCAAACACACAGACAGACATTATCGTGTCTTAATGGCATGCAAATAACCCCAGAGCTAAATAATGGTAGCAATTTTATTAACTAGTGTTTTCTTTTAATATTAACGTGCTTTTATTTACGTATAAACGTGGGTCTATGCTAGAGGAACCGAGCATGAGCCGAGTACAAGATGACTGTACTACTCGTGGTGTCAAGTGTGAACGTACAACGAGTCTACGACATGCAAATCGATGCATGCAATACAAATCCCTCTGCGTTCGTCACAAAACCGTCAATTTTATACGTGGTAGTGCCACGCTGCAGCTATATTATGGTTGTAGCATGAATGGGTCGGCTCGACCGGGGTAGGACCACGCTCTCACAGAATACCAGCGTAAAATAACAGCTTAATACTGCTGTGTTTCGTTTGGTGAGTGTAGAGATCCGGAGACCCTATTTTACTGAAAACGAGGCGTTCCATCTAAGTCCTCAGAGGTGACAACGCATCTGCGTTTTGATTCTTAATTGAGGATAAATGTAGATGTCTATGGGCCACAGCATCCACTTACCATCAGGTGGAGTGTGTGCTCGTTTGTCAACCTTATTTTATTAAAAATATAGGAGGAGCACAGTTTTATTAAAAATATAGGAGGAGCACAGTCGAGCACGAACCAAACGCTTGAAGAGCGCTCGTTCGAGGCTTGCAAGTCGGTCCACACTATTCGAATTCGTGCTCGACTCATGCTCGGCTCGCCTAGACCTTTAGTGTATTATAAAAATAATAAGCCAGATTTAATGAAAGCAGGTAGCATGACCTTGTCAAGTCGACAGTAAAGCCCAACCTCTCCCCTTCGCGTTCAAGATGCACAATATATAAAGGTGGTGATGAGGCATGCCTTGGGGAACGTCTACGTTTAACAGTGGAATTGTGATGGGATGTAAAAATGATGGTGACATTTTTTTATAGTATAACGGTGACAAAAGAGCACACAGTCCACCTGATGGTAAGTAATTGCTGTGGTCCATTGAGATCTACATCGGTCCTCGATTAAGAATCAAAATGCAGATACGTTGTTCACCTTGACGACTAAGATGGAATGACTCGTTCCAATAACAAGGGTCTACGGTGTTCTACACTCTCATACGAAACACCCTTCTGTGAGAACGTGGGCTTTCCCATTCGTGCTACAACCATAGCATAACTGCAGCATGACTCGACCGCGTGTAAAAATATATGAAATACGATGGATGTAAAACTGTCAAACATATCGAATAATAGCGTGTTTCAATATCAAAAATGCTGAACCCCAAATCCCAGCGCTCTCGAGAACACTTACTCATTCGACTTAAAACGTCAAGGGTGAGTTGTGTGAGTATATGCTGCCTTGCTGAGAATTATTTTTATTTATGATTTCCTTCTTGTATCTTGTGTGTTTATATAACATAACATAAACACTCACGGTTGTCACCCAGAGGGGTAGGCAGAGACTACGGACTTCCTTTTGGCACAATCCTGACACACCTCCCTCGTCTCCTTTACATCCATATATCTACGCATACACGCTCGCGGTTAAGGGTACTCCTAATGTGGCCCATTTTCAAAATATCGCCAATTTGCTCGATAAGCCTTCGTCTTGGTCATCTCTGCTGTTCACATCTGCAATATAAATTTTGCTTTGTCACCCTTTCCTCGTTCATTCTTTCTACATGACCAAACCACCGCAGCACTCCTTTATTAATCCTGGTCATAAAATCATCCCGCACACCACATTTTTCTCTTATCACGCAATTTCTAACCCTGTCATTCAGATTCAGCCCTAACATACTCCTTAAAGACCGCATTTCTACAGCATTTATTCTACTTTCGTGCTTCTTCTACCACACTCAACTTTCACTACCATTTATTACTTCTCTAAACTTCTAGTTTTTATCTACTTCTAAATGTATATTTTGTGACTGTATTGATGGTAACAAAGCATATTTCTACGTCCCTGTATACGTCTATGAACTTACCTGGACGTCACAACTTGCGATATACCCTTAATGGGCGCTATTTGCGACTTCCCTATGACTTTTCCATTTTCATCCGTCACCTCCAAGCCTGCGAAAGTAACAAAAATAATAAAGTTACAACATATGTCTTGTCGTAGCACGAACAGGTTGACTCCACTGCTGTGTTTTGTATGGTGAGTGTAGAAAACCGGAAACCCATTTTACTGAAAACGAGGTATTCCATTTTAGTCCTCAGGGGTGACAACGCATCTGCATTTAAATTCTTAATAGAGGATAGATGTAGATGTCTATGGGCCGTCATTCACTTACCATCAAGTGGTCTGTGTGCTCGATTGTTACCCTTAATATGTGTTCCACAACTGGACACCGACTCCCTCTCGTTTCTGAGAGAGTTTTATGGTATATTCCGTAAAACCCTCGCGTTTTCCTTACTGGTTCTCTCCAGGACAGAGGTTTTTTCAGACCCAGTCGTAAAAGTAAAAAATTACTCAATAATAAATACATGAAATATTTATATTGAATAAAAATTTTTCTATTCTGTTTTCGAAGTTTTATTATAATTTCGCAGTCATACAAGTTTCCTCACAATATTGTTACGAGCTTGAGGTTCGTGACAATAAAAATTGCCGATATAATTACCTAAATTAACACTATAATTCACTTTACACTAATTAAAGTTAAAAACACTAATAATTAATCACACTGATTCACTTTATTCCGCTCCGAAGATTCGCTTGTGTCGCCAACTCCAATACTTCCCCGATCGCATCTTGCAGCGCCTATTTATATAAATTAGCAATGAAACATCCGGAATATTCAAGTAAATGCGCGCAAAGCGACGAGTGTTCGAGTGTAGATTTTCTAGAAACTTATTTCTTCGGATGGCGCTGTCGGTTGAAAGATTTGTGATGTCATTTTCTGCAAAGCTCCCCCCGCTCTCGTTCCTGACACTAGATGGCGCTAGTTGACTTATTCACGCAACAATATTTTCCTTCACCGCCGAGCGTGTGATAAATCGGAACTTAAAATTGCAATTAATAAATATGAAATCGTTAATGGCAATTTTATGTGGTTGATTTGCCACGTGCTCGGCAGTGAAAAAAAATATAGTGAGGAAACCTGCACGCCTGAGAAATAAGTAAAAAATATTTCGAAGTGTGAAGTTCGCCAACACGCATGGGGTAGCGCGGCAGACATTTCGTTGACATAAAACTCTCTCACAAATGAAAGGAGGTCTGTTCCCAGTAGTGGGAGGTATATAGGCTTGTAATTTTTTTTAAACAAAGTCACTAACCATTTTGTACAACCGACTTCAATATAAATAAAATAAGAACATCATCAATGTATTCGAAGTCAATTAAATACGTATTATTGAGGATAACTCAAAAATCACACGCCAGATTGATCAAACTTACATATATGGGACCATACGAGAAGGACCTTTCGGTACACCCAGAAAGAAGTTCTGTGTTACACATATAAAAGCATACAGTCGAATTGAGTACCTCCTCTTGAAGTCGGTTAAAAATAGAAAAAAAATTACAAAGCTTTGGTGAAGCATCAAAATATGGATACGTCGCACTGTGTGATTT
Organism: Parnassius smintheus behrii; assembly: GCA_036936625.1. NCBI lineage: Eukaryota > Metazoa > Arthropoda > Insecta > Lepidoptera > Papilionidae > Parnassius > Parnassius smintheus. Next base: position 41,744,095 of record JAUPFT010000015.1, read on the forward strand.
CTTTGTTTTCCAAATATCAAAGATTTGATAAGAGGTTTAATATTTACGGAGCCAGAAGAGGCGCGATAGCTTTTAAAACCAGCACGTGAGAAACGTGCCCTCAGACCAATCATGGTCCTTATGTTTTCAAATTTGGTTTGAAGGAATGAAAAAACCTCTACTACTTCTAGTCAACTTTATAAAGCAGTAAATATATTAGTTATATATAGTTTATATATGAGTGACGCAATACTTTCAGTGTGAAGATGCGGGAACAACAATCTTTTTCTCCAAATTTTAATTTCCCATGTATACACATACATACCTAGTAAGATTTCGTTCTGCCTCATAAGCGGGATGTTGACCCAGTTAGCGGCTGCAACCGCAACGAAAGGCACGAATCTCTGGAACCAAAAATTTTACCAGACTCAGCATTACTATATTAATAGCCTACTACCTACCTACACTATTACGATGTGATACCAGGGTGACACTGAAAGTTCTTAGAAAACAAACTAGCAAGTTATTAGTTTTATTATATATTTTCAAAATAGTGTCCATTTACATCAATACATCGCTGCATCCGATAGAACCACTTAGAAAAGCACTTTATCCACTCGTCCTTAGGGGTCTCTTCGACGGCATTTTGAAACGCAGCCAATGCTTCCTAGGCGTCCATTAAACGTTTTCCTCTAAGTTTTTCTTTTATTTTCGAAAATATAGTCGGGGCTATAGGGCGGGTGACCCAGTAATTCCACGTCTGTCGGTGCCAAGTAGTCGATTGTTTGCTTGGCAGTGTGCGACGAGGCGTTGTCGTGGTGAAGGACGATCCTACTACAAGGTCGTTTCTCCCGAACTTTTTCCAAGATAAGTGACAAACAATTGTTAGTTTGATCGTCTAAAAGAATTGTTGCGAAATGACCTGTCCTTCCGAAGAACGAGGCCACCATCTTAATCCCATGCTTCGGCCTCTCTTGACTTTAGTTGGCAACTCCTCGGAAGAAAACACCCAGACAGCAGACTGTGGCTTAGTTTCAAGATCATAACAATAAATCCAGCTTTCGTAACCCGTAAGTATGTCGAACACAGCATTTGAGTCATTCCGTTAATTATTTGAACCATTTCACGACACCAATCAACACGACGGAGTTTTTGGACCTCTGTCAAATTATGAGGTATCCACTGGGCACAAAGCTTCCTAACCGCTAAATGTTCATGAAGTATTTTGTGCACTTGATGCCTAAGCTTGTCCGAATCTGCTGATAAGTCACTCTTTTTTGAGTCTCTATCATACGTCGTACAACACTTATGTTATCTTCAGTCGTCGCCGTAGAATGCCGTCCCTCACGCAGATCGTCGATGAGATTAGTGCGACCACGTTAACACTCATTAAACCAGTTGTAAACAGTGGCACGAGATGGGGCTTCATCGTGAAAGGCCAATCGAAGTCTATCATAACTTTCTTGTTGACTTAAATAACATCGAAAGTATAAAAAAATCCTTGTACGAAAATTTTCTCGCGTTAAATTTACGGTGAGGTGACCATTGATTTATATAACCCTAGATCAGTAATAACCGCGCCAAAGCGTTGCCACTGCAAATATGGCCACAGCCATATGCCTAGCTAACCTGAGTTCATTGTTCAATGTGACGCCGACAGAGTTGAGCTGCGACAAAAATGGGTAAATGTGTAGTGAAAGTCACAAAAACGTAATAAATCAAGCGGCATCACTTTCAACACATAATTTTTAGTTCTTGTTTTCATATAAACGTAAAAAACCTCAAATAATTAAATAAAATTATCGAATATTGCCATTTAGGTTCAATGCTGCCACTTCTCCGCATTTATGGGAGGATATTATCCTACATTAATGGGAGACTATATAAATAATGGAGTAAGTTAATTTGTTACCTCTGATTTTAAATATTTTGGAAATTATAATAAAAACTACGTTTTAACTTTCATACAAAATAATTAATTATTCTTATTTTAGTTTATTCATGAATTATCTATTAAATATATTTTATTACCTATTTTATATTAATAATTTTATATTATTTATAATTTCATATAAATTTTATATTAATTATATTTTATTAAATACCTATTTTATATTGTTTGATTTATTAGAACCATAAAAATACGTTTTATTTCATCATTATGTTTACTTCTATTCATCTGATAAGCTTTGCATCCCTTTTTTCTAAGGGGACCTAATAAAGATTTTATAATAAAATGTACTTTTTTAATATAAAAACAATTAACTGCAGCTTAAAAAAAGTCATTTTTATTGCGTATTTTAGGTAAAATTTCATATAGTAAGCCACACCAACCCGCCATTGCATGTTTATGTGTCTATCTTTATGTAATCTTACGACGACGATATTGTTTTCGCAACTTGTGTAAGTGAGATAGATATATGTTTACTTAAAATTGTTATTAGTTTCAAAGCTACGTCGTAGCGTTTGGATGGTGGTTACACTTTTTTCGACGCGCGGTAATGTGGTTTGATCCTCTAGTGTTGTATAATTCAATGGAGGTGACACACACGATATTTTTAATTTGCCGCCAAATCGTAAACAAATGACATGAATGATGAATGAAATTAATAAAATACATACACAATAATATTGGCAAAGAGTTCCATTTTCGAAAGCAGATGTTATTTTTTATTAAATCGTTTACAAGTGGCCAGTGCTAAAAACTTTCAGAGTCGCCGTCGTATGGTGGGACTCATCCCTGCCTAAGAGTCCGTCGGAATAGGTACCAACCTCTTCTTATACCTATATTTTTTCCCGCCAATTAGTAGTGATTAAGTGTTCTGATCAGAAAGGTGTAGAGAACCAGTATTATTACATGCTGTAAGGCATTCCATCTTAGTCCTCAGGGGTGACAATGCACCTGCATCCTTCTTTGTTCGGAGTTGGATCGCAGATGTATATGGATCACGCTCTCACAGAATACCAGCGTAAAATAGTAGCTTAATGTTTCTGTGTTTCTTATGGCTAGTGTAGGAAACTGGAGACCTTTTCTAGAGAGACAACGTATCTCAATCCTGATTCTTAATCGAAGATAAATGTAGATGTCGTGGGTCACAGCATCCACTTACGATCTGGTGGACTGTGTGATCGTTTGTCACCTTATATAATATATATCTACTATACGTACAACGAGTCCGTTTGAGTAGGTCAGGTTAGGTTTCTTTTACCTATCTCTGACATCAATAGCAGTGCTTGCACTGATGTGGTATGGTCTGAAGGGTAAAGAGAGCCAGTACAATACAATACAACAGGATGTGAGGAATTCTATCTAGTCCTCAGAGGTGACAATACATATGTAGCCTCTTTTGTTTGAAGTTAGCTGCAGGTGTGGCTCATATAATCCATATTTATCCTCAATAATTAAGAATCCAAATTCAAATGCGCACCCCTGAGTGTGTGGCCGTAGAAGGAAAAGGGGAGATCTCCCGCCGGGCAAGGTGTTCTGCCCGAGGAGCGGCCAACACTCCAAGTGATAGTTCGGAGAAGTTCTATATATACTGTTTATGATTCGGAATGTTGATTGCGCGATTTAGGCTTCGGTGTGTTTCGCTTGTAGTGCGACGACAGCGCCGATACAGGTCTAAGAATGGAATCCCTCGATTCGAGTAAAAAGGGTCTCCGGTTCTCCACACTCACCACACGAAACACAGCAGTATTATGTTGCTATTTTACGCTGGTATTCTGTGTGGGCGTGGTCCTGCCCCGGTCGAACAGACCCTTTCGTGCTACAACTAAAATATAGCTGCAGCGTGGGTCTACCACGTAAAACTAGCAGCCAGTTATCATCAGATGGACTGTAAGTTTGTTTTAGCACTTCAGTTTTATAAAAAAAAATCGTGTATATTAATAAAATGAAGTCTCACTTCGAGAAGTGGCGTGTTCCCGTGTCGGAGGCGAAAACCCACTTCGCGGCCACTGCGCTACAGGCGTGAAGTGATAATCGGTTAAGGACAAAGTTGTAAAATTACATTATTAAACAACGCACAAGTTGATGAACTCACGGCTAAAATGGGGTTAGTGGCGCGCTTCTGTATGACGAACTTGAAGGTGAGCGCGGTGGACATGGCGGCGGTCATGGCGGACACGTAGGCCACGCCCATCTGCTTCGTGCTCAGCGGCGCGTTCGCGTTGCGGTTCGTGTAGTTCACCAGCGCGTTGAACGACTGGTTCACCCACTGCCAGAACACCACCGCTGTTGCCGTTCTAGAAAACGAATTATTGAAGGCATAAAGCGACGACTTCCGACACAAAAAGGCTTTTAGCGATTGAAGCTCGAGGCTTAAGGCGATGTTATAAGGCTATTACTTCAATAACGAGAACTCGAACGTAAAATTAATAATAATAAACTTTAAATTAGATCATTTTTTTATTTCGATTAATATATTTTTTTACAATAATAACACTATAAATATAACACTAGCGATCCGCCCCGGCTTTGCACGGGTGATTTCTAGATCTCAAACAGCGCCATCTACCGGGTCCAATTGAGTTTTTAAACCATCAAGAAAGCCACTCAAATACACACAAAAAAATCTACAGATTAATTTGAATAATATTCATTATATTTTTTTTTAACTTTCATTATAACGCCCCCGCAATCCCCTTTGTGAGTGGAATTTCGTAAAATTCGTTCTCGGTTGAACTCAAGATGACAAAAATAATAATTTCGCCAAATTTCAAACCAAGAGCTATAAGATTAAAAGTGTTTTTTTAACGCCCCGCACTTCCCAATATTAGCCTATATTCTATAAATTCCGGTCTTGGTATTTTCTAAAATGCTAAAATAATATTCTGGCCAAGTTTTATAAAAATGTGATTTTTTTAATTAACCCCCCTTGGTCATCGTATGGTGAGTGTAGGGAACCGGAGACCCTTTTTACTGGAAACGAGACATTCCATCTTAATCCTCACGGCTGAAAACACAACTGCGTTTTGATTCTTAATCGAGAATAAATGTAGATGTCTATGGGCCACAGCATCCACCTACCATCAGGTGAACTGTGTGCTAGTTTGTCACCCTTATTTTATTAAAAAAAAACCATTTCACATTTCAATTGATGATTAGTTAAAATTAAAATTCATTTCCAGACCGGCGAGGAGCAGCAGTACTAAAGATGCAAGTCGGTACTGCCATTGTCGATTTGCCTGCGAAGTGTGACGACGTTTCTAACTCCGGGCTACTAATTTATTTTTTATAGGAGAGATGGCAAACGAGCACCTGATGGTAAGTGATTACCGCCGCCCATGAACAACTGCAACACCAGGGGAGTTGCAGATACGTTGCCGGCCTTTTAAAAAGGAGTAGGGTTTTTTCTTGAAGGTCCCTAAGTCGTATCGGTCCGGAAAAATCTCTGGTGGTAATTGATTCCACAAGGAAGTTGTGTGAGAAAGAAAACTTCTTTTAAATCACTTAGTGGTGAACCGCCAGTCATCCAGATGGTATGGATGGTATCGCGAGTTTTGTCGTGATGTGCGATGGTGAAACTGTGCGGTATTGAGAATTTCTTAACAGAAATATTCTGATTTAGGCCCGACCAGAGATTTCCATCACGTAAATCATCAGGCGCATTTACCACCATTCGACCAAGGAGGCAGTCAATCTCTCATGATTTAAACAATGCACAAAACGCAAAAAAAGACCCAAGAGCTTCAAGCCCATTTTTCTTAGTAAAGGTTCCACTTTTGGAACCGATGGTAGATTTTTACGTTCATGAAACATTAGCTAAGCCTAAACTGAATAAAATATTTTTTATTTATTTATTTGGTTATTTTTCGTAATGTGTGTGTTTTACAGTTGTTATAAAAAAATATAGTAAGTACAACACATTAACCATTTCTGGCGTACAAAATGATTGAAATTTAAAAACATTAAGTATTATTAAGTACAATATAGATTAAAATTACAAAAAAAAAACATTGATAAAAATTAACAAAAAAAAATAAAAAGAAACTAGAAAGTAACATAATACAACAAAAACATTTACTATTATTTGCACTTCACAACATTAATATTTGGAGACGCCAGTAACTTAAGGTATCTTCGATAAAGATTTAGTGGACTGTAATTTTGGTGCATACGGCAAAGGGTAAAATAAATAGGTGGGATAGCACGCACTGACCTGATGAGGGCTGCCGCGCCTTCCTCCTGGAGTGTCTGCTATACAGCGAGCTCGCCACGTGGTTCGGCGCACACGCACTCTCGGAACAGTCTCGTGAAGTCCCACACTCTCCACCTTTGCCCTTACGGGGGCGTCTCACACTTTTATGAGTTACAAAGACACAATGTCTGATGCGGTGAATATTAAACATAAACAGGAGAACTCAATGTTCGTCGTTCGTTCGTTCGCGACGGGTGGCCGTGCGTTGCGGATGGCGTAATATCACTTAGTATAATGACGCGCGCCGAGATCCTCTTTTTCACCTCGGCGGCAGCGCGTGCGGTAGGAAAGGGAAGGAAGGAAGGAAACAAAAAATATGCACTAGTCATGTTGATAAAGTAGATATAACTTAGGACGAACTCAATGCGATATGTAATGTAATGTTGATAAAGTAGATTGTTAACTGGCGTTACCATTTCCTCCCGCCCTTAAAGGGTCACCTTTAAAAGACAACCGTAATATAAAAAGTAAAAGGAAAACAAATAAATAAGCGGTATATAAAGTGAGAGGATGCGCTCAATGCGCATGTCTCATCTACTAACCTTACTTGGTAAGCGAGAAAATGTATACATAAATATAATATTGCGGTTTAATACTTTTTTAATATATATAAATATAAACTTAATTCCTAATTTAGATAAATAATTATAATCAAAATAATCGTGATTTATTGTCTTGGGAGAGGGCAAATACGAGCAACAGGACGGAGATATGTTCCCTTAGTAGTTCTCACGGTCACTACTCGAACTACGCCATCCTTCGAAGGATGAACAGACTCGACAATCGCTAATGGCCAAGCAAGGGGCGGTTCATTATCATTTGTCACAATTACAACCATGCCTGGTACGATAGCCGTAGACGGGGCGTTCCACTTCTGACGAACTTGTAATCCGTGAAGGTATTCCGTCCTCCACCGGTCCCAAAACGACTGAACTAATTTATCCAGTAAAGAATGCCTGTGTAACAGACTGGTAGAGTCAGATTTGACTTTGGGTGCGGGTAATGACAATAAAGGTGCGGTATTCAAAAAATGACTCGGAGTAAGAGCTGAAGGCTCTGCAGGATCAGAACTTAATACTGTCAAGGGCCGCGAGTTTAGCAAGCACTCAATTTGCGCAAGAACAGTATTAAGCTCTTCGTATGAAAGTAACTGATGTCCGATAACTCGGAACAGATGCGTTTTTACGACTTTGATCATACTCTCCCAGGCGCCTCCAAAATGAGGAGAGTTGGGACAGATGAACTTCCATGTTATACGATTCTCAGCACACTCTTGCTCAAGCTTTGGGCGGTATTCAACGTTTAGAAATTTATAGAGATCGCGAAGATACGAAGCGGCACCTTTAAAATTTGTTCCATTATCCGAATATAAAAACTGAATCGGCCCTCGTCTAGAGAGGAAACGTTTAAGTGCAGCGAGGAAACTAGAACTACTAAGATCTGTAGCGATTTCTATATGTACAGCTCGAGTCGTGAGGCATGTGAAACACATAAGTACGCCTTCTCGCTGCGTACACCACGACGACGTACAGGAGTGTATGCGATAGGACCGGCATAATCGCAGCCCGTGTGTGTCAATGCCTTAATAGCTTGTCTTACACGACTATGGGGAAGATCAGCCATCAAAGGGTAAGTTGGACGGGGTCTAAGCCGGAAACATATATTACATTTGTAGACTCTGCTTCTCACAGTGCGGCGTGCGGAAAGTATCCAAAATTTTTGACGGAGCAATGACAATAACAATTCAGGCCCAGCGTGTAAATTTTTAATATGATAATAGTCAATGATCATGTTCACTACATGATCACTGCGCGGGAGTATAATTGGATGTTTTTGCGTGTAATCTAATGCGGAGTTCGAAAGACGACCACCAATGCGGATTAAACCGTTCTCAATAAAAGGCCTTAAACGATTGAAAGCGGGCGAGCAAGGTTTGTTACCTTCAATATTTAAATATTCCACTGCAAAATGCTGTTTTTGCAGGGCGCGGAGGATTATAACCTTAGAGAAACTGAGATCATAAGCAGTCACTACAGTAGTGTTGCGGCGGGGCAATAATTTAGCAAACTTACACACGTACGCAATTATACGTAGAAGTTTACTCCAAGAAGAGATGCGGAGTGCGAGCTCATAAATCGCAGAATTACAGACGGATGTGCACACAGTGTGCGACAAAATCTTCTTCTCAGGCATATTTGCAATAACCTCATTGTCTAAAGTACGAAGAGGCCATTGAGATGGATCTAACGAAGTCCACTGGAGCCACAGGGGGTTTGAAACTAATTTATTTGGCGTAACGCCGCGTGAAAGTATGTCAGCGGGATTCTCAGTACCTGCGACATGATAAAAGTTATCAGCGCGAATATTGTCGGTAATCTGAACAACGCGGTTTGCAACAAAGGTCTGCCACTTGTGTGGCGAACTCTTTATCCAGTACAGAGCTACTTTTGAATCTACAAAGGCATAGACTGATATTGCAAGGTCAAGAGAATAATTGTCGAGTACTCTGCGAAGCAATTTTGAGAGTAAAACCGCTCCACAAAGCTCAAGGCGTGCAATAGATAGTGGTTTCGTCGGTGCGACTTTAGTCTTTGCACAAATCAACTGGACGGTGTTACCATTGACGCTCTTTACATGTATGTAGACTACGGCACCGTATGCGCGCTCGCTGGCGTAGGAAACCCCAGGAGTGACGCAGTACAGTTTTTGGATACACCAACATGTCGCGGGATACGTAAATCATTAAGAGCTGGTAATTCAGCACAGAATTGCCTCAACATCTTAATAATTGGCGGTGGTGGTATGTCGTCCCAATCTAAATTAAGTTGCCAAAGCTGCTTTATTAACAATTTGGCGTACGCGACTGTGGGAGCAACGAAACCCATTATGTCCCACAGGCGAGCGACAGTAGATAAGATGGCGCGCTTAGTGCACGTCACATCAGCGGGAACAGATATCTTAAAATAAAAGGCGTCACTATCGGTAGACCAATGCAAGCCTAGTATTTTATGTGGCATTGATTTATCGAACTCTACTTCTCCTGTAATTTTATGGGAAGTAGGGAGGTCATCTAAAACAGATCGACGGTTGCTATGCCATTTTATCAGGTCCCATTGGACACCCTTGAATAAGTCTATCAGATGCCGAGAGGTCTCACTGGCCTCGGATTCACTGGGCATAGAGAACGCGATGTCGTCCATATATAGCGAAGTAAATGCGATACGACTCGCAAGCGGATACTTTGCGCCGTCGTCATCAATGAGCTGTCTTACCGTGCGCAATGCATGGTATGGACTCGAAGTTAAACCGAAGCACACGCGATTGAAGTGGTATAACACAAGTGGGTCTTGTGGACGGAAGCGGTATAGGAAGCATTGGTAACGACGATCAGAATCGCGAACAACTATTTGCAGAAATTGTTGGCGACAGTCGGCTGTCATAGCGATTGGATGTAAGCGGAAAGTTAAAATTATATTGAACAAGTCGCCTTGCAAATTTGGTCATGAATGCAGAATATCATTTAATGATCGCCCAGTGCTAGTCTTACTGCTAGCGTCCAGGACGATGCGCAGACGCGTTGACTTCTTATCCTCGCGTAAGACTCCATGATGCGGTATGACATATATTGGAGCGGGTTCATGAGAGTCATACGGCGGTGCGGGGGATATATAATTTTTAGCTAAGTATTCCTTTATGACGTCATCATATGCTAACCTTAATGTAGGCGAGGCTTGAAGTTTCCTCTCCAAGCACATGAATCGTCGTCGAGAGGTTTCATAAGAATCTCCGAGAGAGTAAACGTCATTTTTAAATGGCAGGCCAACAATATATCTACCAGTAAAAGGATCGCGGGATGTCGTAGATTTATAAAACTCTTCACATTCAATGTCTGAAGGACACTGAATGGACGGTGCGGAGGGTGGCTGTTCAAGCTCCCAAAATCGTTGCACTAATTTGTCAACGACAGGAGACTCTAGAACTGAGCAGCACGTTAAAGAATGATTTACCTGAAGTGTCGGCACTGAGCCCATAATAACGTAACCAAATACCGTACTCAAAGCTGAGGGCCCGGACAAGTCGTTAGACGAATAAATTACGTCTGGACATAGTAAGTGCGGGAAAAGGGATGCGCCTATCAAAACATCAATTTTATTAGGCATGCTATAACATCATCAGCGAGTCTTATGCCATGGAAGTGTGATAAGACAGATGTGTCTACCACAGCGGTGGGCAAAAGGTCGGTGATTTGATCAACAACTAGCGTTGAAATATTGAAGTTAATATTCGAGTCGAATCGTGAGAAAATTTTAATATCAATCGATTTCGATTTTAAAATTTTTTCAACTCCACCGAATCCCTTTACTACAGTACATTCGGTATCGTGTTGTTGAACGCCTAAACGATGACAGCACTCTTTAGTCATAAAATGGCTTTGAGCCGCGGAGTCTAATAATATACGAATAATTTGTTTCTCTCCCTTAGCATCGTAAGCAAATACTTGAGCGGTTGATAATAAAACAGTTCTCTGCGAACGACTTGCGCGCGCGGGAGTGAACGTTGAGAAACATTCTTGAACGAAGTACACAGCGCGACGTCTGAACGCGCACCTGCGGTGAGGGGTGGCGAGTGTGCGGGCGCGGGGGTTGTAGACTTCAGTGTAACTGGCTGAAGCGGTGGAGAACGCGCCAGCGCAGGGGAAGCATTATCGCTTCTGCGGTGGAAGTGCAACAATGTGTGATGTTTAAATTTACAAACTCGACAACTATAATTTGAAGAGCAACTAGACACTCGATGACTTAAACTGAGACAATTCACACATGCATTGTTACTCTTTACGCATTTAAATCGTTCCTGCGGCGTCATTTTATTAAAGTCTGCACACTTAAATAGGTGTTGATGCACAATATTATCGCACAGACACTTTGAGCAACATGTCGTCGTGCTTACGTACGCCTGATACTTCGGCGACGAAGTATTATTACAGCGACGATTATTACCGTTACCTCGTCGATTGTTTGGTGCGCTATTAGAATTTGTACTAGAATCGGTGCGTTGCAAAACTTTGGAGCGGGTCTTAATAAAATTTACTAAATCATCAAAGGTAGGTACCATCGAGTTATGACTATATTCGAAAGAGCGAATGGTATCCGGGTCCAGCTTCTTAAGCGCGATATGAAGAACAATTAAGTCCGCGAGATTATCTAACTTTAAGTTTTGTAAAGCGCGCACTGCACTTATAAAGTTATCAGTAAATAAATCAAAATTATTTGCGGTGGCCGATTGCAATGGCTTAAATTCGAACATCTGATTAATATATGTAGATGCTAGCATACGCCGGTCTTCATATTTGTCAACGAGTGCTTGCAATAAAATTTTATAATTTTCAGCGCAAGGAGTTATACCTGAGCATACAGATAGGGCTTTGCCCGTTAGTTTACCTAGCAAATAGTATAACTTTTCAGCGTCGGTAAGCGATGTGTTGTCATGGACGGTTGATTTAAAGCTAGCATAAAATAAAGGCCATGAGCGAATGTCACCCGAAAATGGCATAAGTTCGATAGGCGGAAGTGTGAATCTGGCTTTAGATGGTGTACTAGTACTTTGTGAATTAGATTGCGAATATTGTAAATAAAGCCTATTTATTCTACCGCAAAGAGACTCAAACGCAATGAGGCTGTTATAATCAGGTTTAGCAATAGGGTTTATTTTTAATAAATGTGAATTATAATTATCTAAGACCTGTTTAAACTCAATACGTAAAGCAATTAATATTAGAACTTCCATCAAGAAAACTTAATTAAATTAAATTAAATTAATTAATTAAATTAAATTAAATTAAAATTAAATTAATTAAATTAAATCATTTTATTTCGACCTTAAAGATCATATTTGTTAGTAACATATATAAGGAAAACACTAGTCTAATGTTAGTAAACTTAAAACTACCTTAATCTATATCTTATATCTAAGACAGCCCTGATTTGTCAGCACGTGCACCATACGGCAGTGGTTCAGGTACTGACAATCCAGCCTGTCAGCAAATGCCCTCAGGACGCCACTGGGACTATCCCCAACCCTGCGTACCAGGGATGTGCACCGCTTGCGCATGATCGAGTGAAAACAATCAACATGCGCATCAGCGAACATACCCGACGCACTGCAGAATCGAGGCAGTCCCATCAGCATCCTAAAAGCATTATTGTACTGAACGCGCAGAGCATTGTACTGTTTCTGCGTAAAATCGATCCACAGGCTGCTTGTGTAAAATGAAGAACAGTAAGCTCTAAATAGCGTTACTTTAACCGGGGTGGAACAACGAACAAACCTGCGAGCTATCATGTTCGCCCTAACCGACAATGCTCTGCGCTCTCTCTCGATATCAGCATCGTCCTTCAAGTCAAAGGTTACCACATGACCTAGATATTTAAATTGCGACACCCTTTTTAACGGCGTACCATATAATTTAATGGGTGGTACAATTGATGGTAATGCTTTTCCCCTGGCCTGAAAGACCATACATTCGCTTTTTTTCACATTATAAATTAAGCCGTGACTGTGAGCATAGTTTTCACATATGCTCAACAGTTTCGCTAAGCCACAAACAGAAGCACTCAGCAACACCATGTCGTCAGCGTAACCGATGTTGCTAAGACATACTCCGTCAATGTGACAACCGACATGTGTGCCACTGAGCTCCTCTATGAGGGCATTGACATATAGGTTGAAGAGCTTAGGGGAGGTTAGGCCTCCCTGTCTAACTCCGCACTCCAACCTATATGGCTGCGAATAAGATTCGGACCATCGCACAACATTGACCTGGTTACGGTACCAATATTTGAAGATTCTGGTTGCTTCTTCAGGCAGTCCAGTATTTTTCAATTTCTGCCATAGGATACCGTAATTTACCAGGTCAAAAGCCTTACTAAGGTCGAGAAAACAGGCATATACAGGTGTACGCCTAACCGAATAGTACCTAACAGTCTGCTTCAGACATAATATGGCCGACTCAGTTGACAAACCTGGCCTGAAACCAAACTGATTATCATGTAAGGTTATATATTTATCAAGGTGGACGCTAAGCAAACTGTCAAGAACCTTCGCAACAACCGTGGCTAGTGAGATAGGCCTGTAATTGGATTTATCAGACACATCCCCCGTTCTGTTCTTCACAATTGGCACCACCACAGTTTTCATCAGCGCTGAAGGCAAGTACGAGTGTGCCATGCACAAGTTATAAAACATGGCAAGCACTCCGGACAGATGAGGACCCGCATACCTTAGGTGTTCAATACTCAGACCGTCATGGCCAGGAGACTTGCCACGGGACATAGAGGCTATAGCATTATTGACATCCATTGCTGTAAATCGGATTCCAATCTCCTGACCACCCGTACATTCATCTCTTCCAAGCTGTGATGGTCGCAACGGTGACGTCACCGCAAAATGGTCCCTGAACATGTCCGCTATGAGACTATGGTCATTAATACCCTCAACGCTCACTGGTAAGCCAGGTCTACCATTTAATTTATTGGTAGATTTCCAAAAGTTCTTAAAGTCATTGTTCGAATGCTGCGTAGCCGCAATGTCCATTTTAATTTGCTCGCTGTGGTTTTGACACCAGCGTAAGCGTGACTTAAATAAATTGCGACTACGCCGCATTTCCTCATAAACTTCTCCACTATCTGGTTTACCCCACCAAACCCACATTAAAAATTTAGATCTGGCCTCCCCGTGAGCATCGCGCACATACCTGTTCCACCCAACCACCGGCCGCCTCCCGCCACGCAATCTTACAGTGTTGGATTCCGTTGCGGCCACCGTCAAAATATCTATAATTTCGCCATATAATTTATCGATAAGTAAATTGTGATCGGTAGACTCGCAAGTAAAATCACTACAAGAACGAAACTCTTCGGGGAAATCGATTGATCTCAACTTTTCATTACATAATTTCGTATATAATAAAATATCTTCCGGTTTTCTATTTCCCCATAGAATCTCGTTTACAACTTTATGTGTACTCGTATACTTCGGTTTAACAATATCTAAATTACATTTAATTATTAAAGGGTAATGGTCAGACCACAACACATCGTACTTTACATGAACATTCAAAATAGACGATGCCGCAGATTTCGTGGTTATACAGTGATCTAGCCACCTTTTCGACCCGTGGGCTTCACTAACAAATGTGTATGTGTCCGCGCTCACTCCTAAAAACTGTACATCTATACATGACCAGTTTTGTTCGTCACAGAAACACGTCAACTCTGCATAAAAGCGTTCGTTTGGATGCGCATTAAAGTCGCCGAGTATATAGACACATTCTATATTACTATTATCAATAATAGCACTCACCGAGCTGAGGCAGTCCGTAAACTCCGTGAGATTTACCACTGTATCCGTCGGCATATATACGCTAAACACTCCATCGTGGAAGTGTTTGTGAGGATGTCCGAGGACATATCATATTTTTTTGCACTATTTCAAATAAAGCATCTCGTTTAGCTAACAATAAAACCAACTCAGCATCAGGTGTGCCCTCATTATCCGAGGAATCGCTATTATTCGATGCTATTTGTTTTTTAGGCGGCATTACAACTTAAGTTATGCGGCAAAAATAATATAATTATAAGCGGGTAGTCTGTAAGCGACCTCGCTACGCGGTTGAATTATTAAATATTAGTTTCGTTAACGATGAACTTTAATTGTTAACTTTTATAATAATTATGAAGTTATTTATAACGAATATAATGCTTAAATATATGTGCAAATAATAAATGTAATTTAACAGTATAATCTATAGATGTAGTTAAAAGTTGATGACGTGATGTGAACATACAACAAATAATTTATATAGATAATTATATGCTTATTCATTCTATGAATATAGTTTTAAAATTACTATGAATGTCACCTATTAGGACCTATTCTAGTGTTCTAATAAGGGCGGGGTTAATCCGAAGTCGGATTAAAATATAAATAATTAATTATATAAACGCTTATTACGATAACGATCTAATAAGGGCGGAAAGTCAAGGTCAATCCAGCGAGAAGTGACCATTAAAAATGGAGACGCCAGTAACTTAAGGTATCTTCGATAAAGATTTAGTGGACTGTAATTTTGGTGCATACGGCAAAGGGGAAAATAAATAGGTGGGATAGCACGCACTGACCTGATGAGGGCTGCCGCGCCTTCCTCCTGGAGTGTCTGCTATACAGCGAGCTCGCCACGTGGTTCGGCGCACACGCACTCTCGGAACAGTCTCGTGAAGTCCCACACTCTCCACCTTTGCCCTTACGGGGGCGTCTCACACTTTTATGAGTTACAAAGACACAATGTCTGATGCGGTGAATATTAAACATAAACAGGAGAACTCAATGTTCGTCCTGCGCGGTTTGCGGTTAATGTACATAAGACGCGACGGGTGGCCGTGCGTTGCGGATGGCGTAATATCACTTAGTATAATGACGCGCGCCGAGATCCTCTTTTTCACCTCGGCGGCAGCGCGTGCGGTAGGAAAGGGAAGGAAGGAAGGAAACAAAAAATATGCACTAGTCATGTTGATAAAGTAGATATAACTTAGGACGAACTCAATGCGATATGTAATGTAATGTTGATAAAGTAGATTGTTAACTGGCGTTACCAATATTTATATTTTCATGTCACATTATATATTAAGTATTAAAATAATATTATTAAAAAATGGTCCAAATTTTAAAGATATTGTTTTCCCAACAACTCACTAACCGAATAAAAAGATTTATTAAATAGCCACTTTTTCAACTCGTTCCCGAAAGTCTTCCTTGGTTTTAGTTTTATGTTATTGGGTATAGCGTTAAATACTTTTATGCACATTGCATAGCAATTCTCACTTGGTATGAGTCGTGCAAATCAATATATAGATATTGGAAAGTGCTAACACTCCCGTGCATATACATCCTTTAAACAGCAAAATTTGCTAAAAATAACCCCGAGCTGTTCATAACTGCTGGAGATATTATCAAATCTAAACCTTTGAGGCATCCAGATAAATTAATCATTGATAAAATACCAAAAAACAGTTAATTATCGTAAGAATTGCTATGCAATGTGCATAAAAGTATTTAACGCTATACCCAATAACATAAAACTAAAACCAAGGAAGACTTTCGGGAACGAGTTGAAAAAGTGGCTATTTAATAAATCTTTTTATTCGGTTAGTGAGTTGTTGGGAAAACAATATCTTTAAAATTTGGACCATTTTTAATAATATTATTTTAATACTTAATATATAATGTGACATGAAAATATAAATATTAATGTTGTGAAGTGCAAATAATAGTAAATGTTTTTGTTGTATTATGTTACTTTCTAGTTTCTTTTTAATTTTTTTTGTTAATTTTTATCAATGTTTTTTTTTGTAATTTTAATCTATATTGTACTTAATAATACTTAATGTTTTTAAATTTCAATCATTTTGTACGCCAGAAATGGTTAATGTGTTGTACTTACTATATTTTTTTATAACAACTGTAAAACATACACATTACGAAAAATAACCAAATAAATAAATAAAAAATATTTTATTCAGTTTAGGCTTAGCTAATGTTTTCATGAACGTAAAAATCTACCATCGGTTCCAAAAGTGGAATCTTTACTAAGAAAAATGGGCTTGAAGCTCTTGGGTCTTTTTTTGCGTTTTGTGCATTGTTTAAATCATGAGAGATTGACTGCCTCCTTGGTCGAATGGTGGTAAATGCGCCTGATGATTTACGTGGTGGAAATCTCTGGTCGGGCCTAAATCAGAATATTTCTGTTAAGAAATTCTCATTACCGCACAGTTTCACCATCGCACATCACGACAAAACTCGCGATACCATCCATACCATCTGGATGACTGGCGGTTCACCACTAAGTGATTTAAAAGAAGTTTTCTTTCTCACACAACTTCCTTGTGGAATCAATTACCACCAGAGATTTTTCCGGACCGATACGACTTAGGGACCTTCAAGAAAAAACCCTACTCCTTTTTAAAAGGCCGGCAACGTATCTGCAACTCCCCTGGTGTTGCAGTTGTTCATGGGCGGCGGTAATCACTTACCATCAGGTGCTCGTTTGCCATCTCTCCTATAAAAAATAAATTAGTAGCCCGGAGTTAGAAACGTCATCACACTTCGCAGGCAAATCGACAATGGCAGTACCGACTTGCATCTTTAGTACTGCTGCTCCTCGCCGGTCTGGAAATGAATTTTAATTTTAACTAATCATCAATTGAAATGTGAAATGGTTTTTTTTTAATAAAATAAGGGTGACAAACTAGCACACAGTTCACCTGATGGTAGGTGGATGCTGTGGCCCATAGACATCTACATTTATTCTCGATTAAGAATCAAAACGCAGTTGTGTTTTCAGCCGTGAGGATTAAGATGGAATGTCTCGTTTCCAGTAAAAAGGGTCTCCGGTTCCCTACACTCACCATACGATGACCAAGGGGGGTTAATTAAAAAAATCACATTTTTATAAAACTTGGCCAGAATATTATTTTAGCATTTTAGAAAATACCAAGACCGGAATTTATAGAAAATAGGCTAATATTGGGAAGTGCGGGGCGTTAAAAAAACACTTTTAATCTTATAGCTCTTGGTTTGAAATTTGGCGAAATTATTATTTTTGTCATCTTGAGTTCAACCGAGAACGAATTTTACGAAATTCCACTCACAAAGGGGATTGCGGGGGCGTTATAATGAAAGTTAAAAACAATATAATGAATATTATTCAAATTAATCTGTAGATTTTTTTGTGTGTATTTGAGTGGCTTTCTTGATGGTTTAAAAACTCAATTGGACCCGGTAGATGGCGCTGTTTGAGATCTAGAAATCACCCGTGCAAAGCGGGGGCAGATCGCTAGTGTTATATTTAGTGTTATATTTATAGTGTTATTATTGTAAAAAAATATATTAATCGAAATAAAAAAATGATCTAATTTAAAGTTTATTATTATTAATTTTACGTTCGAGTTCTCGTTATTGAAGTAATAGCCTTATAACATCGCCTTAAGCCTCGCCTAATAACATTATCGCCGCCGCAACATTTCAACATCCACTTCCATAGATTACCAAAAACTCCATCCACAATGCTTTCCATACCGGGTACGGGGTCTATACCCGTTTTGCCCTTCTCAATGCCTCTTCACTAAAGATCGATTTACACTTCGACAAGTACAGTAGCGAGTTAACTTGCGAACCTAGCGAGTTAAGTTTGGACCTCGTTTGAACGGCAATAAGCGAGTTAAGTATCAAGTTAACGATTAAGTTGAACGGGATAGCCGGCCGAGCTATTTTTCGGCGAGTTAAGTGCGAAGTGCTGCCCTCCCGCGCGTCTCCCGCCGACCGTAACTAAACTTGCCGTTCGTGTAAACGAGCGAGTTTAGTTCAGTGCATAAGTTGACAGGACGCAACGTTAGCGCGCCAAAACGTACAATTGTACCTACCTTTAATAATGAAACTCACCACAAAGTTTATACGATACCGTTTAATGAATATTTATACGTTTTATATTGAGTTTTAATAATAAAATGGACGGAAGATATCACGTATAAATTCGTACAGAAGTATTTAGAACACGAATGTTTATGTATGTATGTAGAAGTTCAAATTGTAAAACTAAGCCCGCTCGAGATGCTGCACTCATGAAAATTCTTAAAAACTTCTTTAACAACAACCATTAATACTTCTCTGACCAGATCATTTAATTCTTGACGTAATCCTAGAACCATCTTAAACGAAAACCGGAAAAATTCCGTAGTCTTGAAACGTCACACTCCAACGAACTCTATGAACTAATGTGCTTAACTAAACTCGCCACGAAGACATTGTTTGAACGCTACTGCCCACTTAACCATGTACTGTCAACTGCCCTGTAACATATATATATATATATATATATATATATATATATATATATATATATATATATATAAACACTCACGCCTGTCACCCAGAGGGGTAGGCAGCGACTACGGACTTCCATTTGGCACGATCCTGACATACCTCTTTCGCCTCCTTTACATCCATATATCTACGCATACATGCTCGTCGGTTAAGGGTACTTCTAACGTGGCCCATTTTCAAAATATCGCCAATTTGGTCGATAAACTTTTTTCTAGGGCGTCCCTTTCCGACTCGGCCATTCACATTTGCCATATAAATTTGCTTTGTCACTCTTTAATTAATTAATATCTTTATTTTAATCTCAAAAGCATCCTGCATTGATAAATTTTAGGCTCTTATTTATCTCACTAAGCGAGCTGCAACAGTCCGCTAAGTGAGATAATTAAATATACATATTATGTAACCTCAACAACGGTCATTCTAGAGTCTAGACCAGCATAAGGACCTGCGCTCACAGACGGCGCGGCATTTTTTTGTGGAAAAAAGATTTTCGACGTTATTTTAATGATCTTAGCATTGACATTCCTTTATTTCAACACGAATATACTCATACGTCTCGCGCGACACCGCGGCACGCTGCAGCATGACGTGAAGTGCATAGGTTACTTTATGTTGTTAAAGGAATGTGAGTGCCATGTAATTGAAACAAGGTTGAATCTAGTCCGCTGCAGCGGCGATCCTTTTGGCATGCCGCGGGATGCCACATGATCCTTCGGCATGGCAAAGTATGCCTTGCCACGCAGTGCTATGCCATGCCGTCTGCGAGCGCAGGCCCTAACATGGCAAAGCAACTCCTTATTTATGGTTCCATTCTCTTCAGCACTAATGAACAGTGCCTGTGACTAAAGATGCAGATAAGAGCGCGATACGTCGTCAAGTATTCACAAATAAAAATTATGTAAACGTACGACGTTACGAATTCATAGACGGTCTTAACTTTTACAAAACAAAACACAACAAAAACAAAACTGATTGATTTTTGTGTATTATTCATTCAGTACCCGGTTGACCGAGCTTTGCTCGGTATTTTTCGCTCGATTTTTTTAATTCGTGTGATTTGGAAATTATATTTAGATACAAATTACATACTGATGAATTATAAATAATATTTTTTGATCTTAGCGACATAACAGAAAAAACTGAACTGGTTATTTGAATAAAAAATCATGAGTGCAATTATTTTTATTTAAATTTTCGTGTTTTTAAAAAATACTAAAAAAAGGGCTCGAAAAAATATATTTTCTCAAAAAAGAAAGAAACTTGAAAAAAAAAATAAAAAAGTCGGTCGGTCGGTCTGGGCTCGAACCGGGGTTTTACGATTTTGTGACCGCCCATTATACCAATAAGCTATTTATAATCATTACCAAACTGTCAAAATTTACCTTCTTATTCTAACTATATTGTAGCAGTTTTTAATTGCCTAAAAACACAGACAAAAAGACATTTTCTAAAAATAAATCTTAGCTAGATCGATTTATTATCCCCGAAACTCCCTGGACACTAAATTTTATGAAAATCGTTGGAGCCGTTTCCGAGATCCCGATTATATATATATATATATATATATATATATATATATATATATATATATATATATATATATATATATATATATATATATATATATACATATATACAAGAATTGCTCGTTTAATAGTATAGGATATGCTTTTATATGGTTATACTGATTTGTCATACTCATTTTACATTTGCAAAGAAATTTATTCACTTTCATTTATGTGAACTCGAACTTTATTGTTATGTTATATAATAGTTTTCAAACCGATAGCTTATTATTAAAATAAACAGTCGGTTTGAAAAATTCGATAGCATGATTAAGACTCGAACGCCATGGTGGGACGATGACAGCACCAACACTATAAAAATCTCTATTAAAATATATCTATCAATCAATCAATTCCGATATTAATAATCTATTAAAATATCCTATCTTTTCTATTTTGATTTTCAATTAGGACTGCAGTCGACGGTAAATATGTGAATTGCATGTGCAAATTTTTAAACGCCAAATTAAAACGAATTTTAAGACGCCGTTAAGTCCCGTACTGTACTGTCTCTATCACTTTAAGTCAAAGTGACTGCGACACTACGAGACTGAACGACATGTTAAAATTGAGTACCGTTGGACTGTTTGGCGATATCTATCTTAAAATTGAGTACCATTGGACTGTTTGGGGATATCTATCAACCTACCTAGCATATTTTTGTAAATAAATAATTTCATTAATTTCATTCATGGAAAATATGTAATAAAGAGAACAGACAACGGTGATGGAGTGACGACCTGATGAATTACGCTGTCATAAGTGACTCAGGAGTGTACTTTGTGGCAATCTATATTTGTGAATAAATGTGGATGTCTATGGGCCACAGCATCCACTTACCATCACATGGACTGTGTGCTCGTTCGTCACCCAATGCTATAAAAAATATATTTCAATGTTTTTGAGAGCATTTTCTGCCATCGGTTGCCAGACCTCATCTCAGACAAGTTACTAATTATGACGAAGTATTTTTATTACACACTAGTACTTCTACTACTTCTATAGCCCATCACAGGAACACTGTTAAGCATAGGCCTCCCCCACAGATAGCATAAATGGGGAAATTTTGCCACAATTGGCAGGCGGTTTGGCAACCGCAGGTTATTATTTTGAGCATTACGTGGTAGAGCCATGCTGCAGTTATATTAGTAGTATAGTTGTAGCACGAATGGGTCGGCTCGACCGGGGAAGGACTACGCTCTCACAGAATATCAGCGTGAAATAGTAGCTTAATGCTGCTGTATTTCGTATGGTGAGTGTAGAGAACCGGAGACCCTTTTTACTGGAAATGAGGCATTCCATCTCAGTCCTCATGGGTGATAACGCATCTGCATTTTGATTTGCAATGGAAGATAGATGTAGATGTCTATGGGCCGCAGCAACCACTTACCATCAGGTGGACTGTGTGCTCGTTTGTCACCCTATTCTATAAAAAAAAAGTTGTTAGAAGGAAATTGCTGCTGCCCATCTCCTGTTTTAGTTTCCCTCCGTCGCCTCTTACAACAACCACGGACCGATATGAAGTAGTGGATATTCTTACACCGCTACACGATCAAGTTATGTAGCAGCTATTATTTAACCCGAGATACAAGTACTAACCTGTACCATTGTAACATAGCTCCTGTGGCTAGACAACCACCAGGCATTTGGAAGGACATTCTACCGAACACGTTCTGCAGCTCGCCGCTGTCCGGATGGAATGCCGACTCGTACAGTTGCTTGGCTCTTATCACTTGGGCCATGGTCGTACCTGGCGGTTCTTGGCCTGCTCTGTGGACAATTTTATGTCACGTTTAACTAGCCTTAAAGTTTCAAGTACCTTTAAAAGATAATAAAATATTTTTGTAAAGCACAAATTTCTATTTTTTTAATGGAAAACATTTGTGAAACAGTTCCTTCTATGTATTGTATGGTGAGTGATGAAAACCGGAGAACCTTTTATACTGCTAAAAAGGCATTCCAGCTTAGAACTCAGGTGGATTACACTGCATTTTTATTTTCATCCTTAATTGAGAACAAGTAAAAGCCACAGCATCCTTCTCATCCGATGTAGGCATTTTCATTCACCTCAAAGTAGATCAACCTTTAAAAGTCCATTGCTGAACATAGGCCTCCCCCATAGATTTCTTCAGAGTGGGGATTTTGCTATAATTGCCACGCTTGGCAAACGTGTTGCCAACCGCAGTATTTTTTAATTTTGAGTTGTTATTAGAAAGATACCGCTGCCCATCCCCTATTTCTGTCTCCCTTTGTCTTGCGACACCCCATATCATATAATGTAGTGGATATTCTTACACTGCCACTACAGTTAGCTGGGCTTCACTCTAATCAATCTAACCATCATGAGAACAGATGTCTTGAAATCTATGCTCTGAAAATTAATTACTCTATCAATATAAACACATCCCGTTTAGTGGATGTAGTTAGAATCAACACAGCGAGGCCATAGATCATCATCATAAATGAGATTCACCAGGAGGCGGAAATGCTTATGGCCGGTAGTTGGAGTCGCCAATAAGGCTATAACAAACTAGGAAAAAAATTCTCCCAACAGGATAGGTTGATGTCTGTCAGTCGACTTTTGAAGACGCATGAATAAAAAAAGAAAATTCAAAGATATCAAAATCCTTACTTGTACTTCATATAGAGATCTCTTGCTTCGTACAGCTGCTTTTCCGGCACAAACGTCAACAATGGATTGGATATAAAAGCGAAGTGCCGGAACCGGCCCACGAATGTGCTCTGGTCCCATAAAGGTTGGGTGATGTCTATCCTATTCTCTGAAGACATTGTCTGTAAAATCAAAAGGTGCTTTAGTACCAACACATCCCGGCGATTGTCGAAAAAAATTACGAAACAAACGCGTCGTATACACCTACCACGACCACATGCAGGTCTGTTTACGTGAACGGTGTAGTTGTATGTGTGATGACACGGAGGAATATACGAGTTCCTCTTGTCAGTAAATAAAGCGTGTCTCGAATTCCGGGCGGGGCGAAATCGAATCAATGGGAGGGGGCAAGTGGCCATTCTGTATTTTTTTATAAATGTATAAATGTCAAATGAACTAATGGTAAGCGGCTGCTGCAATCCATAGACACCTGCAGCCATTTTAAAACAAAGAAATCTAAAAGATTCGTTGTCACTTCTGAGGACTAAGGTGAAATACCTCACAGACCACTTCAGACTGGACAGCTCTGAAGCAGCTGAGGACGCTCAAGGTCGCTCAGCGAGCTATGGAGAGGGCTGTGCTCGGGGTTTCTCTGCGTGATAAACTCAGAAATGAGGATATCCGCAGTCGAACCAGAGTAACCGACATAGCCCAACGGATTAGTAAGCTGAAGCGGCAATGGGCCGGCCTTATAGCTCGAAGAACCGATAAACGATGGGGAAAAAAGGTTCTCGATTGGCAAGCCTCGTACCGGTAGGCGTAGTGTAGAGCGACCTCCCACCAGATGGAGTGACGACCTGGTAAGATATGCAAGGAGTCGATGGATGCAGGTGTGTCAGGACCGTGCTTTGTGGCATTACTTGGGGGAGGCTTATGTTCAGCAGTAGACTTGTGAAAGGCTGTAGTGATGATGATGATGATGATGATGACGGATGGGTCGGCTCGACCGGGGAAGGACCACACTCTCACAGAATACCAGCTTAATACTACTGTGTTTAGTATGTTGAGTGTAGAGATCCGAAGACCCTTTTTTACTGGAAACTAATCATTCCATCTTAGTCATCAGGATCAACGCATCTACATTTTGATTCTTAATCGAGGATAAATGTAGATGTCTATGGGCCACAGCATCCACTTACCATCAGGAGGACTGTGTGCTCGTTTGTCGCCCTAATTCTATAAAAAAATGGTGGGACCTACCCTGATGAACTTCTAAACAAAAAAGTATTCCTACCACGTAGTATTATGTATACTGTGATGCACCATAATTTTTCTTACTAAACGTTTGAATTTTAGTAATTATTGTATCAATTTTAGTTCAGTTTCAAATTAAATTAAGTGAAAATACTATTATCATTATAGTTACAGCCCATCTCAACTCTGTGTCCGATCGTTCGACGGCTCCGTGGCACAGTAGCTTAGCAATGATTGCGGCACTGGGAGCCACGGCTTCGAATCCTGCACGGATCAAGTATTTTGTACCGCCTAAAATAATTGTTCCGGGGCTGGATGTTTGTCCTTGTGAAGTTTATGTTTGTAAACTGCCTCAAAAGAAAATCCTAGTGTAGGGGAACACCATTAAAAATAAAAATAAATAAATCCACTGTTGAACATAATTATATAAGCTGCATTACACGTTTCGTATAGTGAGCGTAGAGAACCGGAGACCCTTTTTACTAGTAAAGTCCTCAGAATTCAAAAATGATAACGTATCAGCGTTTTGAAACTTAATCGAGGATGGATTAATACATCTACAGGTAACAGCATTCACTTTTCATCAGGACTGCGTGTTCGTTTGACCCTTAGTTTGTTTACAGCACGCTTGAGCTGGCTTTAAAAGGCGTGATGTATTTTTGAAATTTGACATATTTCGGACACTTGCAATAAAATATCTAATAACAAACATCATAAATAAAAATTATTTGCGTAACAATATAACATGACCGCATTCCAGTATTAGCCGCTCCTATCTTCACTAGCATCAAGCTACATAAGAGGTCATAGTGCGTTTGAACAATCATAGAAAAACAATGTCGTTTCAATAATTTTATCGCCAAAAGGATTTCGAAATGAATGCTGACAATACCTAACACATTCTATGCGCGATTTAAATTTATAGACACAATATTTCATGTGACTAAATGACCAATGCCAAAAGAATAAAAAATATACACACACAAACATTTAAATCTTTTCAACCTTGAGCAGTATATACGTGCTCAAGGTTTCCATACATTTAAACTGGCTCTAGCTGCACTGCACTTTTTCCGTGAGTAATTAAAATTTCGTTTATTACACGCCTACGTTACATGTTTTCTCCTTATCTTTCACGTCTTCTTTGCTTCCAAACCTCTTCGTCGGAGTTTCTCTTAATTTGACTGTGGATTTGTTTGAGGACCATAGATATTGTTACGATAGCCAGTTACGTATTTCTCTATTACTCATCCTAATCGAACCTTAACTGCACGTAACAATATATAGTCAAGTTCGATCGCTAATCGGTATTGTTGACGACCGACCTGTCTCACTTCACATTCAAAGCTTCCGCCTCCTCTTTCGAATTAGGCAAACTAATCATATATGATGCTCGTAAACAAGCCTAAAGTTGAAATCAAAACAATCTTCGGGATTTAAACCTTTTTTATAGTATATTATACAGTAAATCACAGCGCAACAATAACATCAAGTAAGCTCCATTCTGATTGAGCTGCTACGAATTCTCGCCAGATTCTCAAGAAAAAGAATTTTTAGAAGAAAATTATATTATATTTCTTCATTTTTAAATTAATTATTAAAATTCCAGCTCTAACGAAGATGTTGAACTTAAAATGCAAATAAATGAGTAGGTACGCTACAACATGAGAATTCGCTCACTCAGAATACCAGCGTGAAGTAAAAACATAATATTGCCGTTATGCGTCATATCGCACTGATAGTACAATACTGTTGTAACTCAAAAAGTGACTTTTTTCAGAATCGTCGAAAAATGTATTATTCACTTCCTATTATAAATTATAAAAAAATTAATGCTTTATTAGGTTTATTAATAAAATTAACGTAAATATCATTTAAAAATTTTTTTTTTGAATTTGCCGGTAGTAAATATAATTACCAATTTTTGAGTTAAGACTGTATTGTCCGGAACAAAGTTTTCAGAAAGATGAATTAGTTTATTAGATTTTTAGTTGTGTAGTTATTGTCGAAACATTTTGAGTTACTACAATTTTAAGTTGACTTTTTTCTGTGGTTTTGAGTAACATTTTGAGTTACAACAATTTTTAAACTTGGTTTTCCAACTTCAACATAATTATTTTCATACTAAGGTCAGGACATTGATAAATAAAACCAGGTAATCAAGAAAAACAGTCACATATTCAGTCTTTATTTATAAAAAAGATAATTATAATGTTATTTAAACATTTGTACTTACTTAAATAAAAAAAAAACTTTCGGAACAAGTACAAAATTTGTCTTAGTGTAAAAAACAGGGGAAATTAAAATACTATAATTATACATACATATTCATACATATAAATAATTAATTACTATTGAAATTGCACAGTAATGGTACGCTGTCATTAAACTGGACCTAGGCGAAAGAATTTATACTATAATAAGTATATTTAAACAAGTTTAAGGGAGCATTAGTTATAAATAATTAACAATACAAATCACGATATTAATAATAATACTTTTTTTAGTTAGTTAAAACTAATCAATCACAGCTCGAAAGTATGTTTCATAATAGGACCTTGGAATTATATTTTTGTCGAGCAGTTCTTTTATGTCTCTTTTTTATTTTGATTTAAAGGTATTTTACTCGTATATGCTTGTGTCAATCCAACAGAAAATAAATCCAACGTTTGGTTCCCAGCTCGTCGTGTATTACGTACGGAAACATTATTGTAGTTTTTATCTTCGTAAGAATTCTTATAGAAAAAAGTCATTGGATGTTCCTTTACAACACGAAGCACCTTAATGTCGTGCCATTTTACTTGGTTTCTATCCGTGTTTACATTAAAATTGTTACCCCACTGCTCTTGAAGTAATTTAAGATCATAAAATTTATCATTAGTCATTTCATTGACTCTATAAGGTTGTCCCGTCTTTTTAGCGGTCTGAATTAAAGTGACGTATTGTTGTGGAACATAGATTGGCCCAGATTTAAGGAAGCGCTTTACTTGCTTTTCAATTACGCTGTGCACATTGTCACCCTCATTTTGAGAGTGACCACGAATCAGAAAATTTGTGGGTTATACTTTTAACATCCAATTTTTGTACCGTATAAGCGTAAGCTGCAAGGAGATACTTATTCTTTTGCTGGCCACAGCAATTATCAGAGTAATATATGAATTTTAGTTCTTTATTAGGATTAGCCTGTGTATATTTTTCTATATAATTTAGTAATATAATTTAGTCAGTTTCGTCCCAGAAGAAACATTCAACGTTTTTAGCATGTAAGTCGCTCACAGTAAAGTTAAAACAATTAATCCTACTTTTGTAATAAAATAAAGAAATTTGACCCTTTGATATCGGCATTACAGCCTGTAAGTCATAGACAGCGACAATTGTGTTGTCTACCCTGGCTTTATCTATTTCTTTTTCTCTTCTGGACAATTCTTTTTCTTTCAAGTGATTTTCGTAAACTACATATAAAAATCCTTTGTTTTCCTTCTTCGTCAGCATTTTTATAACTTTCGCAGAGATCACACTGATCTTTCTTTGGCGTATGGAAGGAAATATTAAATTCTTTATTAAAAATGCGGTTAAAAGTAGATGCAGAAGCAGATGGTAGGTTTTCTTTTGTACGATTTTCTTTGTAGTCACGGTATAAGTCGGCTAAAGATTTATCACACTGAATGTACTCCCGTGATGTCTGGGCTCTAAGATAGTGTGATTCGATCCGTGGTATGGCATTAATAAATTGTTTGACACTATCATAGACTTCAGGTTCCACAGTGCATTGGTTACCATGTTTCCCTCGCATATCTTCCAGTACAAAACCAGTCTCTGTTTTTTTTTTTTGATAATGCTGTAGCAATTGGTCTGTCGTTTATTGCGAGTGTATTTTTTTAATTTGGGAGATTTACAAAAACAAAGAGAATTTCTAATTATAAATTTTCTTTGTTTTTGTAAATCTCCCAAATTCCAATAATTCTTGAAAATATTCTGTCTTGATGTCTCATTTAGTTTTGAACCACAATTTAACCTGCATTTTTCTCCACATGTCGGTCCCATCTTCCTTGCAGGTACCGGTTTGTTAGTCGCTGATTGGTATGCTTTACCAGTATTGCGAAGTGTTTTAGCTTTTTAGTTTTGCAATTTAATAAATTACGTACCCTCTTTTTGCCTTTTCTGTTGTGCTGCACTTCTGAGGGAACATTTGTCTCTGTAGCCGTTTGAATTGCTGACCTACTAGTTGATGCAACGGAACTTAAGGCATTCTCAGCTTCCTGATCTGAGCTACTTGATGAAGAGCTACTGGAAGAAGAGCTACTTGACGAAGAACTACATGACGATTTTGTCGCACCACTTCGAAGTAAACTCGGAGCTTTACTGGTTGAACCAGGAATAAAATGAGGGTCACAGTCGGAATCATCAAAATCACTCTCATCAGAGTGCAGGGGTGAAATGTAATATTTCGTTTGGTTGGATTGGGTCATCGATTCAACATTACTGGAGGTACTGAGTATATTGTTCACGTTAATTTCTTGAAGAACAGGATTAATTATTGTAGAAGGTGAAGTTATTGAGGACGCCGTTTGTTCTTTCGCAGATTTGTTGTCATCATTCTGAGACCATTTATTGTTTGCACTCACCGGTTTCAATGATGAAAGTTCGTCGTTTTCCTTCCCCTGGTGATTTTTTGACCTTGTTTTTGTCGCCATATCCACAAGCAATCGCCCACGGTGCATACTTATTCTACAAATAAAAACATTTATTGAGTAAGTCACCTTATACGACTATATTATATGTCAACAAGAATGTAATAACTCTAAATAATTTAAAAAAAATAGTTAATAAGAATATTCTTATTTTTACTTTAGCATGTTTGAATGCGTAACTTTAAATGCTGTGATTAACAAATAAGTATTTGTTTAAATGTTAACAAATTATCACAAGAAACAAGGTAATTAAAATTCTTCAACAAAACTGTATTAAGTATAAAATTATTTACTAAACCAACAAGAATGTCGTAAGTAAAAATATTATTTTAAATGTCATTTTTGTGAATCAATAATAGTGTAACAAATAGAAATACACCAAATTTATCTTTAGGTTTAAATTAACTATAATGTATTAACTGGAATTAAATTGTTTAACTTTTACATACCTGTTCAGCAATAACGTTCCAATTCGAATTAATACGGTCTAAAACACAATGCGGCACACCCTTCTTAGCCGAGTTTCGATCGTAACTAAAGATGATACAATATTGGGTGGGGGTTTACAACAGTCGGTCAATCACAAACAATGACAAATGGAGCCATCTCTTATTTGTTTATTGCACTATTCTAACGACGGTATTATTGACGCGTAGGGAACTGAATTTTGCGTTTGAATATGATGTTATCACAAATTGAACATATTTTGAGTTACAACAGTATTGTACTATTAGTGCGATATTATGAGTGTATAAAAATCAAAGACCTTTTTACTGGCAACAAGGCATTCCAACTTAGTCCTCAGGGGTGACAATGCATCTGCATTTTGATTCTTAATCGAGGTTAAATGTAGATGTCTTTGGCCCTACAACTTACCAACAGATAAACTGTGTGTGCATTTGTCACAATTACATCTATTAGTTATAAGTTACGTTGCCAGTTGCGACCCGTACTTTATAATAAATTGTACGTTATTTCAGGCAAACGAACTTTATAATTTATGAGATCAATAAAGTTCATCAAAATACTTTATTTTACCTATTATTATTATTATATAAAATGTATTTTTTTATATAAGTAAGTTTTAGTTATTATTGATATTGTTGTTAAAATGTATGATTTCTTTTCTTTTCTTAGATTTTTAAGCAATTTAACTAACAATGATTCTATAATAATGTTATGTTACTAACCAATTTATGGACTCTTGTCTGAAATAAAGTGTATTATTATTATATTATTATTTTTTTAATAATAATAATATCTTTATTCTCAGAAAAAACGTGTAACAAAATTTTCCATATTAATTACGATTACAGGCATCAATATACTAGTAATATACTATTTTACTAGTATATTGATGCCTGTACTGTAACATAATATTATATTATTATAACGATTATATACACGACTTATATAGAGGCAAAATATGTTTTGTAATAATGATTTTATAAATTTATATACTTACAAAATTGTGTCATGTCTGCTATACATTCCCGTCACTTAAGCGTTATACATAGAATTAATTTTTGATAAATGCTAGGTGATGGGATGAATGGAACAGAGTGTAATTTTATGTTAGACATAGAATATAAAGATATTGTATTGTATTATTGTATAATAAATAATAATTTATTTACAATTGTCGTACTATGGTTTTCAGCTTAGAAAAGTATAATATATACTTTGTTTGTTAAAAAAAGGTGACAACCCTAGTTATAAGATACACATCCATCTTGCTCTTATTTTTCTAGCCTCCGTCCTCCTTTTTCTCATGTACCATTCTGTTATCTATCCACTCTCATTTGTTAAGATTTAATATTACATCATTCCTACATAACATAGACAAGAACATAAATATAAAAGAACAAAACAATAGCTTAAACAACTCTGAACAAAATGTGAATCAACAAACGGAAATGCTAATCAAATAATATACATCATTAACAAAAATTGCAACATACTTTCATTTTATTCAACAAAATGAATATTATAAATGAATATGCCACAGTAAAATTTTCTTAATGTGAATCATTGTGTAAACAAAGATAAAACTGCAATCCAATAATATGATTTGGTAACTGAAATTTATTTGATACTATGATATATATGTTAACCTACATTTTGAATAAGTTTCACAGATTATTTTTGTAATAGAAAGGCAACCTTACAATAAAATTCATTATTATCTTCCTGTAATAATCTCTAGGTAAGGAGGAATGTGAGAAATTAGATTCTGTTGTATTTTTGCCTCAGTCTACCTTTTTTCACACAGGGAAATGAAACAGAGGATAAGTAGCACCATTTTCATAACTAGTAACATAAATGATAAGAAACTCCAGTTGTCAAGCCTGCCTGCCAAGCCTGGCAACTATTCTGCTACTACTGTGGCAAATATCCCTCCTAAGAGGCAATCTTCGGAGGAGGCCTATAATCAGCAGTGGAAATTTTGATAGGCTGTAATTAATGAAGGATGTGATATGAGGTGAAGAAGAAAGATAAGGCAAAAGGACTGTCAATTAGGGCATCCATAAGATTTCCTGCCATCAGCGCAGCGCCCCTTTGGAGTTAGGTGAAATATTTGACAGATTTCATAGCAGGGAAGTAACTTTTTAGGAAAATGTAAGAGTTATTGTTTCTTTCTGCTATATTAGTTAAATTTCATATTCATTAGATTTCCAAAAAGTAGAAAAACTAAAAAAAATAGAGTTAAAATATGCAGAAAATTAAAGAGCCACTAAGATATTGTTTTGTGTATTATCAATCAAATTACAATGTGTAACAAAAAACTGCACCTCAGATTCAACTAACAACATCTGGTAAGCAAAAAATTATTGGCTCTCCTTACGATAGCCAGCAAGATAAACTTAATTGCCAAAGCAACAGTTTGCCTTGGTCTTTTTACTGCTAATGAGGCATGCATCTTTGATATTTAATTTGGGACAGCTGTCTCTAAATTTCTGGGGCTAAGCCAGAAAGAAGTGACATGTGAAGTGGGGAAAGGTGATTCTATTCTATATATTGAAGATAATAATCTATCCTGTATATAATAGACAGAGTCAATTCTTTCACAATTTTTGGAAAACTACCTTGAATGTTTTATGCATTTTGGCAGTATAATATTAATAAATAATAAATTAACTTCTAAATTCTTAAATTAGCGAACTAACTAAATGTTTGTTCAGTCATATTTGATCATGCTGAAGTATATCAGTTCATTAACTCCGTCATTGCCGGTCCCAAGCCCGGATGAGAAAGGAGGGGACGGTTCCGCCGGAGAGACTGGGTGTATCCGGTGGACTAACACACCCACCTGCGCTAGGACCTGCACAGTCGAGCGCCATACGCGGGGATGAAGGAGTCCTGGAGGGTTGAGCCGATCGTCGCTGGGGTATATAGTGGCGAGAGGCAACACGCCCTCTTTGGTCCGGATTTCAAGCTAAACGGTGGCCCTATCTGCTAGCCACAGATAGGGAAATGGCCAAGCGCCCCGTCAGAGGGTCGCAGGCGAGGGATGTGGGGGCTGCCTAGTTTTCCTGAAAAGGGGGCTGGGTGGTGGTAAAGGCCATGCTGACGAAGCAAGTGACAGTTTATTCGGGTGGTGGGGATGGGCCTTGTCAGCCCCATCTACCAGCTGGATCGAGCTCCCGATGTCGCGCTGTGAGCCAACTTCACGTCTCTATATTCTCCCGGTAATCCTAACGCCTGAAATTCTTTTTTTTTAAAGTAGGGCGTTCCCAAAGGTGCGGGCTCCATGGAGGGTGGGAAGCCGGGGGGATGAATTTTAAAGAACAAAAAATTATGGACAATTTAAGGCCCAATAAGAAAGAGGGAGAGGTGTCAGAGGTGCTTACCAGAGACACCAAAGAACAAGGGGGAACCGTCACTAAGCCGACGGTTCCACGGACAGTACCGTCCAGCGTAGGTGCCCCCACCAAAAGGACAACTACCTCGCTGAACGTTTCCAAAACCAGTTCCAAGGAGCTGGACGAGAAAAAAGAACAAGAGCCCGCGAGTAACAAAACTGCGGAGCCACTACGAACTGACGACCTTTTCTCTGCTGCCTGGCAAGTGGTGAGCCGTAAGGGGAAAGGCAAGGCACCCAAAAAGGTGACTTGCCGACCTGACGGACCATCAGGAGGGTCTATACCTGCAGGCAGTAGTGGAAAGGCCAAAAAGAAGAACAAGAAACAGCGGGAAAAAGGTCGAAGAGAACGAGCCGCATTGGCTGCTTCCGAAACTAAAACCAAGGAGGCTGGGCAAGCTACTGCGACTGGGGTGCTTGGAGCTGGAACCAGTAGCCGCACTGAAGTTGCGAAGGATAAAAATCCAGCCCAAGTGGAAGTCGCGGCCGCGGGAACCAGCTCTAGGATATCCGCCAGGAAGTAGCGAGCGGCCAAGCGTCCTGGGAAGAAGGAAAGAGCAGCCAAAAGGATGCTGGAAGAGTCCACCTCGCCTAGAGGGGAACACAAAAAAGTGCGACTCGAACAGCAACCAAAGGCTGCAAGAACGAGCTACGCCTCCTCTGCTAGAGCAGATTTGGGTATGGCCTTAACGTGTGCGCGTTCAGGTCACGTTACGAAGGAAGTAGCAGACGACATCCTCGTAGCAATACAGAGGAAGATGATCAGCAAGGCCTGGAGTAGCCAGGACCAAGATGCGTCGGGCCCAGTTTTTAGGGCAAACCCGTTTATACGGAGGGTGTCCTGAAACTGTGGTGCGACGATCAGAAGGCTCTGGACTGGTTGAAGGGGAATATTGCTACTCTCGATCTTAAATCCAACACCTTGCTGACAATAAAGAAACAGTCAGAGATACCACAAAGAGTCAAATGTGGTATCCTTATCCCTGATGCCCAAGGAGCCTGGAAAGACTCACGCGACATTGGTCGCGTGCTGGCGTACCAGAACCGCTGGGTTAACATCAGGGACTGGCTGTTACTCAAGGCTGATAAGCAGACGGACGGGTGGTTCCTCGTTGTTTCGGTGCCGGAGGATCATATCCCGACCCTGATGAAGGCCAGACGCCGTCTCGCATGTGTATGCGGGGCGGTATACGTAAAATTCCAGGGTCGTGGAGGTAAAATCTTTGACACTCCACCGAGCAAAGAGGTAGAAAACAACCCGGAAGTTATGGATACCGGAGCCACGGTTACCGGTACAGCCAAGTCCAGTGAAAAAACGGCCTGCACAACTGAGCCGAAGCCCCTAGTGGAGATCGGGCTCAGCGGCAGCTCACTGAGTGACGAAGAGGACTGCATTTTGCCGACCACTTCCGACTCGGTGGCTGACGATGAGACCCGAGATCTTCTGGCAGGCCTATTTTTGGGCGGGGACGGGGAGGACGCGATCAATGATGGCTTGCCCTTCGTCCAAAACTAGCCTAGTGCAGGCCAACCTCCACCACAGGGAAACTGCGTCGGCTCAATTACGCAAGTGGTTGGAGGTTCAAAGGACTGCCATAGCCCTAATCCAGGAGCCGTGGGTTGGGGCTGGTAAAATTAAAGGCCTAAACAACCTAAAAGGTAAGCTATTCTACAGCTCTGAACACGACAAGCCTAGAGCGTGTATTTACACTACTAAAGATATCTGTGCACAACCATTAACAGATTTCTGTTCTAGAGACATGTATGCCGTGGCAATACAATACACACAGGAGAGAAGATTAGTCGTCGCCTCGGTCTACATGCCGAAGGAAGATACTCCTCCCCCTCATGACCTCGTCAGGCTGGTGAACTTCTGCGAGAGGACCGGACTAGAGGTTGTGATCGGGACGGACTCCAACGCACATCATCCCCTTTGGGGAATGGAAAAACCAAATTAACGAGGTTTTAGTTGAATATTTATTTAGTACTAACCTAACCATTTTAAACATAGGTTCTGAACCTACTTTCATAAACAAACGCTGTCGCACTATAATCGACCTCACACTTGCAACAGAAGGAGCAGCCAAACTAATTACGGGATGGCATGTGTCGAAAGAGGCCTCATGCTCAGACCATAGATGGATCTGCTTCGCACTACAGGTCGATATCCCCTCTACCACCATGGAGAAATCCCCGCAAGACGGATAAAACAAAATACCTAAATAGGCTGACGTCTTCGCTCGCGGGTTTTGAGGGGATAAATACTATAGCAGATCAGTCGCTCCTAGAAGAACAGGTAGCAGCTGTTACTAAGGCCATGATAGATAGCTACCATGAATCATGTCCAGAAATCACTCCACCAAGGCATGCCGAGGTAATGCAACAGTGGTGGGGTGAAGAACTCGATAGGAAATTTAAGAAGGTAAGAAAAGCCCTAAATAGGGCCATGAATACCTCAATGGATGAAGACTGGCTACTATATAAGAAAACTAAGTCTGAATACAAAAAATGTATCAGGTATCGACGCTCGACTGGGTGGCGTAAATTCTGTAGCAACATAGAAACCTGCGAATAAGCAAATAGGATAAGGAATATTCTAGCTAAACAGAACACGTCGGGATCCATGTCTCTAAAGAAACCCGACGGTAGCTACTCAACATCGCCGGATGAAGCCCAACGCATCCTAATTGAAACGCACTTCCCAGGTTGCTGCGTAACCAAGGAGGCAAACCGGTATGACGACATACTGACACCAACACTAGAAGACTGGAATTTAGCACAGAGAGTGGTAACGATGGACAAAATCCATTGGGCCATTCACAGTTTCCTCCCCTATAAGGCGGCAGGACCTGACGGCATATTGCCGGCACTCCTACAGTGGGGGGGGTAAAGCCCTAATAGTCAGACTTGTTGCCATAATGAGAGCCTGTCTGGCTCTTAAATATGTTCCTAGGGGATGGAGGGAAGTGAAAGTCACATTTATACCCAAACCAGGTAAGAGCGATTACACTGACCCTAAATCCTATAGACTTTAGCTGCCATCAGACTCAAGACCCTAAATCTTTGGAGTAAGATTAGTGTCCCTCATACAGGCATAATTGATAGAATTCACTCAGAAATCCCTATCCTACAAGCCAAATACGATAGGATTACTAAACAATTTGTTTTCGATAAGAAATACAAGATACAATTAAATGAAAACAGCCAGCCGGAAGGATTAAGCCCAAAAGAGCTTAGAGTTTTCACAGATGGTTCTAAAACAAATGAAGGTGTAGGTTCTGGAGCTTTCTCTGAAGACCTCAATATTCACATATGCACACCGCTGGATACCTATAACACGGTCTTTCAGGCGGAATGTATGGGTATCATTCAAGCGGCCATAGCAATAGATGCTAGGAAGGTTAATGACTTCCCCATCAGAATACTGACCGACAGTAGGGCGGTACTACGAGCTCTGAGTTGCAATGGGGTGAACTCGGGACTAATATATGAATGCCATCAACGATTAAATGAGGTATGTAAAAACAAAAATGTGACTCTGCAATGGATAAAGGGACACAGTGGATCCAGAGGCAACGATGCAGCGGACGAACTGGCCAGAAGAGGATCGGCTCTGGCCACTATAGGGCCGGAACCAATCATACCAATCCCCTTTGGTAATGTTCGTTCACTGGTAAGTAGACACTTCACTAATCAACACGCTCAGCTTTGGAAAAATCTAGTAGACTGTAGACAAGCTAGGGAGGCCCTACCTGAAATAAACAGTCGCTTAACCAAAGTTTTAATGAGACTGAACAAGCCGCAGATCAGGATAGTAACAAGTGCTATCACAGGACACGCCACCGTTAACAAACATTTATTTACTATAGGTGTTACAGATAGTCCCCTGTGCAGGGCATGTATGGGGGAGGAAGAAACGGCGGCCCACGTTGTACTGAAATGTCCGGAGGTCGCTACGTACAGGGCTAAACATCTCGGCACGCCGGGATCACTCCCCGAAGTTGCATGCAACATCAAGGGACTGTTGAGCTTCTTCGGGGAGATCTCATGGCTCGAATAATCACATTATTCCTGCCCACACGCAAAATACGCGCATAGACGTGGAGTTGCGGAAAACAGCCCATCGCAAACCAACTAACTATATCAGTTCATTTTTTACTTCTTTTGTTTTCCCCCTCTCCTAAATAGGTTTTATTATCTCTATGGTCTGTTACTTTTTGGTAACAGTGCATATGCTGCTAAGACCTTTATCACCCATATTATATAAATCCTACTTACATAGGATTAATATTACATATGTCCATCAGACCGACTTTCAGCCATGTTGGTCAGTCTCAACGGAGACTAGAGAACTGCACAGGACAGGATTTTAGTATCATTGCGTATGCGCAAGCACAGGTGCACTCTCTATTCCCCCACTCTTATATCCGATGTGATAGTAATCTGACACTACCAGAGTGAGATCAGGCACAGGACACCAACTACTTCATGTACTTTCTGAGGCACAGGGGTGAAACACTGCCACTGAGAATTACATGTCTAGAGAAGAAACCTAAAAACAGACATTGACACGACCCATGATTCAAACCCGGGACTGGTCAGCAACCACTTTTTTCTGAGTACAATCATTCAATCATGGGGGCGGCTATCAAAAACAAATTCCATCCCTTTAATTAAATTATTAATTTTGAACTTTCAAGTCAAATCAAATTTTGTACAATTGAGTTCGGAGCTTATCAATACACGCCTGGCTAATATCTAGTTGTTCAATGGACCTACACCATGTGTCA
Organism: Parnassius smintheus behrii; assembly: GCA_036936625.1. NCBI lineage: Eukaryota > Metazoa > Arthropoda > Insecta > Lepidoptera > Papilionidae > Parnassius > Parnassius smintheus. Next base: position 41,781,980 of record JAUPFT010000015.1, read on the forward strand.
CTCCATTGTTCATAAACTATCCCTAGGACATGGGTTTTCAGAGTGTGGGTCGTACACCCGCAACAAGATGCAGGTGTCATTGTGTGGAAAAGTACATGTGCCAAATATAAGGACCCAAAAATTGATTTAATTCATCCAGGCCAAACGCAAATTAACAAATGTATATAAATACCTATGTACAGGTGGACATTCAGTAGGGCATGCATTATTCGTCCAAAAAAGGTATTCGGATTTTCTGAATAACCAAATAAAAAATATCCGAATACTTCGAATAATACGAATTTTACGAATAGTGCTTAAGTTTATGAAAAGAAACATTATTATTACTTAAACATTTTAATTAGGAACCTTTTTAATCATCCACACTTACTTAAAAATACAAAAAATTACTTTCTTGTGTTCATAAAGTATGACCGCAGGAAACTGAGGGCGTCTAACGTATCGTCATTGAATGAACATCTCAAATGATTGCAAAAATATCTATTAGCCGAAAATACACGTTCTGCTTCAACGCTTGTAGGTGGGATGGTAAGTAAAAAAATCGTAAACACGTTGTAGATGAATGCTTTTAGGGCCACTTCGATCTAATAGCGCCATTTCCACCCTGACAGACGTTTCCAAGTCATCGTTTTCGGACAAATGTTTTGTTGATACCTCAGCAGTATTGTGCAAGGATTCATTAACTTTTGTCTTTAACTGTTCCTTGAATGTCTTAGCTGTCTCCTGTTCCCTCTCATCTTTAAGGCGCTGCTGTCTTTGTATTTCTCTTAAAGGCAGGCCATCTTCAGCTTCAAAGACAGTTGTAGCAGCTTTATCTTTGCAAAAATAAGTCTCATTGATTTTTACAATTAAGGCTATTTGGCCTTTATGAAATTGAGAGAACTAGACATATCTTTCAAAATTAATATTTCAGTATCTGAAAAGGTTGTCTTCTCTTTGAGATCACTTAATGTCTTTTGAATTGCATCTTTGAATTCTAGAAGTCTTGCTATCATATCAGCAAGGCTGCTCCAACGAGTCTTGCAATCGAGGATCAGTGTCGTGTCTTTAGATTTGGACTCCAGGTAAGAATTGAGTACATCCATGCGAGTAGGCGAACCTTTGAGAAATTTTACTATTTTCCGGACTTTAGTTATCAATTCTTTATAAACCAGCTTGGGAATGACCCCACTGGGGTCAGCTTCGATGACAAAACGATTTTCATCTTTGTTCTCTATATCACTTTCGTCCTCAGAGTCAGAGCTATCGCAAGGTCTGTTAACAGTGATACCGGTGTTACCTTCTGTGTTATCAGCTTTGTATAGCACGTCCAGGACAGCGCACTGAATACCATGGGCCAAGCATAATTGATGATAAGAGGGAACCATTCTCCCTAGTGCGCATCACATTACGCTTGCACCGTCAGAGATTATGCACGAGATATCGTTTTGTATTGACAAGCCGTTCGTTCAATATATTATAACAGTTCTCTGCTGTTCCACAGTCCATTATTTTCGTCAGTCCCAAGTTTCTAAAACCTTCAGAAAGCTCTGGTGAATGAGCATTTACGTTCACATATCTGCGATTATGTGCACTTGTCCATTCATCTAGGCTTACAGCCAATTGTTTTCCTGCTGTCTTAATATCATTAAGCTCCTTTTTTACTTCTTTTTTCAGTAGCTCACTTTTATTCAGAACCTTTTCCTTTATTATATTTGGTGATTTAGGCAAATCTTTGTAAGCAGCTTTTCCAAAAAGCTTTCTCATTGATTCCGAAGAACAGAATATTTTAAATGGTACACCATCTACTGCTGTCATTTTCGCAAGTATAGTATCTAAGTCATCTTCTTCCTTCACATGATAAAAGTCATTTATTGTTTTAGCCTTTTTTGTTGCTGGCGTCATTATGACATCGGAATCTAATGACATATCTTTTTGAGATGTTGACGGAAGTGAATAGTTAGATGTTTTTTTAGCTAACTGGATAGAATGAACAAGTCTAAGATGATTATGCGGGCTTGAAGTTGTTCCAGAGGTTTTAAATACTTTTTTACACATCTTGCATTGAGCATGAAGGCCATCTGATGTCCGCAAAAAATGTTGCCAAACAGAAGACTTATCTGCAGCACAGCGAGTATATTCTTTAAATTCAAGTTTATTTTTTTCATCCATCTTTAATCTGTGGAGAGAGAAAACATAACACCAAATATATTTGTTAATAAGTTTCTTCAGAGATATATAAATATTTGGAACTGCTTTAGAATTTAGAACCAATTTAGAATTTGTTTTTGGTTTATGTTATTGTTATTACAGTTTAAGAATTGTAATTATTGCATGCTGTACACAATTGTCTGCAAAATTCAGCGATACTGTACCTATCTAATTGTAACACCTTATTTATCTGGATTAACAATAAAATATTTTGAACTTTGAACAAAAGCCACTGTACCAACCCAGCTTAAGCTTTATACGATAATGCAACTACAAAGAAAAACACCGAAACGAGATCAAAAATGGTAAATCACAAAAACAGCACATTTCAAATTAACAGCCGTTTATTTCACGTGCTTAGTAAAGCTTGCATTATGTTTAACTATCGTTAAAAAAATATGATAGAAAAAAGCATTTTATAAAGTAAGTATTTAAAACAAAAGTGTGCCAATAGGAATTGCAAAACAAATAAACTGCTACACAAGCATAACATAACCTATAAATTAGAGGTAGAATTAAGCATCGTCCAATTGGAATATCAATAATAAAAAGCGGCGCAATGTAATTGTTAATGTAGATTACCTACCTATCATCTAAGTTTAACTTGGGTATTTCGATCAAACCAAATACTATTATTATTTGTTGTTGAAAATCGTCACAACTCACAACAATATCGCAAAGATACGAAATGTAAAACCGTTCGCACTATGCATACGTGCTAAGTAGTTTTTTTTTCATATTTTCGGCTTTGGCTACGTGATGAATTATCACCCACAATCGGATCCACGCATGTTTTTCACGTAACTTAGTAGGTTTACGTTCGGATATTTTAAACAAATCAAAATAAGATAGTATTCGAAATATTCGTAAAAACCGAATAATTATAAATATACTATTCGAATAATAAACGCGGCGAATATCCGAATAATTTGGATATCCGGATATCCGAATTGCATGCCCTAACATTCAGGTATTTATTAGACTTCTCACTTATAAATGATCCCTTGTTTTAACAAGTGGTAAAATGACAACATCAGCAATGTATTGACAAGCCTGTTGGTCTAGTGGTTAGTGACCCTAACTGCTATTCTGGAGGTCGTGGGTTCGATTCCCACCCAGGAAAAATGTTTGTGTGATGAGCACGATCATTTGTTCTGGGTGTAATTTATCTATAATATTTATATATTTAGAAATATATAAGTACATTTATCCATTGTCTAGTACCCATAACACAAGCTCTGCTTAGCTTGGGACTAGATGGCGTTGTGTGATAGTTGTGGAATACTATTATTATTATTTGAAGTCAATTGAATATGCATTATTGAGGATAACTCGTCAGATCTTGATCAAATTTATATGGGACCACATGAGAAGAACCAGCTTTCAAATAAAAAAGAATTATCAAAATCAGTTTAAATTAATTTAAAAAAATCAGTTTAAATCCATAAAAGATACAGGTGAATTAAGAACCTTATTTTGAATTCGATTGAAAATTAAGTAAAATTGCAATCCTTTCAACGGTATTCAGGCTTGGACCAATAGAACCAACAACTAGTTTGTGCACCAACTGGCAAGTAATTTGTATTATTAAGTTTCAAGAAGATGCTGCAAAGAATTTAAAGTTTCACTTCCCTCTATGGCCTCTTAAGACACCATACTAATTTTAATTTTTAAGGTTTACCCTGCTAACTGACTGATGTAGCAGCTCTAAAACCATATGACCGATAATAAAACACCAAAGCTGAATCATGCACTATGGTATCATTTCTGTTTATCAACTACCTTGACTACATTTCAAGTTATTTCTAGAAATGCATTTTTTTTATAGAATAACGATGACAAGTGAGCACACAGTCCACCTGATGGTAAGTGGATGCTGTGGCCCATAGACATCTACATTTATAATCGGTAAGAATAAAAATGCGTATGCGTTGTCACCCCTGAGGACTAAGATGGAATGCCTCATTTCCAGTAAAAGGGGTCTCCGGTTCTCTACACTCACCATACGAAACACAGCAGCATTAAGCTACCATTTCACGCTGGTATTCTGCGAGAGTGTGGTCCTTCCCCGGACGAGCCGACCCATTTATGCTACAACCATAATATAGCTGAAGTGTGGCTCTACCATGTGTGAAAATATGCCTGATAGCCCATCATATAGGCTATAGGCTAATTAAAAATTTTGTAAAAGTTAAAACTACGGTTTTAATATAAATTTTATTTATCTTGGGAGTTTTAAAATGAAAGTTCAAAAGAATAAGCAATTATTATATAATTGCGATACTAACACAATTTAGGCATACTCATTATAAAACCTTCTGTTCAATGTTAAAAAATCGCACATTCTAATGCTAATTCCAAGACCTTGAATCCTATTCAAACCGAATGTAACTTGAATCGCAAACATGAAATGTATTTGATTTTGCGCACACAAAAAAGATTATGTAAGTAGATACTTCTCCTAAATGAGATGATATGTAATGGTTAGCTACATGAAAGAGCTTCACTTACTGAGTTCTCCTTAGGTGCGTGTTTAAATAGTTTGTGTTAGAAAATGAAAATTTCGAATTTACAAAAATTCACTACACCAAATCACCAAATGCCTTCTGTTATAAATTGTCGCTGTCAGCTGTCAAGGTGTCAAGTGTCAAATGTCAATATCGTAGACAGATAGGATTATCTGTCTACGGTCAATATCAACTTTCAGCATAGAATATGCTCAAAGAATATCAATGTCGTAGACAGAGAAACCTATAGACAAATTGACGCCATCTTTCACATACGCACACGAAAAAGATAGATTTATGCATACGTCTTGCATAGAAATGAAATGGAGCGGTGTGATTGTTTGTCCCTTTCTCCGTTCCGGTCTTTTTGTTTAGCAAACTCTACAGTTTGCCAAACAACTTTGATATCGTAGCGATTTAAGGAGTTTACAAGTTGGTTTAAGTGAGAAAAAAAGTGTTTTGTGAGCTTAAGATTGGTAAATCTTGTTCAGTTCAGTAGTTCTTAGAACAATTAAAAATTTTATTTAAGAGTGGTTAAAAGACATAAAGATTATTGTATAACCTAAAAATTCGTTATCGTCCTTTCTCACTCGAGGCCACGCCGATCATTAGTCTATAGGTTTCTCTAGGTGCGTTTGGCAGAAAAAAACACTAGCAAGCGCTTATAAGCGCTAAAATAGTTTTCGGCCAGGACACGATTGCTACTTCTTCTTCTTCTTCTTTCTTTTGTGGCGGTTTGATAAAATTCGCCAATGACGTATTGAGTAGAAAATGAAAGCTTATGAGTTTAATTAAAATAAGAGTCTGTGATAATACAAGGATTCAGTTTTCCTCCGAGAATTTTGACAAATCTATTTGTTGAGTTACCTAGAACAAATATGACAAACACAGGTGTTAGACTCTTACCCGTATGTTAAAAGTGACAAGGATTTAAAGTTTCATATTATTAGTATTAATAAAATCACATAAAATATACACAAAAGGAGTACTGGTATATGTTAAAAGAGAATTAAAATCTATAGGTCGAGGAATATAAGGAGGAAGGTAATCATAAAGGGAGGAGGATAATTTGGGACAGTTGAAAAAAATATGGTTTGTGGAACCTTCATCTAAGCCACATTCACACAATGAGCTATCCCTTACTCTGATTTTTGCCAGATGTGCATGTGTACAGGCGTGTCCAATTCTTAATCTACAAATGATTGAAGTTGCATGTTTATTTGCTTTGTTAAATTTAAAGAACCAAGGCTTGGGAGGAATAACCTCTTGGATGGATGGATGGCAGCATAGTGCTTACCTTTAACATTTTTGGAAACTTCCCATAATTTATTCCAATTTTCATTCAGTTTCCTTTTAGCTAGCAAAATTAGGTCATGTGAGTAAATTAAATTTTGTAGAATGCCATTAGCAATTGCATTTTTAGCGAGTACATCAGCTGTTTCGTTACCATGGATACCACTGTGGCCTGGAATCCAGGCCACTGAAACATGGATTCCTTTAAGATGGCATCTGAATAGGGTATTTTTTTATTTTAAGAATTAGTGGAAATTTATGTTTGTTATGGAATAGATTGGACAAAATAGCTAACAAATAACTTTTTGAATCTGTGAAAATAACTGTTTTATTAAGATTATGTGACTCTACATATAACAAAGCTTCACTGATTGCAGTTGCTTCACCGGTAAAAGTGGAGGATAGTGAGGGGCATTTAAAGTTAAGAATGATTTTGAACTTAGGAATCCAAACAGCAGCTCAAGGAGCTCCAGTCCTTCATCAGACTGTTTTGAAGCGTCTGTGTACATGACAAGCCAATCTTTAAAGGTGTTTTCTATAATTTCTTTTAATTTCAAATTTGCCATTGGAGAATCCTTTTCTATACCTAGATCTAGATGAATGTCGGGTTGGAAAACAATAGCCTCGTAAGGAACATCAAAGAGTGGATTTATTTTACATTGAAAGATTGGGTAAGGAAGCTGAAGAAAAATTACAAAACTTTTAAACAAGCAGGGAGAGTCCTTATGGGTCCAGTATCGGTCAGATGAGATATACTCTGAAAGAAGGTGCAATTTAGGAATTAGGGGATGATCTGAAAGCTGGCAGATCTTAAATAAGAATCTGTCTGAAAGGTATAAAGGAGGATCTACGCACTCAACCTGAAGAACATTTATTGGTGAGAATTTCATTGCCCCTGTAATAATGCGAAGGCATTTCGATTGAATTTTGTCCATTACTTTAGGGATGATTTATTGCAAGGCTCCAACAGAAAACATCCATAGTCAAGGTGGCTTCGTATTAAAGCATTGTACAGTAATTTCTGAGAAAAAGGATGGGACCCCCACCAAACACCTGACAAAGACCGAAGAATATTTATGTTTTTATCGCATTTTTGTGTTATATATTCAATGTATGGACCAAAGGCCAATTTCGAATCAAGGATAACTCCCAAAAATTTAACATTGCCTCTAACTGGAAAAGGTTGCTTATCATATACAACGGATATATCGGGAACTCGCCTTTGGCAGGAAAAGATCACCACACTACTCTTGGCCACAGATAAAGAGAGGCCATGATTAGTTAACCATTCTTGTAAATAATCCATTGATGAGTTTAGACGGGAACATGCCACTGTGAAGTTGTTTGAGGAGATGTTTAGAGCTAAATCGTCTGCATATTGAAGAACATTACAAAAAGAATTTACTGAAAGTTCTAAATCGTGAGTATATATAGAATAAAGGAGAGGACTAAGAACTGAGCCTTGTGGAAGTCCTTTCCATATAGTTTTTGGGGGAAGCAGGAGATTTTTAACATTTATAGATATTGATCTAGAAGAGAGAAAGTTAGAGACGTAATTGATTATCCTCACTGGAATGCTCAGATTAAGCATTTTCTGCCTGAGCACAGGAAGTAGCACATTATCATATGCAGAAAAAATATCCAAGAAAACTCCTATGAGAAATTCATGTTTTGAAAAAGCAATATGAATATCTGTGACCAAAGTACTTAGGCTATCCATGGTACTTAAACCTTTTCGGAAACCGAATTGGCTTTTTACCTAAAAGCCAGAGCCAGAGCCAGAGATTATTCCTTTCCAAAAACCACTCCAAGCGATTTTTTTATTAAATGTTCCAAGATTTTTGCCAAAGTACAAGAAAGGGCAATAGGTCGGTAACTGGAAGGGTCATTGCTAGACTTACCTGGTTTGAGAATGGGCAAAATAATTTGGGTTTTCCATTCAGCAGGAGGATCACCAGTAATATAAATTAAATTTAAAATGGATAGTAAGACATTTTTAGTGTTCTCACTACTATTAATTATAAATGAATAAGGAATCCCATCAATACCTGGTGAGGAGTCTTTAAGGCCATTGAGTACAGTAAACAATTGCTGAGAAGAAAAGGGGGAATCAAATTTATCATTTGTTTTTAAAAAAGCAGAATTAAAAACAAGGCATTCATCATAAGATGGGACTGTTTGTGGTGCAAGTTTATTAGAGAATTCATCTATCCACGGGGAAGGATCATTAGAAATTATATTTTCACTAGAAACTGCACAGCGATATTTTTTAACATTTCTCCAGACCAAACATGGGGGAGTCCTAGGTGACAGTGACTCACAGAATTTAAACCAACCAGTTCGCTTTTTGTCTGACAGTAATTTTAAGGTTTCTGCAGCAATTTTTTTATAGGAGATATAATTCTCTGCAGTCATAGAACGGGAGTATATTAATTCAGCCTCTTTTCTTCTCCTACAAGCTGCTGAACAATCTTGGTCCCACCAAGGAGGGGAAGGATACTTATTTTTGAAAGGTTTTTTTAAGGGGATTGACTTATTAGCAGCAGAAATAATTGCATTTCTGAACTCTATATATACAGGAGCAATATTATCATTGTTAATTGGGGGAAGAGTTGAAACCTCTTGTTCCAAAACTGTAGAATATAACTGCCAATTAGCTTTGGATAGATTATACTTTAGTCTTGGGCAAAATGTAAAATTTATTCTAGGTGAAGTAGGAGGAGTGATGAATATAGGAAAATGGTCACTGCCATAGCTAGAAGGTAATATTTGCCACAAAAGAAGGGAAGCAATATCTGGAGAGCAGAGAGTTAGGTCAACGGCACTTCTAACATTTTTTCTAACATTTTGTAATGGGGATACTCGACGGGTAAGAGACCCGTCATTTAGAATACAGAGATTAAAATTATCAATAAGATCTAAAAATAAGGGAGCCAGTGAATCACACAGATGGGAGCCCCAAACAGTATGATGCATATTAAAATCTCCCAAAATAACCATAGGAGGTGACAGAGAAGAAATAAGTGTTGCAAGTTCTGTTAAAACATTTGCATCAGGATTAGGAATGTAAACAGAGAGAATAGAGACATCAAGGGCCTTAATAGCAACAGCATTTACTGTTGGACTATGAGAAGGGAGAGGAATTTGTGAAAATGTAACTGTTCTTGAAATTAAAATAGAGGTGCCAGCACGACCATCACTCCTATCATCCCGGAGGCATGCATAGCCTGAAACCCTAAAATGAGACTCAGGTCTAAGCCATGTCTCCTGGATGGCAAGAATGAAGGGATGAAATTTATTAATGAGGTAAATGAGTTCATTTTTTTATTTCTAATGCTCCGACAATTCCATTGAAGAATTGGCGGGACTGCGAATGTTACGGGCTAAGGAGGAAAGCTGAGTAAGTTTTTGGTGTAAGCTGAGTGGAAGTTCCGTGTCATTAAAACGGGATATCATGTTAATTAGAATTGATATCATAAGTTCGCAGAAATTATCATTACTAGAGGAGTTGTTGTCATTTCCCAGTAGAGCACACCCATTAGGAAGGGAAGAATTAGGATTCTCAACAATTGCCTGATGGGCTGCCATATCATATCCAGAATTTAATGATTGGCTATAGGTACGTTGAGGGATAAAAATTGTTTTTTTTGTATGATGCAGTTTGTGAGAGCTGAGCCGAAGGGGTTGAAAGACTGTCAGTTATGGTATAAGGGGTCTGTTGAGAACAATTACGAGGCTGGATTCTTGTTGTATCAGCAAAGGATCTTTTTGTCTGAGGGAATCTAGCTGAAGCTTCTAAATATGAGATATTTTCTTGTGACATAACAAGTTTAATAGATTTTTGCCTTATATGTTCAGGACAAGTAGGGTCTTTTGCGGTGTGGGGACCTGAGCAGAATAGACAAGTAGGAGTTTGTCGAGAACAAGCTAAACCTTCATGATTCTGTGCACACACAAAGCAGCGAGGAGATGATCGGCACTGGGAAGTAACATGGCCAAATCTACAACATTTATGACACTGAATTAGTGGCAAAATATATTTTTCTACTGGCATTGAAGTGTAAAAACAGTAAATATGGGGAGGAAGTTTTTGTCCAGAAAAAGTTAGAACAACCGTCTGAGTTGGAACCCATGAAACGCTATTGCTGTCACTCACTGATCGTCTATTAAGTCGCCGTGCTTTAATTATAGAACCGTAGCCAGAGGGAATTTCTATAGCTGCTATTAATTCTTCTAGTGTCCACTCTATGGGAACTTGTCTAACTAGCCCCATACGAGTGATACTATATGAGGGGATGGTTGCTTCATATTTAGAAATTTGGAGAGCTGGGTGATCGATAAAGGTGTTTGCATCTGCAGCTGTCTTAAACTCCACTGATATTCTATTTCGTCCAACTTTTCTGACTCCATCATGGACTATATTTTTAATATTGTTATGATACAGAAAGTGACCGAATTTAATTGGTTTAAGAGTTACTCCAGACAGCTGATCATTTGAGATTTTACTTACGTGAACTAGAAAAGGAGCGGCATCATCTTGAGAGTACTTAACTTTTTTATTAACAAAATCAGGATCGGTATATGAGGATTGTATTGAAGGAAACTGTTGTTTTGGATCAGTAATAACTATTTTTAGTGGATGGGCAGACTCGTTACTTACTTGGGCACGTTTACGGTTAATTAGTTCTACATTATCAATGTTAATGGGTAAGGAAAAGGAATCATTGCGACCCCTTGCGGGATCGGGAGGTTCGTCCTCCATTATATTACTACAACAAAAAATTACATAAAAACGGCACAACTACAAACACTTACTAATTTACAGATATTAAAACCTCCACCAAGACAGAAAAATTTACTATAGTAACTCAACAACACTTAATAAAATAATAAATTTTAAGCAAAAAAGGCACGACACTTGTATCTCTCACTTCCTCCGTCAACCGACCTACAAAGGTCCGATTGCTACTTCAGTTGCGCTGACACAATCCGCCATTTTGCTTATTTAATTTATTTGTTTTGAAGTAGAGTTTATAAGTTGTTTTGTGCAATATTAATTTTAAGTAATATAATGACATGAATAAACATATACATGCTATTAAAAATTCATGATTGGTAAATTTTTAATATGAATACTTTACAAACATATATTTAAATTAGGTTAGATTCCCCGGTTAAAACTAACATCGTGTCCTGGATAATAATAATAATAATAATAATAATAATATAATAATATTCCACAACTATCACACAACGCCATCTAGTCCCAAGCTAAGCAGAGCTTGTGTTATGGGTACTAGACAACTGATAAACATACTTATATATTTCTAAATACATAAATATTATAGATAAATTACACCCAGACACAGAACAAATGATCGTGCTCATCACACAAACATTTGTCCTGGGTGGGAATCGAACCCACGACCTCCGGCATAGCAGTCAGGGTCACTAACCACTAGACCAACAGGCCTGTCATGATGAAAATAGCTACTTACGATTTGACAGCGCTTACCGCTTACGATCGCCATTTTGCTTACAAGCGCTTGCTAGCGCTTTTTTCTGCCAAACGCACCCTCTGTCTACGATAAATGTTGTTGTTGATGTTTTTATTATTCGCTCGAGAGAGCAGGCAAAGAAACAAAGCCATACACAGCCTTGTCTTTTTTTATTTGAATATATAGAATTTTGAAATGTAAAGGCCTGAACCAAGTCTTATTTTTCTTCTTTCCATCTCTTCAAAATCCATAAAGGCCGAAGCCAAGTCTTATTTTCTTTAATTCTTCATATTTTCAAAAACCATAAAGCCTAAAGCCAAGTCTTCTTTGTATTATAATCTTTATAAGTTTCAATCCATATAGATTTATCAGTCCAATATTTACAAAAACAGGAATACCGTATTTCATATTTATTTTACAGTATTATGAATAAAATTGAAAGTGCTAAATATGTCTTAGTATTCCCAAGAACATCGTGCAGGGCACGCAGGACGCTTTCTGAGTTTTCATAAATTTGTATAAGTTTTTCAATGAGTAGCAATCTTTTTATGGCGTACGCTGGGCAGTTAAATACTATATGTTCTGCAGTCTGATCTGCTTCTGTATCACAGAAGCTACATGTTGCAGATGCTTCTATTATCATCCTGGAAAGATCAGCGTTCAGTCGATAGTGGCCAAATCTAAGTCTGCACATTATTGTATAAAATTTTCTGTTATGATATCTTTCGTTGCGAGAAAACCAAGGAATATTTAATTCTGAATAAATTGATGCATACCAACGACCTTTTCCCATCTCTAAAACAGCATTTCATAGCATTTTTCATTCTTCTTTTAACTGTTGCTATAAAATTGAATATAAATCCATATGTGGTATTGCAATACCAGTTATCCTGTTAATATCAGCTGCGACTATACTTTTTGCCAAATTATGGAGTGTAAAGGTAAGGAGTGCAGACTGAGTATAAAAAAGTGTCCATAAAAACCGTTAAATAAGGGTGGCGCCACTAATGTTAATGGGATGGACGACTTTTTCGAGGTTATATTTACTAAATAAAATTATTTTAGATTTTAGAGCTACTGAGCAGTTTAGCAACACACTTCACACCGTTGACAACTGCTAAGTTCATTTCATGTAGCTTTTTCCCGTAGCTATTCCAGTGCCAATATGGGGAGTTTTTGAACTATTATTTATTGTTTTAGATGGACACTTTTTCAACTATTCTCCTATGCTCCTATGAGAGATTGTTCTCCTTACCTCTACACTCCATAAGCTAAATGATCTGCGCTTTCATTTCCTTGTACACCAATATGTGACGGAGTCTATAAAAATTTTACTTCCAAATTATTTTCTTTCAATTGCCACCACAAACTTTTGATTTCATATTTGATGAAAGACGTTTTAGCATCTAAAGTTCTTGCCTTCAGTGCCTTCAAGACACTCATGCTATCGGAGATCAGTAACCATTTATTAGATACATTTGGATGTTCTTCTATATATTTAAGAGCGATTATGACAGCATAACATTCTGCAGTGTATATGCTTGCTGATGCAGGAATGGAAAGGCCACGTCCAGTTTTTAGTTGAGGTATATAAAATGCACAGGCTACTTTATTTTCTACTTTGGAACCATCTGTGTAAATTTGTCGATATTCATCATATGTAGATATAAGTTCATAAACCTCTTCTTTTCTTTTCAATTTTTCATCAATGTTTATGTGTATATCACTGAATTTACTTTCATAATTCCTCTTTTAACAAGGCCAAGTATGTGTGCTTTTGTGAATATTATATTGTTCATCATATTGTATCACTTCATGAAAGTCATGGAGTATAAATGGGGCTGAGTTAGATATAGGAGACATACTATTATAGTAAAATAATACTTTTTGAAAAAGAGGATGATCAGACAAAGAATTAATATTTAATAAAACCAGATATTAAAACCTAAGTAAAATAGGAGGAATAAGACATTCAGCCTGTAAAGAAGCAATAGGAGTTGTTCTCATGGAGCCGGTAATAATTCTTAAATTCTTATTTTGTATGGTGTCTACCTCCCGTCCGCCAGCACAAATTGCACAGCAGATGAAAGCTGTCCCAGACGCGAGGCTCACCGTACTTGACCATTTCAGCAGTAACTCTGTCTAGTCCCGCAGCCTTACCACATTTCAAACTTCGAATCGTACTGTTACGCACTCCAGTCGACGACACAACTAGCGCCATCTAGTGTCAGGAACGAGAGCGAGGGGAGCGTTGCAGTTTATGACATCACAAATCTTTCGACCAACAGCGCCACCCGAAGAACTAGAAAATCTATACTCGAACTCTCGGTACCTTGCGCGTGTTTACTCGAACATTCCGGATATTTTGCTAATTTATATAAATAGGTGGCGCAAGATGCGATCGAGACAGAGTTGAACTCGGCGATACAAGCGAAGCTTCGGAGCGGAATTAAGTGAATTAGTGTGTTTAATTATTAGTGTTTTAACTTTAATTTGTGTAAATTAAAGTGTTAATTTAGGTAATTTTATCGGCAATTTTTATTGTCACGAACCTCAAGCTCGTAACAATTGGTGTCAGAAGTGGGATAAAATCATGCCGATTTTACCTAAGGAGGAAACGGAGGGTGTCCGTACCCGAAGTCAACGCCAGCAGGAGACGGACCAACGAAGATTTGGTGGTGCAACGCCGCAGACGTCTGAGGGCCAGCCGCCGGCCACGGAAGCCGGTCCGTCAGCAGCTTCTACGTCTGCAGCACCAGACTTAGGTGCTCTGATGGTGATGTTGCAGGAACAGGCCCGCCGACAGGAGGAACAGGTCCGTCAGTTGAAAGAGCAGCTGCAGAGCGGACAGGAGGAACAGATGCTCCTCATGAAGGACCTTCATGCTACCTTTGGGAAAGAGATAAGGGAGGTGAAGGATAGGGTTGCTCAACATGACAACCGCCTGGTGGAAGCTGAAACCCGAATCGAAGAACATGAAACCCGAATCAACCATGTGAACAATCGGGTTGACAACGTGATGGTTGACGTGAAGAAAACGCTGAACGACCTCAAACTTGGGGATGGAACTACAGCTCCCGTAGCAGCTACAACACCTTCGCTACGTGGGTTCAAGGTACCACCGTTCGACGGGACTTCTTCCTGGTCGGCCTACAAAATCCAGTTCGAAGCTGTTATGAAGGCGAACGGCTGGAATAAAAATCAGGCCATGACTGCTCTCACACTAGGCCTGCGCGACCAGGCCTTAACAGTTCTGGAAGCTCTCGGTGAGGAAGTGACTTATGAGCAACTCCTTGAGGCATTGGTGGCGAGATAAGGCGACGCTCACCTGGAACACGTCTTTCGTGCGCAGCTTAAAGATCGCGTGCAGCGCATCAACGAAAACCTGCAGCAGTGGGCTCTAGAGGTGGAGAAGCTGGTGCGAAAAGCGTACCGGTCTGTACCTGCGCTCATTGAAGGGAACCTGGTGCAGACATTCATCGACGGCATCCGTGACCTGGAAGTCAGAGCTGCTGTGAGGCTCGGGCACCACGAGACGCTTAAGGACGCCTTGGCCCATGCACTGGAGGTAGAAGCCGTGCGGCAGGATCATCGTTCCCATCGCGTCAGGGAGGTTGCAGCAGTTACAGTTCGCGACCGCAACAGAGGATACAGCCCTAGGTGCTATGGCTGTGGGGAAAAGGGCCATCTTCGATCCAGCTGCCCTAAGCGAACCCTAGAAAGGGACGGTGAACGATCTCAGGAGGGTAGTGCGGCCAACAGCACTGCCCAGCAGCAGCAGGGAAACGAGTAAAAGCCAGAACTGCGGTGCGGGTGCTGGCTGATGTTAAAAGAGCCCCAAGGATCTCGATCTCACAAACCCATGATGGGAACAGTCTAATCATCAAGGGCGAGGTCAACGGAATGCCGTGTAAACAGACCATAGACACTGGAGTCTCTCGTACGGTTGTTAGTTCCCAACTTATAAGTCAGTTTCTTGGGGACTCCGCATACAACCTAGAACGCATTAATTTGGTAACAGCCACCGGTCAGCGTATACCCGTCCGTGGAGAGAAGGAGATGGAGTTGAAGCTAGGCAACGTGATCTACCTGCATAATGTCATCGTGGCTGATATAATGGACGACTGCATCCTAGGCTTAGACTTTATGAGGAATAATTGTTGCGAGATCGACGTTAAGCAAGGTGTTTTGAAATGTGGACAGGAGGAACTTTTTATGGAAGGTGCGTTACCAGGGAACGTGTACAGCATCAAGAAGATTGTTCTTCCGCCGAGATCGGAAACGATTGTTCCGGTTAGTCTTCCTCGAAACGCTGGGCAAGCTCACCGTTGCGTACTTGTGGAAAGGGTAAACAATGACCTTCCATGGAAAGTAGCTCGAACCTTGGTCAGGACCACTGACATCTCAGGAGTACGTGTGCTGAACCTTTGCGACCGGGAACAGATTATAGAAAAAGGCACACTGGTTGGTACTTGTGAAGAAGTGGATTGGTTACGTCAGTGCCAATATATATCGAGTGGGACCCCCAGCAAGGATTCAGAAACGAGAGTGACCACACTTTTGGAAGACTGTCGCAGTGTTCTGCCCCCGAAGGCGAAGAAGTTGTTACTCGAGTACGCCGATGTATTCTCATCAAACGATGCTGACATAGGAAAGACTGGTTTAGTTCAACACAAAATAAACACAGGTGAAGAGTTGCCTATCCGTCAGCGGCCAAGACGATTGCCGGTAGCACGTGAAAAGGAAGTGGAAACCATGATTAAGGGAATGGTGAAGAATGGTGTTATTGAACCTTCATCTAGTCCATGGTGTTCACCCGTGGTACTGGTAAAGAAGAAGGACGGCAGCTTGCGGTTTTGTGTTGACTACCGCCGTCTGAACGACGTTACTAAGAAGGATAGCTATCCCTTGCCAAGAATTGACGACACGCTGGACATGCTTACAGGAGTAAAGTGGTTTAGCACGCTGGACCTAAAAAGTGGCTACTGGCAAGTTGAAATTGACCCTATGGACAAGGAGAAAACTGCGTTCTCAACGGGAAAGGGTCTGTGGCAATTTAAAGTAATGCCGTTTGGGTTGTGCAATGCTCCAGCAACGTTTGAAAGGCTGATGGAACTTGTACTTACCGGGCTAATTGGCGACGCCTGTCTGGTCTACTTGGATGATATCTTTTTTTTGTTGTCATATCGAAGTTCTGTTCACGAAAGTACAGCAGTGACACCAGCTTTCGCAAACTTTGGAAGGGAATTACGGCTGCCTGCGGACCTGATCACCGGAATACCACCTGATGCCCCACGCAGTATAACCGATTATGCAAATGACTTGCGGAACAAAATGAATGACATTTATGAGCACGTCAGACAATCGGGCCAGCAAATGTCTGAGAAAATGAAAACCCGGTACGACCGCAAAATGAACAATAAAGGGTTCAACGAAGGTTCATTAGTGTGGTTGCATAATCCAGTCCGCAGCAAAGGGAAATCTCCTAAGCTTCAAGCTAAATGGAACGGCCCGTACCGGATTGTGACCAGGATCAACGATGTAACCTACCGGATACAGAAAGGCGCAAGAGGGACTCCTAAGAACGTCCATGTGGATCGCCTAGCGCGTTATTATGGGGCCGATAATGCTCGGGACGAGCATGTCTTAGGAGGGGGGCAGTGTTACGCGCTCCAGTAGACGACACAACTAGCGCCATCTAGTGTCAGGAACGAGAGCGAGGGGAGCGTTGCAGTTTATGACATCAGAAATCTTTCGACCAACAGCGCCACCCGAAGAACTAGAAAATCTATACTCGAACTCTCGGTACCTTGCGCGTGTTTACTTGAACATTCCGGATATTTTGCTAATTTAAATAAATAGGTGGCGCAAGATGCGATCGAGACAGAGTTGAACTCGGCGACACAAGCGAAGCTTCGGAGCGGAATTAAGTGAATTAGTGTGTAAATTTTTATTTAAATTAAAGTTAAAACACTAATAATTATTATTAGTGTTTTAACTTTAATTTGTGTAAAGTAAATTAAAGTGTTAATTTAGGTAATTTTATCGGCAATTTTTATTGTCACGAACCTCAAACTCGTAACAGTACGTTCAATCTCTTTCATGCTGATGACCTCAGTGTCATCAAGGTCCGTGTTTGGCGTGCCAGTCACGGCATCACCCCCGGATCCTTCACTAAGATCATGACACGCATACATTTCTCTATAAAATTCGCTCCATCGCTCCATAACGTCCGATTTTTCTGAGAGGATATCATTGGTTTTCGAAAGCACTTTGTTCATTCTTAAGGCTGTCGCACCACTCCGGGACCTTCCAACCTCTTTCCAGAAGAGTTTTGAGTTTTCCTTAAAGTTATGCGACAACCTTTCGTCCGCTTCTATTCTACACCTTTCATGTACTTCCTCAAACAATGTTTTCGCATGAACTTTCTGCAGCTTATATCTTTCTTTCATCTTCTCTCATACCGATACCTGGGTATGTCACAGAACATCGGTATCGATGAGGCTGGTGTGAAACAGTCAGTTTTTTTTTTTGCGGATGGAATATCATCTAATGACGCCTTTCGCTCTGGGTGGAGCGTAAGGGAGTGTCAGACTTTTACTGACTAAAAACCATCCGTGTTCCTTCAGTGCCCTTACGTTCCGAAGCCGCGGTATCTCTTTCGAACAGCCCGCAGCCCCGGCAGGCGTCGGCCCTTGCGGGCCCCTTCACGCTGCTGACAGCTCTTTGAGGCGCGCGTGGAACAAAACGCGCCGTCGACACGGCCTGTCGTCGTTAAACGGACGGACGGCGAGCTACCCATTGCTCGCCGTCCATAGGCCCGCGCCTACGGTGGCCGGGGGCCACGACGTAGCCTCCGACGCCCGGGGCGTCTCCCACGGCGGCCGGGGAGGAAAGCTGCTGCTCTCTCCTTCTCCCGCTCCGCCACCTCCTTCGCTAGCATCACTGCTTCTCAGAAGGTGGTGACGGCATCCCATTCCGTCTCGCTCCAGACCATGGCTTCGACCAGGGCTTGACGTGAGAGGTCGCCGCCGCCTATCGCCGCTACGAGGACACGGCGGTGCTCCGCCCAAGCAGGGCACACCTCCACGGTGTGTTCCATCCACCGTGTCCTCCAGTCTATCCTCGCAGTGGGAGCACCCGGGCGTTTCCTCCCGCCCGATTCGGTGCAGGAACCTCCCGAACACACCGTGTCCAGTGAGGACCTGCGTCAGGCGGAAGGTGAGGATGCCGTAGCGACTCTCAAGCCACTCCTCAAAGAGGGGTCTTATCGCCGCTATAGTGGCGTGCCCAGCACGGGGTTGCGACAGTCGCTCTCTCCATGTCGCCATGAGATCGTGCCGGAAGTCTGTCTGCTGCGTGACAACTTGCCGCGGCAGCGGGGTTTCCCCCTGGCATAGTGCCTCCGCGCGCCATTCGTGCAGGTGCGCGAGGACTATCGCCTCCAGATCCCATGGCGGCAATCCGGCAAGGAGGCTCGCCGCCTCGCGGGAGATCATGCGGTAGCCGCGAACCATTTTCATGGCAACCACCCTTTGGGGCGCGTTCAGGTGGTGGACGGCAAGCCGCGCCAAACCACGCGCCCACACTGGGGCCCCGTAAAGGGCCATGGACGGCACGATCCCCGTGTAGAGCCTCCGGCAGGAGCCGCCTGAAGGCAGCCCCGGTCCGTTCCAGTTTGGGAGCCAAACGTCGGAAGTGCTCAACGAAGTTCCATCGGCCGTCGAGGACGAGTCCTAGGTACTTCAGCGTCGACTCGACGCCGATGGATACCCCTCCTACCATCACTGAAGATCCCGGTGGTGGCCTGTTCCGAGAACCATGGAAGTGTATGGCCTCGGACTTGTGCAAAGCCACCTCGAGACCCAGTTGCCGAATCCTCTCAACGACTATCGAACCCCGCGTGTCATAGTTTCCGCCGCCGCCTCGTACGACCTCCCTTGTGCCAGTACCAGCGTGTCATCAGCGTAGCAAACTACGCTGACGCCGGTAGGGAGGTCGGCGCGCAGCACCCAGTCGTAACCGATGTTCCACAGAGGTGACCTCAGAACCGAACCGGGCCCGCAGGACAGCCTCCCGGAGGGCGGTCTTCGCCGCTCTGTATCCCTCGTACATAACCGCCTCAATGGCTGCCGCATTCGGTGGACGAATGCGGAGCCTGCGATGCCTGGCGTACAGGTGTCGCGCGGCGACACACGCCTCGCGCAGAGACGTCAGCTCACGCGACCACCAATACACCTGACGCCGGGCGCTTCCTGGCCAGACGCGGGGCATTGCCACGTCTCATATCTCGGACATGGCCTCCTGGAACCACCCTGCCTCATCATTGACGTCGGCAGGCCTGTCCGGTGATGACACCTAGGCCTGCACGATCGAGGCCACCAGGAGGAGCTCCCGGTCCAGCTGCTTCAGCGCCCAACGCGGACCACTCGGGGCCTGTTGGACCGGCGCGCTCGAGGGCTGGGTGGAGACGTCAAACCGTATGTACCGGTGGTTGGAGTAGCTCTCCACCCCCTCAATGGCACGCGGCGACAGAGCGGGGCTAGCGAACGAGATGTCCACCACCGACTCGCCGCGCATCCGCACACAAGTGGGGACAGAACCCCGATTTAGGACGACCAGGCCTGTCTCCAGAGCCCAATTTTCCACCATCCTACCCCGCACACCTGTACGACGAGAACCCCAAGCCAAGTTCTTGGCATTGAAGTCCCCGAGGACAAGTACGGGGAGGGGATAACTTCCGACGACGACTGCTTTCAGCTCTGCAAGAGAGTTGTGGAGCTCGGCGAGAGATCGGTTCGGGGAGAAGTACACCCCCACAACGACGAACTCCCCGAACCGTGCTGCTACGCACCCCTGACCCCGCCTGACACCTTCAAGGGTCGAACAGTCAGTTTTCGACGTGTTTTATGCACGCTTGACCAAAGTGCTTAACAGCCTTTTGTCCGGACCGGCCCAAAAAAATTGACGCATTTCTGGCTGCCATTGTCACGTTTCTTTTAGAACGAACTGACGTAACGCGCGTTTTGTTTGTTTTAAAGGGATGAATTTGCAAAAGCTTAATATGATTATATTGCTTCAAATATGTTTTTAATATGAAACTGTTATTAAATGAATTACTGCGTTACTTACCAAAAATTGAAATGTAAAATATAACAAAAACGTTTATATAACTTTTAACTTTAACTTTTAAAATTTATACAACAAAAAAATTTATATAAATTATTATAACAAACACATTTTTCGCGATGTACCGGAAGATTTTACGTTGTTTATAGGAACAGACAATATTATTTAAGAAACAAAAAACAAAACATGTGCTGACCTAGAACTGTGAATAATAGCAGTATTTAAATATTGTTATCACATCTAAATTGAGATTTTGTAAGTTACGCCTTTTGACACTCGGCTCATATCTGAGGTCTATGTCCGTTTTTCTCAATCGATTCGGCACAGATAACTTGCATTATGGTAGCATTCTCAAATACGAAGTATGTAGATATATTTACATAGTTGATGTGTTCATGTATATCTTTACTTATAACATTAAAGTAATTGTGATTGGCTTATTTTATGACTAAGTAAAGTGAAGATGTAAGAGGAAATTGAATAATGTTTTGGAACTAAAATACATTTGTAGACCTGTACAACAATACAAACGGCCTTTATGGAAAGACGGCTGTTGTGTCTCGCCAGCAACGCAAATTCAGGAATTTACATTTAGAAAAAGCCAAAATTAGAGGCTATTTAGGCGTTGATTAAGTGCCAAGCTCAAAAATTAGGTGCTCTAAAATTTAAACCGCAACGAACTGTTGAAATTTGCGTTGCTGGCAAAACTTATCGCTAGCAACGCAATGACGATAATAGATATACGATAAATATTTCGATAAATATATCGATAAATATTTATAAACGAGACTAACTTTCGAAGACCATGTGAGCAAATTGCTCGAAGAGGGGAGGGTCAAAAGTACTCGGATACCTAGACGTGCATGTATGAAGAAGTTAATGAACCTGAAAGAAGCGAAAGAGGTATGTAAGGATCGTGACACTTGGCGATCTGTTCTCTCTGGCTACCCCGTTAGGGATTGTGCGTGACGATAAGTAAGTAAGTAAGTACGTTGCGGTTTAAATTTTAGAGCACCAAATTTTTGAATTTGGCACTTGATTAGCGCCTAAATAGCCTTTAATTTTGGCTTTTTCCAAATGCAAATTCCTGATTTTTCGTTGCTGGCGATACACAACTAAAGACGGCTTAAACGATTGTAGTTACCTTTTTCAATACCTAGATATACATACATTGTAAAAAGTCAAGCACACAATGGTGTAGGTACAAGTAAAATGTCTAATATTTTCTTAAGTCTAAATGTTTGTTATAATTTTAATTGAAAGTAATTTTCACTTCACCATCCCGCTCAATTGCGAAATAAAAAATATTACTCCATTTTTTAATCCTAAAACTTATAGGTACCTAAAACTGGAAGTTAGTATGATGCCGTGAAACATTAGCACATTTTAGAACAGAAGATTATTAGACAGAACGAAATTATAAGAATACTGTGACAGTGCAATCTTGAAAATACATTTTCCCAAAATCTTTAATAAGTTACTTTATTTTTAGAAAGACATTTTTTGTCACAATAGTAAAATATAATTTGTTAAAATTATAACAGACTACTTTTCAAGTTAGGCTGGTTATATACATACGGAATTCCGAACGCAGCAAGTCATAAAATCAAGGACCCGTCACACACGTACGTGTGTTTGACGTGTACATGTGTTCGACCCGTTCAAAATTCCGTATGTATGTGGCCGGCCTTACAGTCACACGAGTAGATACTTACTTACTTACTTATCGTCACGCACAATCCCTAACGGGGTAGCCAGAGAGAACAGATCGCCAAGTGTCACGATCCTTACATACCTCTTTCGCTTCTTTCAGGTTCATTAACTTCTTCATACATGCACGTCTAGGTATCCGAGTACTCTTGACCCTCCCCTCTTCGAGCAATTTGCTCACATGGTCTTCGAAAGTTAGTCTCGGTCTACCTCGACACCTTTTAATATTTACTTTCGCTCTATATGTTTTCTTCACCATTCGGTCTTCACTCATTCGTTCGACGTGCCCAAACCATTGGAGTACGCCCCTATCAATTTTTGTGATAAGGTCATCTTTCAATCCTGCCATATTGCGAATCTCTTCGTTTCACTTTCGGTCGGCTATGGTAACGCCACACATTTTACGAAGAGATCGCATCTCCACTGCATTCAACTTGCTTTTATGCTTCTTCTGGCATACCCAGGTTTCGCTGCCATATAACAAAGTCGGTACCAACACTGCGTTATGTATTGCAAGGCGTGCACTCTTCACCACGCCTTGCCTTTTTACTAATGCATTCAGGGCACCATTGACATTGTTTCCGGCAGCGACACGCCTATCCACATCTAAATCACATCTTCCATCCCGGCTGAAAGCACTCCCCAAGTATACAATTTCATTTACCTGTTCTAGACATTCCTGATTTACCCATATTTCACATTTCGTTCTCTCTTCGTCCTTTTCAAATACCAGAACCTTAGTTTTATTAGCATTCAAACGGAGACCTTTAATTTCACATTCCTCTTTCATACACGTGACTAATGCCTGCAGTTCTGCTTCTGATGGTGCAATAAGCACTGCATCATCAGCATACAGCAGACAATTAACTTTTATGTCACCCAATTTCACACCCAGACAGCTATCTTTCAGCTTCTGTAAACAGCTGTCGAGATACAGTATGAACAGCCAGGAAGACATGACACAACCCTGTTTTACGCCCGCTTGGACGCTAAACATGGGTGACAGGTCATGCCCTACCCGCACACAGGCTTTACAGTCATAGTAAAGTGACTGCACAGCCCTTAACAATCGACCATCCACACCATATCCCGGCTATCCTGTCTGCAGCAGCAGTTTATGGTGAAGATCTTGTTTAGCATACAAAATTAATTTTTAATACAAAGTTTCGAGGCTATGCTACTTACGTACTTAGTACGTTCATGATAAAAATAGTGTTAAACTATCAAAATTAAACTAGCATACAAAATTTCGTGACCCTGCTACTCCCCTTGAAGAGTGCCCTAGTGAGAAGGCAGTCCTGGCTGCAGCATCAGGTTATATCCATAATATTATTGAATTGTCACTGGAGTTACAACATACAAATTTCAACTCAATCAAACATCGGGAAGTGGCTCAAATCTTATTTGCAATATGTGAACTTAACACACATACCTACCTACTATATATCAACCCACACACATACCTACAAATGTTTAGTAAAAGCTTATAATAACAATAAAAAGGTAAAAACATACCGTGTAGTACCCTCTTCTTATTAAAAAAAGGATCATAGGAGTGCAGACTGAGTATAAAAAAGTGTCCATAAAAACCGTTAAATAAGGGTGGCGCCACTAATGTTAATGGGATAGACGACTTTTTCGAGGTTATATTTACTAAATAAAATTATTTTAGATTTTAGAGCTACTGAGCAGTTTAGCAACACACTTCACACCGTTGACAACTGCTAAGTTCATTTCATGTAGCTTTTTCCCGTAGCTATTACAGTGCCATTGTGGAGAGTTTTTGAACTATTATTTATTGTTTTAGATGGACACTTTTTCAACTATTCTCCTATGCTCCTATGAGAGATTGTTAGAAATAGAAATAGAAACTTTTTTATTCAATGTAGATTATAAAAATACTTATTGAACGTCACTTTTTTAATTTACCACTGGTTCGCAAAAAAAAACCTCTGTCCTGGGAAGAACCAGCAAGAAACCCAGCGGGACTTTTTTTTTAATAATAGCTTACAATCATGTTTACAATCAACAACACAAGATAAATTAGAAATAGCTTGGTAGCGATCACCCTTCCCAGGGGTTATTATCATCTATAAATTCCTTAATATTATAATAACCCTTTTTATACAAACTTAGTTTAATAACATTTTTGAACTTTGTGTATGACAAATTTTGTATATTTTCTGGGATTTTGTTGTAAAAGCGTATACATCGCCCCAAGAATGAATTACTGACTCGGTGGAGTCGAGTAACAGGTACTACCAGCTTGTGTCTGTTCCTAGTATTTACAGAATGAATATCACTTATTTTCGCAAAACTACTTTTATTTTTGTGTACGTACATTACATTTTCATAAATGTATTGAGAGGCCAGAGTTAATATATTAATTTCTTTAAATTTTTGTCTCAGTGACTCTTTTGGTTTTAAATTATATATTGCTCGAATGGCCCTCTTCTGTAAAATAAATATAATTTCAGTGTCAGTCGCGTGTCCCCATAGCAAAATACCATACGACATAATGCTATGGAAATAACTGAAGTAAACTGTTCTCCTTGCCTCTTCACTCCATAAGCTAAATGATCTGCGCTTTCATTTCCTTGTACACCAATATGTGACGGAGTCTATAAAAATTTTACTTCCAAATTATTTTCTTTCAATTTCCACCACAAACTTTTGATTTCATATTTGATGAAAGACGTTTTAGCATCTAAAGTTCTTGCCTTCAGTGCCTTCAAGACACTCATGCTATCGGAGATCAGTAACCATTTATTAGATACATTTGGATGTTCTTCTATATATTTAAGAGCGATTATGACAGCATAACATTCTGCAGTGTATATGCTTGCTGATGCAGGAATGGAAAGGCCACGTCCAGTTTTAGTTGAGGTATGTAAAATGCACAGGCTACTTTATTTTCTACTTTGGAACCATCTGTGTAAATTTGTCGATATTCATCATATGTAGATATAAGTTCATAAACCTCTTCTTTTCTTTTCAATTTTTCATCAATGTTTATGTGTATATCACTGAATTTACTTTCATAATTCCTCTTTTAACAAGGCCAAGTATGTGTGCTTTTGTGAATATTATATTGTTCATCATATTGTATCACTTCATGAAAGTCATGGAGTATAAATGGGGCTGAGTTAGATATAGGAGACATACTATTATAGTAAAATAATACTTTTTGAAAAAGAGGATGATCAGACAAAGAATTAATATTTAATAAAACCAGATATTAAAACCTAAGTAAAATAGGAGGAATAAGACATTCAGCCTGTAAAGAAGCAATAGGAGTTGTTCTCATGGAGCCGGTAATAATTCTTAAATTCTTATTTTGTATGGTGTCGACCTCCCGTCCGCCAGCACAAATTGCACAGCAGATGAAAGCTGTCCCAGACGCGAGGCTCACCGTACTTGACCATTTCAGCAGTAACGCTGTCTAGTCCCGCAGCCTTACCACATTTCAAACTTCGAATCGTACGTTCAATCTCTTTCATGCTGATGACCTCAGTGTCATCAAGGTCCGTGTTTGGCGTGCCAGTCACGGCATCACCCCCGGATCCTTCACTAAGATCATAACACGCATACATTTCTCTATAAAATTCGCTCCATCGCTCCATAACGTCCGATTTTCTGAGAGGATGTCATTGGTTTTCGAAAGCACTTTGTTCATTCTTAAGGCTGTCGCACCACTCCGGGACCTTCCAACCTCTTTCCAGAAGAGTTTTGAGTTTTCCTTAAAGTTATGCGACAACCTTTCGTCCGCTTCTATTCTACACCTTTCATGTACTTCCTCAAACAATGTTTTCGCATGAACTTTCTGCAGCTTATATCTTTCTTTCATCTTCTCTCATACCGATACCTGGGTATGTCACAGAACATCGGTATCGATGAGGCTGGTGTGAAACAGTCAGTTTTTTTTTTGCGGATGGAATATCATCTAATGACGCCTTTCGCTCTGGGTGGAGCGTAAGGGAGTGTCAGACTTTTACTGACTAAAAACCATCCGTGTTCCTTCAGTGCCCTTACGTTCCGAAGCCGCGGTATCTCTTTCGAACAGCCCGCAGCCCCGGCAGGCGTCGGCCCTTGCGGGCCCCTTCACGCTGCTGACAGCTCTTTGAGGCGCGCGTGGAACAAAACGCGCCGTCGACACGGCCTGTCGTCGTCAAACGGACGGACGGCGAGCTACCCATTGCTCGCCGTCCATAGGCCCGCGCCTACGGTGGCCGGGGGCCACGACGTAGCCTCCGACGCCCGGGGCGTCTCCCACGGCGGCCGGGGAGGAAAGCTGCTGCTCTCTCCTTCTCCCGCTCCGCCACCTCCTTCGCTAGCATCACTGCTTCTCAGAAGGTGGTGACGGCATCCCATTCCGTCTCGCTCCAGACCATGGCTTCGACCAGGGCCGGACGCGAGAGGTCGCCGCCGCCTATCGCCGCTACGAGGACACGGCGGTGCTCCGCCCAAGCAGGGCACACCTCCACGGTGTGTTCCATCCACCGTGTCCTCCAGTCCATCCTCGCAGTGGGAGCACCCGGGCGTTTCCTCCCGCCCGATTCGGTGCAGGAACCTCCCGAACACACCGTGTCCAGTGAGGACCTGCGTCAGGCGGAAGGTGAGGATGCCGTAGCGACTCTCAAGCCACTTCTCAAAGAGGGGTCTTATCGCCGCTATAGTGGCGTGCCCAGCACGGGGTTGCGACAGTCGCTCTCTCCATGTCGCCATGAGATCTTGCCGGAAGTCTGTCCGCTGCGTGACAACTTGCCGCGGCAGCGGGGTTTCCCCCTGGCATAGTGCCTCCGCGCGCCATTCGTGCAGGTGCGCGAGGACTATCGCCTCCAGATCCCATGGCGGCAATCCGGCAAGGAGGCTCGCCGCCTCGCGGGAGATCATGCGGTAGGCGCGAACCATTTTCATGGCAACCACCCTTTGGGGCTCGTTCAGGTGGTGGACGGCAAGCCGCGCCAAACCACGCGCCCACACTGGGGCCCCGTAAAGGGCCATGGACGGCACGATCCCCGTGTAGAGCCTCCGGCAGGAGGCGTTTGGCCCCCCCAGGTTCGGCAGGAGCCGCCTGAAGGCAGCCCCGGTCCGTTCCAGTTTGGGAGCCAAACGTCGGAAGTGCTCAACGAAGTTCCATCGGCCGTCGAGGACGAGTCCTAGGTACTTCTGCGTCGACTCGACGCCGATGGATACCCCTCCTACCATCACTGAAGATCCCGGTGGTGGCCTGTTCCGAGAACCATGGAAGTGTATGGCCTCGGACTTGTGCAGAGCCACCTCGAGACCCAGTTGCCGAATCCTCTCAACGACTATCGCAACCCCGCGTGTCATAGTTTCCGCCGCCGCCTCGTACGACCCCCCTTGTGCCAGTACCAGCGTTTCATCGGCGTAGTAAACTACGCTGACGCCGGTAGGGAGGTCGGCGCGCAGCACCCAGTCGTAACTGATGTTCCACAGAGGTGGCCTCAGAACCGAACCGGGCCCGCAGGACAGCCTCCCGGAGGGCGGTCTTCGCCGCTCTGTATCCCTCGTACATAACCGCCTCAATGGCTGCCGCATTCGGTGGACGAATGCGGAGCCTGCGATGCCTGGCGTACAGGTGCCGCGTGGCGACACACGCCTCGCGCAGAGACGTCAGCTCACGCGACCACCAATACACCTGACGCCGGGCGCTTCCTGGCCAGACGCGGGGCATTGCCACGTCTCATATCTCGGACATGGCCTCCTGGAACCACCCTGCCTCATCATTGACGTCGGCAGGCCTGTCCGGTGATGACACCTAGGCCTGCACGATCGAGGCTACCAGGAGAAGCACCCGGTCCAGCTGCTTCAGCGCCCAACGCGGACCACTGACGGACTGGGTGGAGACGTCAAACCGTATGTACCGGTGGTTGGAGTAGCTCTCCACCCCCTCAATGGCACGCGGCGACAGAGCGGGGCTAGCGAACGAGATGTCCTCCACCGACTCGCCTCGCATCCGCACACAAGTGGGGACAGAACCCCGATTTAGGACGACCAGGCCTGTCTCCAGAGCCCAATTTTCCACCATCCTACCCCGCACACCTGTACGACGAGAACCCCAAGCCAAGTTCTTGGCATTGAAGTCCCCGAGGACAAGTACGGGGAGGGGATAACTTCCGACGACGACTGCTTTCAGCTCTGCAAGAGAGTTGTGGAGCTCGGCGAGAGATCGGTTCGGGGAGAAGTACACCCCCACAACGACGAACTCCCCGAACCGTGCTGCTACGCACCCCTGACCCCGCCTGACACCTTCAAGGGTCGAACAGTCAGTTTTCGACGTGTTTTATGCACGCTTGACCAAAGTGCTTAACAGCCTTTTGTCCGGTGTGAATAAGACATACGCATATAACGGCTGGGTCATGCCTGTCTTCATGTATACCTTTGGCATACTCAGGTGAAGTCAGACTGAACTAAACGCCCTGGATAGAAAAGTCCGCACTACAATGACGTCCCATAGGATGCATCATCCGAGATCGTAGGTAATGAGGCTGTACTTGCCGCGAAAGCATGGTGGGCGTGGCTTCTTGAGCGCGCTCACCATGCATAATCGCTAAGTGTGCAGCCTCCGTCATTACTTCCTGGCGAGATTGGATGATCCATTCTATAATGACGTCATTTCTAGTGATAAAGGACTCATCCCTCTATCCCTAGCCAACGAGCAATGGCAGGACCCGGCAGTACAGAGCATTTCCGACCGTATGGAAGAAGAAGGAGCTCCACGGGATGTACTACAGGGCTCTACATGAGCCCCACGTAGATACAGCCCCCTCCCTCAACTGGCTACGTTTCGGTGACCTCTTCGGGGAAACCGAGGGTTTTGTCTGTGCAATACAGGATCAGGTTATTAAGACCAACAATTATCGGATGGCACTGTCGACGTCTGAGGAGCTTGTCGCCATCCCGGTGAGTCGCTTAGGCGTGTCATCTCCGGTTGTTCGGCGCTTCATTAGCTCGCTCTGAAATACGGTCTCGTGGACCGGAAATTGCCGTATTACAAGTACTTGCCGGAAGCCGTGCTCGAAAATGACCGCCCCAGGCTCTACTGGGACCGAGTCATCATCATGGACAGGCCTATTCTTGCGAATAAGCCTGATATTGTGCTGATGGACCGGGCACTGTCAAGGATATTTTTGTCGACATTACCATTCCGTATGACGAGAACCTCGTGAAAGCCGAAACAGATAAACGAACAAAATATCTGGACCTGGCTCACGAGGTGACCGACATGTGGGGTGGTATGCCGGCCGAAATTATTCCTGTAGTCGTCTCTGCGAATGGGCTAATCCCAGTCAGCCTCTCGGGTCATCTGAGGCGACTGGGACTCCGTGACGGACCGCTCCGGGCTCAAATGCAGAAGGCGGTGCTCCTCGATACTGCCCGCATCGTCCGTCGATTTCTTTCCCTTTCCTCCTAACCCTCGGCCATTTGATCTTATTTTTTTTTATTATTTTTTTTTGTATTTATTTTATTTTATTGATATTTATGTATATTTATATTTTCATTTTAACTTAAAATTATATATTTATAGAACCCAACCAGGTGAGAAATTTATATAGATACCCCAAAAATAATAATTTAAAAAAGGCGTCTATCACGTTTCAAGGTTCCTGCGTTTTTTCTGTCAATATCAAAATTTGTTTTGGTTTTTTTATTTAACTGGCTTTACGGCTCCGGGTTCTAGCTCTTCTGAGCCTATCATTTCTTTCGGGATCTTCATTTTTATAGATTTTTTCAACACAATATGCTCATGTACCACATTAAAAATGAAGGGAAGTTTTAGAAAGATTTTGACGACAGCTAAACCCAACACATCAAGGGAACAAGTATTCTATGACATACTTAACTATACTAAAACATAATGATTTCTTATATTTACGCGATTTACGCGATATTACGCAATATTTAGATAATTTTGTTTTTAAATTTGTTTTTTATCTATGGTAACCGCTGTTAACTATGACATTTGGACGTTCAACATCTCAGTCCCCCCCGCGACCATGGGTGCTGTAAAGCGCTCGAAACGTCGGGTATTTATAGTAAAATATACGCGATAAAATCCGTAAAAACTAGTATTATTTCAATATTATAAAACATTTTGTGCGTTTAAATATTATACGCGTCACACTTATAATTGTAATGAGAAAGAGTTTGTGAGCTTGCGCAAGTACACTCCAGTACTACTAGGTTGACAAATAAGTTTTCAGAATAAGACACTTCTCATGTCTATTGAGTTGAGGAACATACATAGCCCTAAAGAGGGCTCCTCAGTGAGTTATAGAAATATGTTCTATTTTTTTTTTTCGAATCTCAAATTCGTCAGTAGCTAAAGCCAGAATTAGTTTATGATTCATAGGCTGCATGGTCTAAGACTTTTCCCTGCTTTGTTTTGCAAATTTAACAACAAAAAAGTCTATGACTCACAAAAGAATATGGCGGCTGTCGTTTCACCAGCCGATATGACGATTCAAAAGAATTCTCAAATTTTAGTGAATGTGGAAGAAGCGCTAGCTGATTTACTTGTTGTATCGTATTGTTCTGAGGACAAAAAATTTCAAGGGGTGCTTCTAGACTCCAGTAAAGGGTTGGTATTAGCGGATTACTTAAGAAATGCCATTATCGATTATTAGAACAATCCAATAAGTTTCTGTATAATTCTTCATTATTTTACAGTAATTTACCATTTGGAGTATATAGTCTTCATCCAGCTTTTAGTAAAGAGACTGAAACTGCCGTTAAGAAAGATGATAAACTACATTCCGTTAGTCAGAGGTTTACGTATCAAGAACACCAATACGCTGATGAAGACACTCAAAAATCGAACAAATTAGGATCCAAAGGCAAGTCTCAGCCTAGACAAAGGATGACAGTGAGACTGAGACCCAGGAAAGTTTTATGCTCTAATTGCCAAGGCATTTGCAATGAAAACAATGAAAACGTAGACGTGTCTAAGAAACGCAAACTAGATTGCGATGACGACACTCCTCAGGTTAGTTCCGTAACTTCAAAAGTTGAAAACAAGCGCTATATGAGTAGCAGCAGTATGCTTATACCTAAATTATCTAGGCTTCAGACTAATGACGTCAGTGTCGTAAAATCGACAAACATGAATGAAAAGAAAATGAGAACTGTTAAAAGTGAAAAATCAATGGAGAGTGAAAAAACAACGCGTGAACTGGCATTTGTTAGTGTGTCTGATGGCAATATTTGTGATGAAAGTGATTCGAAGGAAGACAATGATGTGTCGTTTAGTTCGTTGTTTTCAAGTGCGCGGACATTAAAAATCTGTTTTGGAGAGGGTGAGGGCACAGTGGTTAAAATTCCGCCCTTAACTGGAGACTACAATGAAGATTCGGGTGTGTCTTGCGATATGGGGAAACCGCCTAAACCTGATTCTAAAGCTGTGAAAAAAGCCCTTAAGAAGGCTAAAAAGCAAGCAAAAAGGAATAATGTAATGGAAAAAGAAGAGGAATTTCATGATCAATCTCCTAAACATATTGGTGCATTGTCACCACATAATAACATGGCTGATAACCCACCCATTGATCCCTTAGAAAGAAAACATAGGCACAAAATGAAACACAAGAAGAAACACAAAGTGACTAAAAAACGAGATGAGAATAGCAGTAAAGGTGATGGGGATGGTATGGACTACTTTAGTAATATAAAGGAACACTGTCTAAAGCAAAAGCTGTCAATCAGTCTAAGGAGGCTGAGTTGTAACTCTTATGAGAAACGTAATGAACAGGAAATTGATGTATCTGATGATTGGGAAAGTGAAACAGTGCCAGACTTTCCTGCAAATACTACTGAAAGCATAGGTGGAAGGCTACTGCGTGTTTCCCCTGGTGATATAGTTTGGGGAAAAGTGGTTGGATTCCCTTGGTGGCCAGGTAGAGTGCTGAGTGTTACACCTACTTCTAGAGCTCACGTTGCTTGGTATGCATCTTCAACATCATCATTGATGCCCTGTGACAGCTTGAGCCCATTTTTAGAAGATTACAAGGTATGTGCATAGTAGGATAGGTATTATAATTTGTTTTCTAAACATAACTACAAATCACAGTTATTATACTAAAATATAAAGTTCACCTTAAAAAGAACTTTTTTTTCATTTCTTAAAATGTAGGTTTGTACAATAGAATTTTGATAACTCGAGCCTTGTTAGTAGTAATCCTCAATAAGTCGAAAAAAAATACCTTCCCTTCCACTGAAACCCTAAATATGCGGTATCTCGAATTATTTGGACTTTGCACATTGAACAAAATTTTATTCCCCTTCAAAGTATTGGATAGCCTTCCGAAGAACAAACAAATTGTTAAAGTAATTTTACATAGATGTGTTGCTATTTTTTTGAACTTTGGCTGCACATTTGGCCTTCAGTCAAAGGTTTTGATTATACTGCCAAAACATTGGTACGACTTTCCATTGACGTCCGTCGAATTGGAGGTTGGAGGGGGGTGGGGGGAGTGCGGGGGGGGGGGAGGTGTACTACTCCCCCTTAAAAGGAAAAGTTGCGGAGCCCCCCCCCCCTTTTTGAGTTTTTTCAATTTTAATTCTGAGGAAATTTTATTTTTTATGGATAAGTGTAAAAAACATGGGACCTCTTGGGGGGAAGGGGGTACCCTCTAAGGAAGGGGGAACCCCCTTCACCAAAAATAAATAGAGGGACTCATTCAGAGGGATTTCTGTATCTATTTTGAGACTGCAATGTCTCCGGCGCTGCGGGAAGAGCAGCCTCTACGCTTTTGCGTAATAAATCGCAGGCGGAGGCTGCTCTCCCTACGCGCCTCCGGCTCTATAAAAACACTCTAGGGGTAGGACAAACTCGTACCACGTCGAGTCGGGGTCTATTGATTCGGTTCCTTGACATAAGTTGAACTTAACCTATTTTATTTGTTATCTGTCCTAATAGGTGTGTACTGTTTTATACACATTTTTTTTATACAATTTTATACATATATTGCTTTAATTAATTCTTAGAAATCGTCAGTTTTACGTTACGTCCCACAAGCCGGCAAAAAAAGGTAAACACTACACATTTCAATTTTAATAGCTCATAATGATAATAATTCTGTAATTTAAATATAAACCGTTAAATATATGTGTATGCATGAAAACTATTTAAATGAGTACAAAATATAATTATTTACGTAAAATGTACAATACAATGCTAACGAACGTATGACAACTTAACCGTACGGAAAACGAACATTCAATGGCGAGAATTCGATGTAATCTGTGGTAAGGATTGACGTAAATATTACGCTTTTCCGCATGTTGAAACTTTACGTGTGTGCTTATATTAATGTAACCTTTCTGTAAAAAAAATATCAACCCCCAACTTGACGGACGTCAATGGAAAGCTTAGAGAAAACATTAAAATGTTTTTGTATGGCAGCAATATAGCACATGTCATAATTTGTATACATTAGTATTTTGTACTAAATTGATCAATATGTTTTCAGAATAGGGCACTTATTAATATAAGTTATAGAAATGCATCCAATTGTTTGCTAATCTTAAATTTGTTAGTAGGCCAGAAAAACTAAATTAAAAACTATACCCAATACTTTTGGTGGAAATTTGATTTATGTGCAAAATGATGAAACTCTGACAAACTGAAATAGCCTCCCGAACAAGCTTGTTTCCGAAAAGTCTTCAGTACCATAGACCACGTACATACCCTGCGGCAGATTGTACAGAAGACCGACGAGTACAATCTGCCACTTTACCTTGCGTATGTGAATTATGAATAAGTCTTTGATTCCGTCGAAATTCGGGTGGTGCTACAGTCCCTTCAGTGGTGCTAGTGGTTGTCAGTATATCAAATAGATGAAGTATTTGTACAGTGGGGCTACGATGGCTATCCGAGTATAGAATTAGAGTTCGAAACCTATCCATCTGCAGAGAGGTGTAAGACAGGGTGATGTTATTTCCCCGAAACTTCACTGCTGCATTGGAAGACATTTTCAAGCTACTGAATTGGAAAGGATACATATTAACATCAATGGCTATTACATCACTCACCTTTGATTTGCCGACGATATTGTCCTTATGGTAGAATCGCTGGAGGACCTAAGCACTATGCTCAATGACCTCAATAGTGTCTCCTAACAGATAGGTCTTAAGATGAACATGGACAAAACAAAAATCATGTTCAATGTCCATGTCGCACCTATGCTGGTAGTTGTTTGGAGTATTAAGCTCGAAGTTGTTGACGAGTATATTTTAGGTGAACATACTCATCAAATAGACCACCAAAGCAACCCAAAGTCAGTGTATATCACAAGGCTAATGGGCCTTGGAAAACACATAAAGCCGTTGGTCCTGCACCTGTTCTCTTTGCAGTGGTGTTGGATTGTGGTCCAATTGAAGTATGGGAATCATGGAATGGGGAGTGCAACTATGCTTGTGCATACACTCAGGCACTATAATGCTGTTCTGCACAGATGGCTAATCGCTTTTAAGACTGGCAGCTGTGACCAAAATTAGGTCTGGAGTATGTTGTTAGTTGCATATATGTAAGTGCCTGATTTTAAGTAAAGTTCGGAATGGTTTTTGACAGACTTTAAATGTACAGCACTTCACAATTTTTTATTTTTGGTCTGAGACTGACAATATTTAAGTTACAAACATTTAAATTTTCTCTGGTGAAGGCTTAAGGTATAATATGTAAATTTATATATTTCTGTGAATTACCCCATGAATGACTTCCTTATCTTAGTCTCAATTTCAAATATATAATCTTATTTGTTAAACAAGGCATTCAATTTTAATCCTCAGAGGAGACAATAAATTTGCATTTCGGATTGCAATCGAGGATAGAATAAGGTGTCTGTGGGCTACAGCCTGAATTTGCAATCAGGTGTGCTTGTTTGTCACTGGTTGGGCGGCGGGCCTAAGGGTTCCGGAGTTCGATTCTCAGGTTGAGCCTTGACCCTATTGTGCGAGATGTTATACTAAGTGGACTGTATATGCGATGGCTTCTTATGCCTCAACAAGATGGCGGATGTTGCTCGCGGCACCTTGGACAATGCACTCGCTCTTCCAAAATCTTATGCTTGCCAAGGTTAGGAGGGAATTCTACTTGAGCACATTAGAAGAAAACAAAATGGGGCGGGTTAACTAACAAACAAAATGCTCAAGTAGGAATAAAATTACGGGAAACGCACTTACCGGGGTGTGATTCTGTTGCGGCGGACGATGATTCCGTTGCGGTGATGCGACGTGAGGTGGGTTCTTCTGGGGCACCCCAGAGATGTGATCCAGGCCAGTGGTGCGAAGGAAGAGAGCGGTGCGCGACGATATCTCACACTATGTGAGGCGGTTACTTCTGGGACGCGACTGTCCCAGGTGGTGTGGTTCAGACTAGCGGCGCGTGGCAAGAGGACGCTCGAGGGCAGCGCACGACCCTTTATTGTCTTTCCCACCAATCTTTTCCCACCAAGCACCTCGGTCGGGCGCGCTACTCATTGGTCGAAAGAATCGCGTCACCTTCTAGACTCCCCCCTTTCCCCTTTCAGTGTGTACAGAATGGATATTAGGTCAAATGATGGGTAAACGCTTGGCAATATACCCTCGAATAAAATTAAAATACACGAATCGTTTCCGCGTAACCAGTCACCCTTAAATCAATAAAATATAATAATAAATAATAGATATTATCTTGCTTTTCAGATTCGTTTTAACAAGAAAAAAAGAGGTCCATATAAAGAAGCTGTGAAACAGGCTACAATTGAAGCTAGAAGGATTGAACCTCACATGGATCCATTAGCAAGTCCCACTCACCCCAATTTGGCTACAGTCTCACCACGCCCTATTGATGTGTTCTCATAATTGTGACTGTACAATATTCATATCCGAATTTATTCAAATTGATGTGATAATTCAATAATTTCATTATTTGCACAAACTCATTGACCATTTAGATATAAGTAATTGATATTGGTTAATTATTAATTTTAAAAATATTGCTGTCTTTAATAAGTTATTCAAGGCATTGTAGTGAAAATTCCAAATCACACTTACTATATGTAAGGATATATACTTATATAAATGAGTGACTGTGTAATAATTTATTGAATCTTACTTTACTGTATAATTTCAATTACTTTGATAATTATGTTATATTACATACATGTAGAAACTTACATAAAGTCATGTTCTTGTTATGTTATATTTGAGTTTTATATTTTTCTGTTTATATTGTATAAAATAGGTATGTTATATATTTCATGTTTATTGTATAAATGTGTAGTTATTTAGTGTTACTTGTATTGCCATTCCTTGAAATCATTTAAACAAAGATTATATATATATTTTAGAAAGTTAGTCACTTTTAGATTCAAAAAGAAAATGAAGATTACATTATCTGTATTGCAGACTCCTTTGCCAATGTGTTTTATCAGAAAGTAGAAACTTATCCACACATATTGATACACTATATGCCACCAGTCTGCACCTGTATTAGCGTTCTAGTAATGGTGTCTAGAGAATTTTTGTAAGCAAAATTGATGCTATTTGTGTATTAAATACCCATGCATGTAAAAAATTAATATTTAAAGGTGGTATAATAAAATACATATTGGAGCCTAGAGATAACATTATCGCCAGCTGTCATCAAAGCAGAGGTATTTACTTATTGTGAAAAAATTAGTTATCTTTTATTTTAGATAATGCATTACATCACTTGATGTATTCTGTTTGGTTGAAGGCCTTACAGCCAATGCCATAATGAATAAAGAAAAAAAATCCTTTGGCAACTTTAACCACTTTGTTATTTATTTTTAAGATTTAAATTGTTTTTTTTTCTCTTTTAAGTTAGGCATGGTATTTACTAACTACGCCTAGATTGCCACATTAATGTTACGTGTTCATTATTTTCAATTATAATGTTTTGTGTACATACTAACCTTAATAAATTTATAAAAATTACTAGGTTGGATTTAGAATCATTTGGCAGGAGTTTGGGGGAGTAAGGTAGTTAAAAAAAAAAGTAAAAAAGTTGTATTTTGTAGAGGTTTGGTCCCCGATTATAACAATCCACTCACATTAAAAAGTAATGTAATATTTTAGAGAAAATAAAAAAGAAACTATTATAACCTATAAATGGGTAAAACATGGAAAAACATATATACATACATACAAACATAGAATATACATAATTCTGTGTAAGTGCAATAAGGATGTAAGACAATGTCAAAGACTAGTGTCACATTATTATACTTCTATGGTATTTTTATTCTTCTATAGTCTATACCAGGAATGGCGAACCAATAGTACGCGTGCCATCAATGCGATCACGTGACAGAATATTTTGGACACGCCACCGATTACAAAGTTCACTATAAAGTATTATATTAGGAATGAACGAGAGTGATCCTAGTTACATCGTGGACTACTATTGCTAATGACGCATAGTTCGTTTCATTATCATCATCGTTACAGTTAAAGGGCTTCACAAGTCATCACCTCCTCCAAGGTATGCATCGTTCGTTTACGCATAGCATATTAGTCAATTTCGTTGACCAACTGTATTTAAAAGTTCATTTGTTATATTTACCCCAATATAAGTTATTTGTCATCTAATCTGCAACAACAGAAGTCACACTAATGTAACTATAATTTGAATTACGCGTATAATTGTAACATTTATTATACATTGCAAACTGTTATAATAATAAATGTCTCAACTCAAAACCCTGTATTTTTTGTAGTAAATAAAAAGTTTCGTTTCGATAGTATTTAGTACTATTATTTTTTCAATAATCACGATGTCAAAATTATTTTACGGCCCGTCTATTACCAAATTTAACATTTCTTTAGAAAAATGGCACGTTGATACTTAAAGGTTCGCCACCCCAGGTCTATACTATCTGAATAAATTATGTTTACTAACAGTAAAGAAATGATTGTTATATACTTTACACTCCTAAATCCTTTCAGTTGAGTTAGGTTAAAAGGCTGTGTTCATGGTTATTTTTTTACCGCCCAAATATATTTCAGCATCCAAAAATGCTTTCAGCTGAGTTAGATTAGAATTGTGTACTACGATGCGCTTCGCTTCCGCCACGGCCTTTGTGATATTTTTTTTACCGCCCAAAAATACATGAGCACCCAGAAATCCTTACAGTTGAGATAGGAGACACCTCCGCTCGCACCACCCCCACGTCCTCCCTGTACGAGATAAACGTTATCATTTTGAGGTTAGGACTATGGATTGATTATCTTTTTGATTTTTTTCAAGAACGGTGTATCACACTCCCAGTGTGTCTTTTTTTACCAAATTACTATTATGTTAGTATGTACACAAAACGTTCGGTTTTTAACGTCTTTTACTTGATAAAGAATTTAAATTTTTTCCACATAAGATCGTAATAAACAGGATTAGAACTATTTATTGTCATGTTACATTATAAATTATAAAGTAGGTAGGTATAAAACAAAAATTCAGAAACTATAGTATGTGCCAAATCGATTGAGAAAAACGGACAATGACCTTTCGGTCGTTTAACCAGGGGCCTTCAATATATAGGCACATTTTATATGTAGTACTTTCTTTATTTATAATGATTTTTTTATAATTATTGATATAATATATATATATTTATTAACTATTATTAAAAAGTTATGTAAAAGATCGCTGTGGAAGAAAAATCATCTATTGTTATAAAGTACTTTATTCATTTAACAACAAAAAGCATTAATTTATAACATATATAAAGATTCGAGTGATAACAACACCGAATAAGTATGTACTTATTCAAAAGATAAAACTTTATTTTCAATATTATATAAGAACTTCATTTTTATTCGGCGCATGCGGACCGGCCCAAAAAAATTGACGCATTTCTGGCTGCCATTGTCACGTTTCTTTTAGAACGAACTGACGTAACGCGCGTTTTGTTTGTTTTAAAGGGATGAATTTGCAAAAGCTTAATATGATTATATTGCTTCAAATATGTTTTTAATATGAAACTGTTATTAAATGAATTACTGCGTTACTTACCATAAATTGAAATGTAAAATATAACAAAAACATTTATATAACTTTTAACTTTTAAAATTTATACAACAAAAAAATTTATATAAATTATTATAACAAACACATTTTTCGCGATGTATCGGAAGATTTTACGTTGTTTATAGGAACAGACAATATTATTTAAGAAACAAAAAACAAAACATGTGCTGACCTAGAACTGTGAATAATAGCAGTATTTAAATATTGTTATCACATCTAAATTGAGATTTTGTAAGTTACGCCTTTTGACACTCGGCTCATATCTGAGGTCTATGTCCGTTTTTCTCAATCG
The DNA here is from genome assembly GCA_036936625.1 of Parnassius smintheus behrii. NCBI lineage: Eukaryota > Metazoa > Arthropoda > Insecta > Lepidoptera > Papilionidae > Parnassius > Parnassius smintheus. The sequence goes on from JAUPFT010000015.1 coordinate 41,821,646, forward strand.
ATTCGGCACAGATAACTTGCATTATGGTAGCATTCTCAAAAGCGAAGTATGTAGATATATTTACATAGTTAATGTGTTCATGTATATCTTTACTTATAACATTAAAGTAATTGTGATTGGCTTATTTTATGACTAAGTAAAGTGAAAATGTAAGAGGAAATTGAATAATGTTTTGGAACTAAAATACATTTGTAGACCTGTACAACAATACAAACGGCCTTTATGGAAAGACGGCTGTTGTGTCTCGCCAGCAACGCAAATTCAGGAATTTACATTTAGAAAAAGCCAAAATTAGAGGCTATTTAGGCGTTGATTAAGTGCCAAGTTCAAAAATTAGGTGCTCTAAAATTTACCGCAACGAACTGTTGAAATTTGCGTTGCTGGCAAAACTTATCGCTAGCAACGCAATGACGATAATAGATATACGATAAATATTAATAGCAAGGAAATATGTGCTAATTAGCTGCTGAAAAATTATTGAGGTCGGATGTAGATGACGATAATATTCTGGGAATTATCGGGTCCAGGACTTTACCTTACTATAAGGTATGAACGGCATTTTTTGTTCTTTATCAGTTATATATTATAGATAAGGTAAGTCGAATCTGTACTAAAACCGAATCAGAACGCCCCGACTCCACGTAGTCTTGTCTGCCCTACCTCTAGAGAGTTTTTGTAAAGCTGTAGGCGCGGAGGGAGAGCAACCCACTTCCGCTGAAGTAAATCGCAGGCATCAATCACCAGTCTGCTGAAGGCGACCAATAAGCCGAAGCTGCGGAAGTGAGCATGGGTGCTTGTGTTTTGCCATGCAAGGGCAAAAGGGCTGCACTTCCCGCAGTGCCGAAGTTATTGCATAAGTAACTGTCAATATTCCTGTGTAAAAATTTGAGGTGTTTTTGAAAGCACTTAGCTTGCACCTAATTATTAAATTAGTTCTAGACCGGATTCTATTCTGATTTTTAGAATACATGCATTTTGCATCTTCTCTGTTCAGAATAACGACTTTATTTTTATTAGGGTCATTTCCCATACTTGCAGCACTTTTCCTCGCTATTAATATTTATCGTATAACTATTATCGTCACTGCGTTGTTAGCGATACGTTTTGCCAGTAACGCAAATTTCAACAGTTCGTTGCGGTTTAAATTTTAGAGCACCAAATTTTTGAATTTGGCACTTGATTAGCGCCTAAATAGCCTTTAATTTTGGCTTTTTCCAAATGCAAATTCCTGATTTTTCGTTGCTGGCGATACACAACTAAAGACGGCTTAAACGATTGTAGTTACCTTTTTCGATACCTAGATATACATACATTGTAAAAAGTCAAGCACACAATGGTGTAGGTACAAGTAAAATGTCTAATATTTTCTTAAGTCTAAATGTTTGTTATAATTTTAATTGAAAGTAATTTTCACTTCACCATCCCGCTCAATTGCGAAATAAAAAATATTACTCCATTTTTTAATCCTAAAACTTATAGGTACCTAAAACTGGAAGTTAGTATGATGCCGTGAAACATTAGCACATTTTAGAACAGAAGATTATTAGACAGAACGAAATTATAAGAATACTGTGACAGTGCAATCTTGAAAATACATTTTCCCAAAATCTTTAATAAGTTACTTTATTTTTAGAAAGACATTTTTTGTCACAATAGTAAAATATAATTTGTTAAAATTATAACAGACTACTTTTCAAGTTAGGCCGGTTATATACATACGGAATTACGAACGCAGCAAGTCATAAAATCAAGGACCCGTCACACACGTACGTGTGTTTGACGTGTACATGTGTCCGACCCGTTCAAAATTCCGTATGTATGTGGCCGGCCTTACAGTCACACGAGTAGATAAACGGAACAAAGCGAAGCAGAACGTGCAGAATTGTTACCTATATTGGTAAGGTTGTCACAATAGGTGAAGACAAATTAAACAAAACATTTATTAACCCCTCAGTCCCCAGTTTTTGTTTATTTATTATGTTATATTACTAGTTTTAGTGTTTTTACTTCATTACAAGTACATTTTAATTGTATTTTTACAGTAAAAAATGTACGTACCCTGCGCAGGACAGCTGCGTGATTTTCACAATGATTTCTATATATTACTCAAAATTATTTACGTAAAAACATAAATTGTATTCACACAAAATTTTTTGTAACAATTTTATAGTAAAACACTATACTAAACACTAATAAAACATTAGAAAAATCCAAAAATCAACACAATAACACGCCACACGGAATAGGCGTACGAAATGAACGTAGATTATAAATAAAAATCCACAGACTAACTACGTTTTATTGCATTAGAGGATAGGAATATTCACATTGAGCCTATAATGCCAAACTTCTTCATAGACAAGTAAATATAAGTTTTTATGGTTTAAAGTGCTGTGGGTGGGTGTGGTCGGATCCGACCGCTTGGAGTTTGACGGAATATCGCCGTGATCGGATCCGACCGCGTGCATATTGAGAGGTTAAATAGTTGTATTATTCATTATGATAGAATACTTTACAAATTACTTACTCCAATAATTTTCTTTTTATAATTTTTGTTTTTTAATAATTTGTTTCTTTTGATGGTGTGGTAAATTCTGAATCTAACAAAGTTTACTATAGCTGTTGAGGAGTTCCCTCGTGAGGAGACTATCCTGTCTGCAGCAGCAGTTTATGGTGAAGATCTTGTTTAGCATACAAAATTAATTTTTAATACAAAGTTTCGAGGCTATGCTACTTACGTACTTAGTACGTTCATGATAAAAATAGTGTTAAACTATCAAAATTAAACTAGCATACAAAATTTCGTGACCCTGCTACTCCCCTTGAAGAGTTCCCTAGTGAGAAGGCAATCCTGGCTGCAGCATCAGGTTATATCCATAATATTATTGAATTGTCACTGGAGTTACAACATACAAATTTCAACTCAATCAAACATCGGGAAGTGGCTCAAATCTTATTTGCAATATGTGAACTTAACACACATACCTACCTACTATATATCAACCCACACACATACCTACAAATGTTTAGTAAAAGCTTGTAATAACAAAAAAAAGGTAAAAACATACCGTGTAGTACCCTCTTCTTATTAAAAAAAGGATCATACAATAAAATAAAGTAACTTACTTGAAAAAGTAATAATCAAATATTTACTTAACTATTGTTCTCCTTGGGATAGTTAAAGTATGATTATTTATATTTTTTCTAGTATTATTCATACACACAGTACAATAAACAACCATTGTTAATAATACCATGTTTTTACATTAACATATGCAAACTTGCATCTAACAAAGCGATGCGCGTCGCACTGTCCCTGAGATTGTCCTCTGGCTGTGCCTGTGTAAACGGTTTTTTCCAGTCTCACCGCAACTATGATTATGATTATAGCGGCAAGTGATCACGCACACATGCCCCGCGTGTGTGTGAAACCGATTAGCGCGGTTATATGATGAGCTTTATCTCTGTTCCGTTTATCTACGCATGTGTTACAGTGATGCAGATTGTATAATGTAGGTATACCGCAATTTCTGCAATTCCTAAAAATATGTTTGCCAAAGACTCATAATCTTTGTCATAATATAAATATGTGTATATTTAAAATTTCTTAGGTGATGTTATAAATATAACATAATAGTCTACTACAAGTTTTAGTGTATTGACTATAAATACAGGCATTTTATTTTAAATAAACTTGAAAATAATTTTAACTTGTTTTATTTCTTACGAATATATGATTATTTTCTTACAGATGTTTAGTAAATTCCACATCTTTTGCTCAGAAGTAAAATACTAGTTTTAAAGAGGTGAACTCCAAAATAAAGGCTTTTATAAGCAGTAGAATTCCTTTTTTGTTTTTTGCCTAAAGCGCCGTCCTAGTTGGCAACGATCGTACGAGTACGAGTTCTTTAGTGTCTTAATTGAAGCTTTGAAGTCATCGCACGAGTGTAAGAAAACGATTGTATGATGGGCTTGATCGTGTAATGAAAGATACAAATCTCTTCAGTATTTTAATTGGTCACGCGTCATCGCGCGAGAGCAGTAACGAAAGGTATGAGGGGCGAGAATTTTTCAATGCCATTTGCAATTTTCAACACAATATATGTATATACAATATGTAACAAAAACCCTGTGGTTCCCGTTAAGTGCGTTATCAGAATCAGTATTCAAACGTATAGAAATAACTTTACTTCCGAAAACTCGACATAAAAAATAATCAAATTAAATTTTAATTAATATTTGTAAATTTTATGTGGATTGGTTACCTCTGCCTGGAATTATCGACAGCGGCGGGCGGTGGTCGGCGGTGACGTACACCAATGACGGGGCGCGCGCGCGCGCGCCCACCTCTTACCTACACTAACTGCACACTGAGGTCGTGACCTCGTCACATCACAGCTGTTATAGACAAAAAATAATTTATCACTATATCTACTTGACCACGAAGATGTTGTTCAATATGTCCACCTTGCACCTCTATACATTTGTAACACCGGCTTATAATGTCTAACACACGCGTTGCATACGCATACGCATTTCTGCCCCGGTATCGTATGTTTTTTGCAATACAGTCTGCTTAATCGTAGCCCAGAGTTAAAAATCTAAAGGTGTGAGATCAGGTGATCGCACCGGCCAGTTGACCGGTCCACCGCGGCCAATCCATCTTTCAACGCGTTCAGTATCCAAAAAACTTCTTACGCAACGGGAGAAATGCGGTGGTGCGCCATCGTGTTGAAACCACATGCGACGAACGAGGTCTAAATTTATTTCGTCAAGTTCATCGCTTAGTTCTTCTCGTAAAAAACGTCCGTAGTTTTCACCGCTCATTGTGTGGTCAAGAAAATACGAACCAATAATTTTGTCACTTATAATTCCCACCCACACATTGATTTTCCATCGGTGTTGAAAGTGGCTTGGTTTATACGAATGCGGATTTGTCGTTTGTCCTTTTGTCCTGTTCTAACAAAAGAGCATTCATCCGTAAAAAGTACGCGGTTCAAAAACTCAGGATCTCCTTCAACCTTATCGAGTAACCATCTACAGTAATCCATTCTCGGCTCGTAGTCGTCGGGAAGAAGACACTGAACTCGACGATAATGATACGGATGCTGACCATCATCTTTGAGGGCTCTCCAAACGCGCATATGGTTCACTCCTAATTCACGTGCCACCGAGCGCGTGCTCCGCATCGCATCTTCCTCAAACATGTCGAGAATGTGTTCCTCGATGCCGTCGTCGTACATCCTCGGTCTTCCTGAATCTGTACGTTGTTGATCACGGCCATGCAGACTGCGAGTATTGTACATACGAATGCGAAGTCGTTGGAACGACATCGCCGACGGCAATTGTATATTTCGTGGAGTAGCAAAGCACTCCTCGTAAAGTCTTCGTGCTGCTGTATAAGTGCAGTGACATTTCCCAAGACACATCAAAATATTAAAATATGCCTCGTTTGAGTAAGACATCGCACACAAGTCACTCACGGCAATATAAAACACAACTGTCAATATCAGTACTAACGCGCTACTGGTGCTTGTTTGTTTGTTATGTGCATGAACGTGGCAAAGCTATTGTACTCTATAACATAATTTTGATATTTTCTAAATCGATAAAAAATTATGATTTTTTATGTTAGTTTTTTAATAATAGTTATTATTTATTTATTTACTTCAGACAGCGTCTGTAAGTGTTATTAAGAAATTAAATTATAGCTAGGATTAGTAAAAATACATTAAAACACTTTTATAACGAGAAAATTTTTAAAATTGTGGTATAAACCCACACAATAACAAATACTTAAACTGTTATGCTGCTGTGTTTTTCAAAATCTAATAATTAGCATTTTTATCGACCGACGATAAACGAAACTTATTTTTATATCTATTCTTGATCACTGAATTGTGACAAATTTTTATGTTCATAAAACTTCCCATGTTTTTAAGTATTAGTACTAAATATTAACATAGAATAAATAATAGATATTGGATCAAAATTAGTTAGTCGGCATAAAGTGGACGCTACTTTTTATCACTCGAAGAGAGAAGTCTTTTGGGTTTTTCCTAGTACCTAAGTCCTTCGTCGGCTTTCGGTTTTGAGTTTAAAGAGCGTGTATTGCCTATATTAATTTTGTTTTGTTTATTATATTCTAGCAATAAACAACAATATGAATTTATTTAAAAAATAATTAATACTACATATTCTTTATCGAATAATATTTCAAATGAAAAATACATACCAAATTTCTCCTACAAATAGTTGCAAATTTGGAATTAATCACGATATGTTATGCTTGAAATAACCTTTTTTTAAATATTTTCCTAGATCTATTTAGCAATAAAGTGGAAAATAACATAAGTATTCAAATACTATGTGTGGTGTATGGGTTGAAAGAATGTCTATTTCATTATAATTTCAATTATTTTTAAATTAAAATTTTCGGAGAATAAATGAGTCTAGATAGGTATAAAGATTTACACAAAAACCGTGGAGAAGCACGCGTCGCTTAGCGGCTTGCTTTAAGCCATAGATTACTGACCTAGCTTTAAGCTTTGAGTCGGCCTCGGAAGTGTAAGTGATCTCATAGCGGCCGTAGACTATTATTTATTCCGTGACGTAGATAATATTATGTCGGCACGTGTGGGTTAGTTAAATTTAATATTTCTTAAGTTATCTGATTAGAAACCCAAAATGCCCATTTAAAGCAACAAAATTTTTTTTCATTATCATAATTGCCATGCCTATGTGTACACCTATACGTCCCTGAAACGACCAACAGGGTTTTTGTTACATACTGTATAACTTTACACTTTTTTGCCCTCACTTTTTAATTGCTGTCACTGCACCATTAATTTATCAGTATAAGTGAACTTCGGTGCATTTGAAATAGGTTAAAATGATAGGAACAGAATTTACTTACCGATGTTATGCCATCTTTTTGATAACTGGATGTTTTAGCTGACTTGACACACTATTTTACTGCACATGAAGCCATTTGTAATGTATTTTGGATCTTGTATCTATTTTTAAATTGTCAAGAACTCGGACTTGTGGAATTTGGTTATGGGGTACAAGCTTGGTCGACACTGATATCGTGATTCTTAGCGTTACTTCGTATGCTAGCTACAGCAAGCATGTGTTGCACGCGTTTGTGGCCCTGTTAGCGGAATCTATTAAGGGGTAATCTATGCCTAAAAAGTATGAAAAAGTGTTTATTGATATTTCTTTACTGCTTTATTTTATTTTAGCGTAAAACGCGACTTGTTACGAAAGAACGTTCTTATATAGCACGCGGTCTATTCACGACGTCAAACGACATTTAATGTAAAGTGCTACGAAATTTAGCGTGCTGCAAAACTTTACGTGCTTGCCGGCCTCCCACACGCTTTCTTATGAATAGCGCGCTATAACATAGCGTATTTAATAGCGTGCTAGTAATTTATGGTTTAGTCTATAGCTGTTGATTTACAGTCGTTTTGAACAACTTTAGTCTCTACACACATGCCTGCCGTCCAGTAATTCCGTTTGAGAGTGCACGTCTCGCTTTTCAGATTATTCAAAGTACTCTGTGGTCTTGCTGGACACACGCGTTGAGAATGGCTCCCGTTTTATTGAAATACCAATGTATTTATGTTATGTTATGCCTTGGCTGTTTTTTTTAAATCTATCTTTATAAAACACAAAAAATGTTTCTACATATCCGTTATAACTTTTAAACCATCCAACCGATGTACCCCAATCGGTTTCATTAGAAAGGCAATATTGCGAATATGGTTTTAAACACTAAAACAATGCATTAGGCACTGTATAAAAAGGTAAAAAATAAACAAAATTTCCTTTTGTTTTTCAATTAATAAACAAAATGTATTTCTTTTTTACCGTAGTAGCACATGACGGCTATCCACTAGTATAGAATAAGGGTGACAAACAAAGCACACAGCCCACCTTATGGTAAATGCATACTGTGGTCCATAGACACCTCCATTTACCTATAAAACAACTAATTAATTAGTAATTACTAACATAATATAGTGCTTATAAGTTGCAGCGTGGCTCTACCACATTTAAAGTACGTTTCCACGTTTAAAAACGTTGCCACGTTAAAAAAAACGTTACCATATTCAAATAAAGTTTTTTCTGCGGTTCTACCGCAAAAAAGTGAAAAAGGAAATAATGGGTTAACAAGCTGCTCTTAAAACACTTCTGTCACCCGTGTCCAAGTTTCACACTCTTAATTGGCATCCAATGATTTGTAATTACACGTGTGCTCGTTAGTAGTTAGTTTGTACCAGTTCGAGGGATTCTAAAAAAACCCTCATTAGCGTTTTATTGTTCAGCCTTCCCTCTTATCTATGGTTCCTTGAACACCGTCATTATCGCTCTTGTCTATTACTCGTTGTACACCCTGCTTAATTAGTGCTATTGTATTATATTTCTTTGTTCGTAGCTGAACTAACTACCACGCTATTCTAAATCACCAATAAAACACATTCCTTAATTTTGTTACAATTTTTATTTTCAAAATTTTATTGCTTATTATTTATAAAATAGGAGCGAAACATCTCATCCACTAAAATATCGTTGTACAGTGCGTGTGCGTGTGCGCGTGTGTGTGTGCGGGCGCGCGCGCGCGCGCGCGTGTGTGTGTGTGTGTGTGTGTGTGATTAAGTGTTGTTGTTGCAGAAATCATTCAGCTTCGATGAAAATACCTATAAACAGTATTGCTACTCGCCACTCTCCCCTCAAGAAGAGAGTTATGACATCGTCATTAATAAAAACGCATGCGATGGTGGAAAAGAAAATCGCAATCGATTAATTATTTTTTTGAAGTTGAATCAAAAATAATTAAAAAAGAGGAAGCTGTTATCGTCAACCGTAGTACTAGCCGCTAGAGATGGTGTATCATACATTTCTACTAATTCTGACAACGGAGACCAAGCGACGCATCTCATAATAATTGAAATGTACGATATGAAGAAGCTATCCAAGATTCTAACTACTAATCATTGGAAACATGCTTCCACGAGGATTGAATATTATTCAAAGACTAATAAAGATATCATCTACGACAACACAAACGCCATCATATACAATATTACAAAGACAGAAAGTGAAAAAGTTAAAAAATACTTTTTTAACAATGACGGTCATTAGCTGATAACTATTGAATCTGTTTACTTAAATTACTTCTGTGTACACATTACATTCTATTTCTAATCCTTTGTTAGACTATAGATATCAGACATTATTTAAAATTGGGTATCAAACACTGAACTGTTACTTACTCCTGAAGAGAATATGGAACTATTCAACAGCGAATTAAATCAGGAGTTGTCTAAAGTATGTGATGAAATGGAGATGCGTGAACTGTTCGATTCATCATATGATGATGAGTTGTATAATCACTGTGCGATGGTTGAAGCACAGTTTAAGTAAGTAAAATAAGCAGAAATTTCGATCATAATTTATACATTTTCTTATATCGTTTTTTAATAAATTTAGACATTTTAACAGTCAACCACTACAACTTGGAAGAGGAATGAAGCAAACGAGCAGCGAAGAATTCAAGATTATCAAAAAACCAAGAACGGAAGAAGAAGCGTCTACCTCTGCAGGGAACAGTGTCGGTAACGATGATCAAGTGGAATGTCTAACGTGTCATATATTTATCAAGAAAATGTATTTAGCTAATAATTTTATAAGTAATGTTTAGAAAAATAATCTTTTAAATTCACATGATTCTTTATCAAACGTTAGCGATATTGAATCTGCTTTCAAAAATAGGATTTTAACTTATAAAATCAAGAGTAGAGTAGATCGTTGGACACGGGTAAATTTCGAAACTCCTGAACTATTTTTAAATTCTATTAAAGATGATATTTTATTTTTAATAGAGTGTATTCATCAACACATAATTTTGAAAGTAAATTTCATATTGCATGCTGATTTTGTTCTACAAACTAAGGATATTCATGATACGTTCGATTTTCAAATATTTAACTAGGTATATTATTTGTCCAGGAGATGACTTAAATATTTTTCTATCGTCTTTAAATGATACAATTACTTGTAAAATTAGTACATTTGAAAAAAAAAAAGATAGTGGATGGGGTCCAAAAATTTAAATCTATAGACGTGAATGTTAATAAATTTACACCCTACGCGGTACTTCATGCATAGATCTTCCCCGTGACATAAAATTAAAAAAGGCTTGATTAAAACATTGAACTATAATGTACTATGTACTAGAGGCAACACTGCATGTAGTTAGTTACGCTGTTCCATTCAACTACAGTGTTAGCACCGTACTTTACTCAGTCTCTCGCTAGGCACTAGTGAGTTGACACATATTGCTTAATTATAATTTAAAAAAATCTCTATAAAATATGACTTGGTGTGTTTCTAGATATTGCACAAATAAGTCAGCAATGTTAGAAAATACCAAGAAATAACTTTTTATGGATTAATAAGATACTTAATCACTAAAAAAAGTATTATAGATTAATAATAAAACAAATTTTTCCTCAGACTTCATCTCGTGTCGTGTAATATAGATTATGAAATTAATTTGTTCAGATGCGACGTTTCTGCACATTCTTTTTGTAGAAACATATTTAAGTTATCATAACTTGGCTAAATTTTTTATATTTAAAGCTGTTCATTATTCTTTTATTTTATTTTTAGGTTTTCAGACTAAAGTATTGCCGTGTAGTGGCGGTTAAGAATATCCACTACCCCATATCTTCCCGTGGGTGTCGTAAAAGGCGACAGAGGGAAACAGGCAGGAGATGGGCCGCAGCATCTTCCTGATAATAGCAACTATACAACAAAAAAAACTGCAGTTGCCAACCGGCTCGCCAAGCGTGGCAACTATGGCAATATACCCCCCATGAAGAATTACACAAATAGACGGCCCCCAGTCCCCGGCGGCCCCGCCATTCCTGGCTACGGTGGCGACCATGGTAATGGCGGGGCAGGGGGTGCTAAGAATCTCCGGTGGAGGTTCAGTTGCCACCTACTACGACTCGACCTGGCAACATTTAAAGCACGCACCCTGAGGACTGACGAGAAGATTATCCGAGGTCCGAAGAAAGGGGGAGGACACGGTGATTTTCGAATCCGGCAACTTGTTCTATCACCGGGAGGGTGACCATCTGTCCCAAGGAGGTGTTGGATTTATCGACCACAAGTCTCTCGTTAATAACGATTTAAAGATTCGGAGTGTATCGACGAGGGTTGCGTACCTTATACTCAGAATCACCAAACGGTATTCGCTGAAGGTCATACAGGTTTACGCGCCAACGTCGGAACATCCCGATGAGGAGGTGGAGGAAATGTAGATGATGATATTTCTAGAGCCATGCATTCCTCCAAAACTCACTATACAGTGATAATGGGAGACTTCAACGCAAAACTGGGCACAAGAAAGAACGGTGAGCTGATAGTAGGGAAATTTAGGATAGGGCAACGGAACCCAAGGGGCCAGCAGCTGGCCGACTTCATGGAGAAAGAGGGACTTTTTATGATGAAATCTTTCTTCCGGAAGCGGCCCCACAGAAACCTGACCGGACCTGGTCGAGCCCCGACGGTTCGACAAAAAGTGAGATTGACTTCATTATGACGACCAGACGTCAACTTTTCACCCTTGCGATAACTGATGTCTCAGTTATCGCAAGGGTGGAAACTGGCTGCGACCGAATGGTTGGAGGCACACTAAAACGTTAAGTTGGACAGGTCTCGTCGAATGAAGTCAACGCTTCGTCCCCCTCGTGCTCTAATCCAGAATCCCGAAACCTTTTAGCTCGAGTTACGTAACCGCTTTCAGTGCCTAGAAGATTGCAATGCAGTGGAAAATATGAATGACAAGCTCGGGGAAATTGTGCATGCGGTCGGAGCTAAGTTCTGCAAGACCCGCCGCAGAAGAACACAAAAACTCTCCGATCACACTCTTAATCTCATGGCTGTTAGACGGGAGATGAGGCTGCAATCGTCAACAGATTTGAAAGCATACAGGCAACTGAACAGATAGATCTCCAAATGCATGCGGCGAGACTTACGCAACTTTAATACGGCTCGTATTAAAGAAGCGATCGAGCGGAACCAGGGCTCCAAAGTCTTTGCCAGAGATCTGTCTGCCAGAAAGAGCAAAATGTAAAAACTTAAGACTGACTGTGGCAGCATCGTTTCCGGGACACCTGAGATTTTGAGTGAGATTAAGAGGTTCTATGGGCAGCTGTACACATCATCGTTGGAGCCACACGCAAGTGTGAGTAACGATCCAAGAGCAAGTCTTACCCGACACTATTCCGATGATATCCTGGACGTCAGTCTGAGCGAGATTAGAACGGCTCTCCAGCACCTTAAAAACGGCACGGCCCCAGGCGAGGATGTAATTACAGCGGAGCTTCTGAAAGCGAGTGGAACACCGGTACTTGAAGTCCTTCAGAAGCTCTTCAATTCCATCCTCTATAGTGGCACTACTCCGGAGGCGTGAAGCAGAAGTGCAGTGGTCTTGTTCTTTAAGAAAGGCGACAACGCTCTATTGAAGAACTACAGACTGATTTCCCTTCTGAGCCGCGTCTACGTGCATATTTCGAGAGTCATTACGAATCGTCTCGCAAGCAGACTCGACGACTTCCAGCCCCCCGAACAAGCCGGTTTCTAAAAAGGCTTCAGTACCATAGACCACATACATACCCTGCGGCAGATTGTACAGAAGACCGAAGAGTACAATCTGCCACTTTGCCTGGCGTATGTGGACTATGAAAAAGCCTTTAATTCCGTCGCAATTTGGGCGGTGCTGGAGTCTCTTTAGCGGTGCCAAGTTGACTGTCGGTATATCGAAATGCTGAAGCGTTTGTACAGTAGGGCTACAATGCCTATCCGAGTACAGAACCAGAGTTCGAAACCTATCCAATTGCAGAGAGGTGTAAGACAGGGTGACGTTATATCCCCGAAACTCTTCACCGCTGCATTGGAAGACGTTTTTAAGCTACTGGACTGGAAAGGGTAGGTATTAACATCAATGGCGAGTACATCACTCACTTGCGATTTGCCGACGATATAGTTCTTATGGCAGAATCGCTGGAGGACCTAAGCACTATGCTCAATGACCTCAATGTTGTCTCCCAACGGATAAGTATTAAGATGAACATGGATAAAACAAAGATCATGTTTAATGTCCATGTCACACATATGCCGGTAGCTGTTGGGAGCACTATACTCGAAGTTGTTGACGAGTACGTTTACCTGGGACATATAGTTCGACATGGTAAGTCCAACTTCGACCGAGAGGTCAATCGGCGGATTCAACTCTGGATTTTTTGATTCACGGCTGGATAGCGTTCAGGAAATTACGACACATCTTCTCTTCAGGTATACCTCAAAACCTGAAAACTAAAGTGTACAACCAGTGCGTGTTGCCATTGATGACCTACGGAACCGAGACGTGGTCCTTCACTGCTGGCCGTATGAGGACGCTCAAAATCGCTCAGCGAGCTATGGAGAGGGCTATGCTCGGAGTTTCTCTGTGTGATAAACTTAGAGATGAGGATATCCGCAGTAGAACCAGAGTAACCGACATAGCCCAACGGATTAGTAAGCTGAAGTGGCAATGGGCCGGCCATATAGTTCGAAGAACCGACAACCGATGGGGAAAAAAGGTTCTCGAATGGCACCCTCGTACCGGTAGGCGAAGTGTAGGGCGACCCCCCACTAGATAGAGTGACGACCTGGTAAGACATGCAGGAAGTCGATGGATGCAGGTGGCTCAGGACCGTGCTTTGTGGCATACCTTGGGGGAGGCCTATGTTCAGCAGTGGACTTGTGAAGGGCTTTTATAATGATGATGATGAGATCAAAGTCAAAGTGGAATAAATTCGTCCATTTTTAACTCTCGCGTGCCCAGTATTTATAAACGACTCTTATTCTAATTTAAATAAATATATTTGTAATTTAAATGTTATATTAATAAGTTTTGTTAAACATACATTTAGTATGTTTTATATATATATATATATATATATATATATATATATATATATATATATATACATATATATATATATATATATATATATATATATATATATATATATATTACCTTTTAAAATGTTCAGATAAAAACATCATTAAAATATAATTGTGATATAATATTATGTAATGTTATATTAAATAAGCAAATATAATATACAAAATAAATCACAAAGTTAAAAAAATGTACTCGATATAATTTACCTATTTAACAACAAAATCTACTATTAACTACTGATCATTCTACCTATGTTTATTCTATGATAAAAAAACCAACAGCGCGAACACAGAGTTGGTAGCGCACATTTTTTGTTTGAAATAGCTGTTCTAGTACTTACTATTACATATTACTTCAATGGATTAAAACTACTTTTACGGATTTTATCGCGTTTAATTTTAATTATTTTGTTAATTCCCGACGTTTCGGGTGCTTTCCAGCACCCATAGTCATGGGGGACTGAGATGACTGACGTTCCGATGTCGTTGCCCGGAGTACCTTTTTAACAATGACGTCGGGACGTCAGTCATCTCAGTCCCCCGTGACCAACGTCGGGAAATTAAATAAAATAATTAAAATTAAACGTGATAAAATCCGTAAAAGTAGAATTAATCAATGTGTAGTGTTCGCGTAAATATACGAACTATTCACAAACACCCTCCATAACTTAAAAAATTTCTTATACGCGAACACGCTCCAAAAATTAAGAACATTTTCTTTTATACACGAACTCCCTCCATGACTTAGACAATGTTTACCCAATTTTTCAATTATTTTATAAATGTTATTTAACTTATCATATTTTAAATATTTTTTAAAGGTTTTTTAATAAATTCATTTATTTTGAAAGACAATATTTTGCCTTTTACTATAATATTTGTCTAATGTCTGAAATGTATTTATCATAGAAATATAAACAACAGGAGAAGTGGCAAGGGGGCGTGTCTGTGTCCACGCGCTGTGGTCAAAATGCTCAGCTTCTATACAAATGGCCGTCCATGCGAATTAGTGCGCTGTCATCGTGAAATATTATCAGAATACCATGTTGTTCAGTGGTTTCTTGTAAAAATCGAAGCTAAAACAAAAACTTTGTTAATCATGAAATCACTTACCATACCTAAGTAAAAGTATTTAATTATATTTATCTTTAAAATAAACAGCAAATCGAAAATATTTCTTGCTCTTACTACGTTATTTTTGATTTCAAATATCACAGTCACTGTAATATTTTTGCAGTAAATACATTGCTCCATAACCAATACCTTAGTATGACGCCAAGTGAAAGTGACTGAACAAGCACTGTAAATATCACAAAATGATAGTTTATTTATGCAGATATATGGCGTAGTACGGCCGCTGTATCTTGCGACGAGCTAGTTATGTGCTTGTGTAGATCCACTATCGACAATAATGTGGATTGGTGAATTATTATTATAGTTTATTCTCCAATTTGTCAACCGTTTCAACCCGATAGGAAGACCGACGTGACACAATGTTTTTTACTTATTTTAATTATTTTACAGCAACTACTACGCTGAATCCTTAACCAACGGTCGTGAAGTAAGTTGTTTAAATTTTAGGTTATTATTATATTTTTACCTACATATTAATTACTTTTATTACACTATTCTCTGGACATATGGTATTTTATTTATTTTATATTCAGGGACCAAAAAAATTTTAGTACAATTTTGGTATTAATTAAACAATCGCTAACTTTCCAATTTAGTCAATCACTAACGTATATGTAAAATAAATGGCTTTTTTACAGCACACCGATGGTGACCTATATTTTTGTGTGAGTAAGTGGCACGGTGAATGGTAAATGCACGCTGTGCTTTCAGAGATATGGTTTAAAATTGATTGTGTATGTATCTATTGCTTTTACTGATGTGCATATGTAGTAGTTGGCGCATGGTAGGGGCCAACTGGAGACACCGGGTTCCGATACATTTTCAACTACTGAGCATATCTCCTTATTTCTTATATCTATGGTATTTATCTTACTTTTATGCTTATTAATGTTATTTTATTATCTTTTAAGATTATTTTTGACGCCCCTTATATTGAATTTAATTATTAATAATAATGTTAAGTCGTCACATTACCGACACTGTTCCCTGCGAAACGTAAAACGCAAATTGGAACCGTGGAACTGTGGATTGTAGAAGTAAGGAGTACCAACTCCCTTAGGAAAATAGTTGAAAAGTGTCCATCTATAAGCAGTAAATAACAGTTCCAAAACTCTCCACTACAGCGCTCGAGTAGTTACGGGGTATGTTAAATCGCCGTAAAATACGTTAAGAGTGATTTTGGAAATAAAAATTTTGAAAGCAATTAAATAATTATTGCAAAAAGAATTATGGGGAAATTCTATACAATAAAAAATTATAAAATGTTCTTTAAAATTTAGACTGTGGCTACAGTGGCGCCACCCTTATTTAACGATTTCCTACGGACACTTTTTATACAGAGTCTGTACTCCTTACCTCCTGCATACTCCATAGTTCCATGGTTCCAATTTGCGTTTTACGTTTCGCAGGGAAGTGTTGTTCTCATTCGGAAGCCGGGGCGCCCTGCGGACTCTCCGTCCGCATACCAGCCCGTGGTGCTGCTCGACGAGGTGGGCAAGCTCTTTGAAAGAGTCATTGCAAACCGCCTCGCCGAGCACCTTGCGGGGACGGGGCCGGATCTTGCGGAACACCTGTTTGGTTTCCGCAAGAGGCGCTCTACGGTGGACGCCATCATGCGCGTGAGAGCCCTCACGACGGGGGATGCAGTGGCCAGAGGGGGGGTTGTCTTGGCGGTGTCTCTCGACATCGCCAACGCCTTCAACTCCATGCCCTGGAGCTGCATTAGGGAGGCACTCCGGTATCACCGGGTGCCGACCTATCTCCGTCGTATAGTCGGGGACTACCTGACGGACAGGGCCGTCATCTACCCCGGTCGCAACGGTGAGTGGAACCGGCGAGAGATGTCGTGCGGTGTCCCACAGGGTTCGGTTCTGGGCCACCTCTGTGGAACATCGGTTACGACCGGGTGCTGCGTGCCGACCTCCCTACCGGCGTCAGCGTAGTTTGCTACGCTGACGACACGCTGGTACTGGCACAAGGGGGGTCGTACGAGGTGGCGGCG
This sequence comes from Parnassius smintheus behrii, assembly GCA_036936625.1. Classification (NCBI taxonomy): domain Eukaryota; kingdom Metazoa; phylum Arthropoda; class Insecta; order Lepidoptera; family Papilionidae; genus Parnassius; species Parnassius smintheus. Next base: position 41,838,807 of record JAUPFT010000015.1, read on the forward strand.
GAAACTATGACACGCGGGGTTGCGATAGTCGTTGAGAGGATTCGGCAACTGGGTCTCGAGGTGGCTCTGCACAAGTCCGAGGCCATGCACTTCCATGGTCCTCGGAACAGGCCACCACCGGGATCCTCAGTGATGGTAGGAGGGGTATCCATCGGCGTCGAGTCGACGCTGAAGTACCTAGGACTCGTCCTCGACGGCCGATGGAACTTCGTTGAGCACTTCCGACGTTTGGCTCCCAAACTGGAACGAACCGGGGCTGCCTTCAGGCGGTTCCTGCCGAACCTGGGAGGGCCAAACGCCTCCTGCCGGAGGCTCTACGCGGGGATCGTGCGGTCCATGGCCCTTTACGGGGCCCCGGTGTGGGCGCGTGGTTTGGCGCGGCTTGCCGTCCACCACCTGAACGCGCCCCAAAGGGTGATTGCCGTGAAAATGGTTCGCGGCTACCGCACGATCTCCCACGAGGCGGCGAGCCTCCTTGCCGGATTGCCGCCATGGGATCTGGAGGCGATAGTCCTCGCGCGCCTGCACGAATGGCGCGCGGAGGCACTATGCCGTGGGGAAACCCCGCTGCCGCGGCAAGTTGTCGCGCAGCGGACAGACTTCCGGCACGATCTCATGGCGACATGGAGACAGCGACTGTCGCAACCCCGTGCTGGGCACGCCACTATAGCGGTGATAAAACCCTCTTTGAGGAGTGGCTTGAGAGACACCACGGCATCCTCACCTTCCGCCTGACGCAGGTCCTCACCGGACACGGTGTGTTCGGGAGGTTCCTGCACCGAATCGGGCGGGAGGAAACGCCCGGGTGCTCCCACTGCGAGGATGGACCGGAGGACACGGTGGAACACACCGTGGAGGTGTGCCCTGCTTGGGCGGAGCACCGACGTGTCCTCGTAGCGGCGATAGGCGGCGGCGACCTCTCGCGTCCGGCCCTGGTCGAAGCCATGGTCCGGAGCGAGACGGAATGGGATGCCGTCACCACCTTCTGCGAAGCAGTGATGCTAGCGAAGGAGGTGGCGGAGCGGGAGAAGGAGAGAGCAGCAGCTTTCCTCCCCGGCCGCCGCGGGAGACGCCCCGGGCGTCGGGGGCTACGTCGTGGCTCCCGGCCACCGTAGGCGCGGGCCTGTGGATGGCGAGCAATGAGTAGCTCGCCGTCCGTCCGTCTAACGACGACAGACCGTGTCGACGGCGCGTTTTGTTCCACGCGCGCCTCAATGAGCTGTCAGCAGCGTGAAGGGGCCCGCAAGGGCCGACGCCTGCCGGGGCTGCGGGCTGTTCGAAAGAGATACCGCGGCTCCGGAACGTAAGGGCACTGAAGGAACACGGATGGTTTTTATTCAGTAAAAGTCTGACACTCCCTTACGCTCCACCCAGAGCGAAAGGCGTCATTAGATGATTTTCCATCCGCAAAAAAAAGGGAAGTGTTGTTAAAAAGGTACTCCGGGCTTAACAATGACATCGGGACGTCAGTCATCTCATACGTGGAACTATAACGATATGCCAACACGGCCCACGAACTAATAACAGAGTATTTTTTATATACCTGAAAGAACTAATCGATGTCCTTCGTTGATATTCGTTGTTTCTCGTTCTTGCGACGGTATCATAAATACTGTTGCGCGCCTAAGTTGACGTTTTTTTTTAATAACTAAGCCTTCCAGAAGCCCTATACTCGAACTTTCGGCGCCTGGTCGGTTGGCGCGCGTATTTACTTGAATATTCTGGATATTTCGGTGAAAAACGTGTATTTAAAGGCTCTGCAATACGCGATCGGGGCAGTATTGAATTTGGCAAGACGAGACAAGTGAAACTTCGGAGCGAAATAAAGTGAATCAGTGTGTTTAGTTATTAGTGTCTTTTAAGTTTTAATTGGTGTTCGGTAATAAAAGTGTAAATTTTGGTAATTCAATCGGCAGTTTTTATTGGCACGAACCTCAAGCTCGTAACAATTGGTGTCAGAAGTGGGATAAAATCATGCCGATTTTACCTAAGGAGGAAACGGAGGGTGTCCGTACCCGAAGTCGACGCCAGCAGGAGACGGACCAAAGAAGATTTGGTGGTGCAACGCCGCAGACGTCGGAGGGCTGCCGTCTGCAGGCCCGTCATTAGCTCCTACATCCGCAGTACCTGAATTAGGTACTCTGATGGTGATGCTACAGGAGCAGGCTCACCGACAGGAGGAACAGGCCCGTTGGTTGAAAGAGCAGCAGGAGGAACAGGTCCGTCAGTTGAAAGAGCAGCTGCGGGGCGGACAAGAGGAACAGGTCCGTCGTTTGGAAGAGTAGCTGCGGTGTGGACAAGAGTAACAGGCCCGCCGACAGGAGGAAAGGGCCCGCCGACAGGAGGAACAGGTCCGTCGTTTGGAAGAGTAGCTGCGGTGTGGACAAGAGTAACAGGCCCGCCGACAGGAGGAAAGGGCCCGCCGACAGGAGGAACAGGTCCGTCGTTTGGAAGAGCAGCTCAAACGCGATAAGAAAGATTAGATGCTCCTCATGAAGGACATCCACGCTACCTTCGGAAAAGAGATACGGGAGGTGAAGGATAAGGTTGCTCAACATGACGACCGCCTGTCGGAAGCTCAAAACCCGAATCGACCAAGTAAACAATCGAGTTGACAACGTAATGGCTGACATGAAGAAATCACTGGACGAACTCAAACTTGGGGATGGAACTACAGCTCCCGTAGTAGCTAGAACACCTTTGCTACGTGGATTCAAAGTGCCGCAGTTCGACGGGACTTCTTCCTGGTCAGCCTACAAAATCCAGTTTGAGGCCGTCATGGAGGCGAACAGCTGGAATAAAAGCCGGGCCATGACTGCACTCACCCTAGGCGCGACCAAGCCTTAACTGTGTTGGAAGCTCTTGGTAAGAAAGTGACATACGGGCAGCTCCTTGAGGCATTGGAGGCGAGATATAGTGACGCTCACCTGAAACACGTCTTTCGCTTGCAGCTTAAAGATCGCGTGCAACGCAGCAACGAAAACCTGCAGCAGGGGCCTTGAGGTGGGGAAGATGCTTCGAAAAGCATACCAGTCTGTACCTGCGCTCATTGAAGGGAACCTGGTGCACACATCCATCGACGGCATCCGCGACCCTGAAGTCAGAGCTGCTATGAGGCTCGGGCACCACGAGACGCTTAAGGACGTTTTGGCCATTGCACTGTAGGTGGAAGCCGTGCGGCAGGATCTTCGCTCCTGTCGCATCAAGGAGGTTGCAGCAGCTGCGGTTCACGACCGCAGTAAAGGATCCAGCCCTAGGTGCTATGGCTGTGTGGAAAGGGGCCATCTTAGATCCAGCTGCCCTAAGTGAACCGTAGAAAGGGAAGGTGAACGATATCAGGACGGCGGTGCGGCTAACAGCCCCGCCCAGCAGCAGCAGGGAAACGAGTAAAAGTCAGAACTGCGGGGCGGGTGCTGGCTGATGTTAAAAGAGCTCCAAGTGTCTCGATCTCACAAACTCATGATGGGAACAGCCTAATCATCAAGGGCGAGGTCAACGGAATGCCGTATAAACCGACTATAGACACTGGAGCCTCTCGCACGGTTGTTAGTTCCCAACTTATAAGACAGTTCCTTGGGGACTACGCTTACAACCGAGAACGCATTAATTTGGTAACAGCCACCGATCAGCGTATACCCGTCCGTGGACAGAAGGAGATGGAGTTGAGGCTAGGCAACATTATCTACCTGCATAATGTCATCGTGGCTGATATAATGGACGACTGGATCCTGGGCCTAGACTTTATGAGGAATAATTTCTGTGAGATCGATGTTAAGCAAGGTGTTTTGAAATGTGGACAGGAGGAACTTTTTATGGAAGGTGCGTTACCAGGGAACGTGTACAGCATTAAGAAGTTTGTTCTTCCTCCGAGATCGGAAACGGTTGTGCCGGTTAGTCTTCTTCGGAATCCTGGGCAAGCTCACCGTTGTGTACTTGTGGAAAGGGTAAACAATGACCTTCCGTGGAAAGTGGCTCGAACCTTGGTCAGAACCACTAACATCTCAAGAGTACGTGTGCTGAACCTTTGTGACCAGGAACAGATTATAGAAAAAGGCACACTGGTTGGTACTTTTGAAGAAGTGGATTGGTTGCGTCGGTGCCAATATCTATCGAGTGGGACCCCCAGCAAGGATTCCCACACCACACTTTTGGAAGACTGTTTTAGCGTTTTCTCCCCGAACGAAATGGTCAAGGCGAAGAAGTTGTTACTTAAGTACGCCGATCTATTCTCATCAAACGATGCTGACATAGGAAAGATTGGCTTAGTTCGACACAAAATAAACACAGGAGAAGAATTGCCTATCCGTCAGCGGCCAAGAAGATTGCCGGTAGCACGTGAAAAAGAAGTGGAAACCATGATTGAGTGAATGGTGAAGGAAGGTGTTATTGAACCTTCATCAAGTCCATGGTGTTCACCCGTGGTGCTGGTAAAGAAGAAAGACGGCAGCATGCGGTTCTGTGTTGACTACTGCCGTCTGAACGACGTTACAAAGAAGGACAGCTATCCCTTGCCAAGAATTGATGACACGCTGCACATGCTTACAGGAGTAAAGTGGTTTAGCACTTTGGATCTAAAAAGTGGCTACTGGCAAGTTGAAATTGACCCTAAGGACCAGGAAAAAACTGCGTTCTCGACGGGAAAGGGTCTGTGGCAATTTAAAGTAATGCCGTTTGGATTGTGCAATGCTCCAGCAACGTTTGAAGGGCTGATGGAGCTTTTACTTACCGGGCTAATTGTCGATGCCTCTCTGGTCTACCTTGATGACATCATCATCGTGGGCCGTACGTTTGAGGAACACCTTCAAACCCTGGAACGCGTGCTCATGAAGATTCGGAGTGCCAACCTCAGGTTGAGTCCGAAGAAATGTTCACTATTCAAACGGCAAGTCAACTTTTTGAGGTATGTAGTGTCGGTAGAAGGTATCCGCACGGATCCGGAGAAAATCGCAGCTGTCAAGGATTGGCCGGTTCCAAAAGACAAGACGCAGGTTAGAGCATTTTTGGGTTTGTGCTCCTATTACCGGTGATTTGTGAAGAACTTTGCAGTTATAGCCAAACCTCTGCATAAGCTAACCGAGTAGAAGCGACATTTCTGCTGGGATGAAAGTTGCAATATTGCATTCCAGGAGCTCAAGGACCGTCTGTGCAAAACACCTATTTTGGGATACCCTGATGCAAGCAAAGAATTTAAAGTTGACACAGACGCAAATGATATAGGACTTGGCGGTCTGTTGTCTCAACGGAATGGTGACCAAGAGGTCGTGATAGCGTACTTCAGCAAGTCCTTGTCAAAACTGGAAAGGAACTATTGTGTCACAAGACGTGAAGTGCTAGCTGTGGTAAAGTCGTTGCAGCATTTTAGCAAATATCTTCTAGCGCCGAAATTTCTCTTACGAACTGACCATGCTGCACTAAAATGGCTATTGCGGTTTGAAAATCCAGAAGGACAAGTTGCGAGGTGGATTGAACTACTGCAGTAATACGACTTTGAGATCGCAGCGGGAAATCTCATGGCAACGCAGATGCATTGTCAAGAAAACCTTGTCCTGAAGATTGCAAACATTGTACTAGGCAAGCGAGTAAGGAAGTGGTATCCGTGAGGATGCTCAGGACAGACCACCTCAGCGACGAGTGGAAGAACAGCTTACAACGTGCACAGCAGGAAGATCCGGACATCAAGATTCTGCAATGGATGAAGGCCAGTGCTCCCAAGCCCAAGTGGAGCGACGTCTCAGCGACGAGTTCGACCACTAAAAGCTATTGGGCCCAGTGGGACAGCTTGCTGTTTCAGAATGGAGTTCTGTGCCGTAAATGGGAAAATGTTCGGGGAGACAGCTGTCATTTGCAAATGGTTGTACCTAAAGCTATAGTACCGGATGCTCTACAGCTGTACCATAATGATTGCTCAGGAGGCCATCTGGGAGTTAAACGAACTCTACTGAAGATCCGAGAACGGTTTTACTGGGTCCACTGTCGAAACGATGTCAAGGACTGGTGTCGCAAATGTCCAAGTTGTGCGGCTGTAAAGGGACCTCAGACTCGTAGTAGAGGTGCATTGAAATTGTACAATGTTGGTGCACCATGGGAGAGAATAGCCATTGACGTGGCGGGGCCGTTTCCGGAGAGTGAAAGCGGTAACAAGTATTTCATGGTTGTGATGGATTACTTCACTAAGTGGCCAGAAGTTTTCGCCATTCCAAATCAAGAAGCTTCAACAGTTTTAGATAAACTAGTTCATGAAGTCTTCTGTCGTTTTGGAGTACCTTTGGAGATTCACAGCGATCGAGGAAGGAATTTTGAGTCTCAAATATTCCAGGAAACTTGCCGAGTTATGGGTACTCGTAAAACACGAACGACTTCTTATCACGCGCAATCTAATGGAATGGTAGAACGATTTAATCAGACATTGGAGAGGTATCTAGCAAAACTCTCTCGGCAACGAGATAGGGACAAGCACACACAACCGTTTTTGTTGTCATATCGAAGCGCTGTTCGCGAAAGTACATCAGTGACACAAGCTTTCGCAAACTTTGGAAGAGAATTACGGCTGCCTGCAGACCTGATCACCGGGATACCACCTGATGCCCCACGCAGTATAACCGATTATGCAACTGACTTGCGGAACAAAATGAATGACATTTATGAGCACGTCAGACAATCGGGCCAGCAAATGTCCGAAAAGATGAAAACCCGGTACGACCGCAAAATGAACAACAAAGGGTTCGACGAAGGTTCACTAGTGTGGTTGCACAATCCAGTCCGCAGCAAAGGGAAATCTCCTAAGCTTCAAGCTAAATGGGACGGCCCGTACCGGATTGTGACCAGGATCAACGATGTAACCTACCGGATACAGAGAGGTGCAGGAGGGACTCCTAAGATCGTCCATGTGGATCGCCTGGCTCGTTATTATGGGGCCGATAATGCTCGGGACGAGCATGTCTTAGGAGGGGGCAGTGTTGCGCACCTAAGTTGACGTCTGGCACTAGCGCCATCTAGTGTCGGGTAACAGAGCGAGGAGAGCTTTCCAGAAAATGACATGTCTAATCTTTCAACCAACAGCGCCATCTAGTATCGAATTGAATAACTAAGCTTTCTAGAAGCCCTACACTCGAACTTTCGGCTCCTGGTCGGTTGGCTTGCGTATTTACTTGAATATTCTGGATATTTCGGTGAAAAAGGTGTATTTAAAGGCTCTGCAATACGCGATCGGGGCAATATTGAATTTGTGGACGAGACTAGCGAAGCTTCGGAGCGAAATAAAGTGAATCAGTGTGTTTAATTATTAGTGTCTTTTAAGTTTTAATTGGTGTTCGGTAATAAAAGTGTAAATATTGGTAATTCAATCGGCAGTTTTTGTTGTCACGAACCTCAAGCTCGTAACAATACGTATAGAAAGAGATGGAGCGAATATGGATTTCGTTGCGATGTTTTGGTAGTTTTTAAGTTTGTGTAGTTATAAGAGTTGTTAAATTTAAATGATCTTTAGCACAACAGACACAAGACTTGGATTTGTATTGCCATATTATATTTGGTTTAGGCAACTTTATGTTTTGGATGGAAAGTTTAGAATTTAATTTATTTTTCAAAACGTAACAATTACGCATTTGGCCTTGGTGGCGCATTCCGTTCCTTACGATAATAATATCAATAAAATTATTAATTTTTGTCGTTGCATTTGTGCATTTATTTGCGATATTTGTGTGCATTTTGTACATTCGTTTTAATCCAGACAATTATGTGTAAAGTGAAAAATATACTACTTATCGTATAGTTTAAGTTAATTTAGACTTTATTATATATATGTACATAATTTATTGTACCGTGTAGTGACGGTGTAAGGATATCCACTACCCCATATCATCCCGTGGGTGTCGAAAAAGGCGACAAAAAGAAACAAATCAGGAGATAGGTAGTAACGTCTTCCCAATAAAGACTTAAAATAGTGTGTATCGTGAAGACACAGGACAGAAGTGAAACTTTTCACTTTTTGAACTTACAGCGAATCATTTCAATTACTCATCAATGATTGAATAGCATAGATTGTGTATATCATTCATTTATTTACATAAAAATATATACATTTGTGTCACAGTTCATCATCTTCGATCTTAAGAAGAGAAATTATCGGTTTAGTTTGTTAATTAGGTAATTATATACTATTTATTTAATTTTATTTTAATTAAACCACGGTTTTATATTATGTCAACAAAAATTTATTTAAAAGAAAATTTACAAATTGTTATTTTACATAAACTCTTCTTCTTCTTCTCCCTGCCTTTTGTCCCATTTTAATTGGGGTCAGCCCTCCTAGTAATCTTGCGCCACATCGTGTGATTGTGGGTTATCCTTTTTGATATGTTAGTAGTTTACAGGTCGTTTTTTAGTGTTTGCAGCCAGGTTATTGGTGGTCGTCCACGGCCTTTCTTCCCTTCTTCTAGGTTCATAACTCTTTTAGTCATATGGTCATCATACCGTCGCATCACGTGTCCGTACCAGCGTAGACGGTTTTCTCTAAATTTTTCGTGCACCGTAGCAACTTTAAAACTACCACGAATGTAATCTTTTCTCATTTTATCTTTTCTAGAAACTCCTCCACGCGACGTGAATTTTCTGTTCATCCGCCTTTCTCATAGGCCAGCACTCAGATCCATATAGCAAAGCTAATCTTACTCTTTTGTATACATTGCCCTTTATTTTATTAGGCATGCGGGAGTCGCATAGAATGCCTGACAGCGATCACCATTTTAACCAGGCTGTTTGGGTTCCATTCCATCCATTGTCTCTTTCTATACATGCCTTTGGTGCTCCAATAAATCCGAGATACTTAAACTCTTCAACTCTCTTAAGAGGACTGCCTTTAATAGATGGACATGGAATAACCCCTTTCATAATACCGAGGGTTGTATTGGCGGTTTTTAGGCAAAACATGTGGAAATCGTTCCATAGAGTGTTGCTGTCTTTTGGGACTTGAAGTATCTCTTTCATGTATGTAGCAACCTGATCAATAAATAAAGTGCCTTCATCCTTTTGTATGTTATACCATTTTATGAAGGGTTCATGATTTTGATATTTATCTTTTGTATTACAGTTTGACATTTTCAGCCAGGTTACCAGTAGTCTGTGTTGGGTTGTTAGTGGAATCCCTGGTATAACTTTGCAGTCCCTAAAATTGCGGAGAATCGATCTGTCACAAAGAAAAAAGTCTATTTGAGAAGCCGAACCACCACTTTTGTAGATGATGAGGTGTTCATCTTTTTATTGAAAGTAAGTGTTTTCGATCTGGAGATTAAATTGGGTCGCTAGATTCATAATATCCTGACCTTGGCTATTAGAGGTGTCATATCCAAAATTTCCATGCATGTTTAAGTTTTCAGGTGCTTTCATACTTCTTCATGGCCATTCAAATCCCCTGCTATAATTTTTTTCTCGTTTAAAAGTATGGTTACGAAAAGGTCTTCTAGGTTTCCCTAGAACAGATCTTTTTAGGGTTCCGTAGTCAACTAGGAACCCTTATAGTTTCGCCATGTCTGTCTGTCCGTCTGTCCGTCCTCGCTTAATCTTTGTGACCGTTAGCACTAGAATGCTGACGCCGACAAAGTGGTAAAATAAAAAAATGTTTTATTAGGGTAGCCCCCCTATATAGTAAAGTGGGAAGTGATTTTTTTTTAATTTCAACCCTAACGTGTGATATATTGTTGGAAAGGTATTTAAAAATGAATAGGGGTTTACTAAAATCATTCTTTGATAATGTTAACAATTTCGGAAATAATCGCTCCAAAAGTAAAAAACAATGTGTCCCCCCCCCTCCAACATTTGAACCATAATTTTAAAAAATATGAAAAAATCTGAAAAGTAGAACTTTATAAGGACTTTCTAGGAAATCATTTTGAACTTGGATGGAAACAACAGTACCCACTACTGGGAGCAGTTGCAGGAGCGCGGAGCGCTGCTGGAGCGCGAACATAATGGATACCCACCTTTAAACCCATAAGTGGGAACACTTATTGTGACGGACGGGAAACTACGGAACCCTACACTGAGCGTGACCCGACACGCTCTTGGCCGCTTTTTTCTTCATTGCTACATCCAACTTGAGTGGCATATAATGAGACTATGTTTAGAGTTAATTTGTTGTCTATAGCTAATTTCACGTACATGATTCTGTCGCTTATTCTTTCCACTTTATTTATTCGTTGTTGTAATGTTTTTCGTCAAGCATGATGCCGATTCGTCGAAGATGTGCCGTTATACAATAGTTGATAGTTTCTACCAATATCCCTGGATTTTGACCCTTTCCATTTAAATTCCTGTATACAACAGATGGTAATATTTTGTGCATTCAATATGTTTGCTAATTCTTGGCTACGTCCGGTAAGGGAACCGATGTTCCATGTAGCTATGCGCAAATTATTTGTGCTGCGTCTTGTTTCGTCACTTACAGGGGACGCCTTGACATTTTTCCCTTGGGATCGTATCTGGTCGTCGCTTGAGGGGTACGCCCTAGCCCTTAAACTTTTTCTTTTATGCTTTGCTCACGTACTAGGAGATTTTTTGATTTTGCAGTGTATTTTTACAGCCGGTTGCCACCTGACGCCGTGGCTGTTACAGGTGTGGTGTGTTCCAGGGTGAGGGCGCCACCGTTGACTCGTCATGAGCTCACCCGCCGCAGTCCCTTCTGTAGTGCTCCAGGCTAAGCAAAAATCACTGCTCACGACCTTAACTCCAAATATGTTGAAGCAGCTCGTGACAGGGGTTTGATAACGGAGTTTCCTTCTCCGGCCTGTTGGTCCGCAGAAGGTATTTTATTTCCCTCCCACCCGACTGTGACGCCGAGTATTCCCCTATCCGCCGCCTGGGGACGTACTCTTTAGGTGTGAGGCTCACCCGAGAGATTATTTTACATAAACTAAATAATAAAATTTGACGCTTTCGTGGTGCAGCGGATTAGTAATTGAATTACAACGCTAATACCAAGGGTTTGAATCCCACACGGTACAAGTGTTTATATGGCCTAGAAATAATTGTTCCGGGTCTGGATGTTTGTCCTTGAGCAATTTATGTTTATAAACTGCCCTTACTTTATAGGAGAAAATCCTAGTGTTATCAAAAATAAGAGGAGAATATTATTTTTTTGCGCTTACACCATCTAGCATCTACTCTACGTACCACCTTGATAGTCAATCAATTTTTGTTCGATTAAATGACTGTACGGTCTTTACAAACCACACATTACTGCACATCAGCATTTTTACCCTATTGTATCATTATTTATTCTCATCAATTCAGTACGCAATTATTCGCCGTCGCGCATTGTACTCACTATCAAAAATATCAGAATAAATTAAATAATCAGTTCAAGTCTTTATCAATTTTGTCAACTTCTAAGATTGGTACAGCACAGCACCTCGTACATCTTAATGGTCCTTCGAGATTAAAGCGGGACCACGCGGTTCGATAACGTGACTTCGTTTCGCCCGTTTAGTGCTGCCCGTGTATTAACGCCTATTCAGCAAAGACTCCACAAGATACTATTTCAAGTAATTGCGCAGTGAACAAGTTCCTACTACAGCACACATCATCACCAACAGCAGTGATTGGTAATAATCACTCCATCAATCACGTAAAGCTTTTTTTGCCTTTGTGTTTCTGTGTCAGAACTGCAATAGGGGATCGGTCGAGTCGGCCTTCCACAAGCGGGTCTCACCAACGAGATTAAGAAGGTGCACTTATTGCATTAGGATACTTGGCAACAGCATCATCCCCATGACTTGGAAGCATCCATCACCGGATTATCAATCAAATCGTCCATTAATCAAAAAAAAATGAAAAATTTACTTTCAAGTCATCAACAACTTCTTCAAGCAATAAAGCAATTATTGTTTACCAACTTCAAGAAAGATGGAGCTGAAAGAAAAACCCCGTCTTACGTATCAAGGCGATTGGAGACTCTGGATCAGTACTAGAGAGAATTCCAAGCCAATCATATCAAGTTGAGTGAGTTCAAGGACCAAGACTACACTTATTTCTCGAAAAATTACTACTAAAAAGTAAAATCATATTACACCGACTGTCGGTGAATTATCCCGCAACATCTATCTACTGATCAAGAAAAGAAGTCAGTTCTGAGACTTGCTACTCCTTTATCCGGCGTCACTCTAGTCCCTACTGTATTAAAATTTTTAATAACCTTCCAAATGACATAAAAAATTTAACGAATACTACACTATTTTTATCCAAATTAAAGTTATATTTAATTGAAAAATGTTTCTATAATTTAAATGAATATTTTGATACAAATATTATTTAATTTATCTCGACAACTTCGGCCTGTGCCTATCTAATTTAATTTAATTTTGTTATTCAATTGTTATTTTTTACTTTTACTTATAATAATATTTTTTTTATTTTTCTTATAATAATAATAATTACTTTTTACTTGACATTGTGATTATGAATTAAATTAAATTTACAGAATTTTAAAATAATATAATCTAATAATGTAATGTATTAATAAAATCTAATATTGTACTTTAAAAATAATAATTTAATGTTTTTATAATTGCTACGCCCAAACTGGGTTCAAATGCAGACTTTTTTTAAGCATAACATCTATTGTAACCATTTGATTGCAATAAAGACTATGACAATGACTATGACTATGACTTTAGATTGGCGTCTACCATTAATAACTGCATTAACGGCTGCATCAGCAACCACATCAGGTCGGGCTAGTACCAGTCGAGTGGATACAGGTAACCACAGCAAACTTATTAAAAAAGCAATTTTAAAGCACTAGAACGAGCAATCAATACCACTAATCTCGAGTTACTTACCGAAAAGTGGGAGTTGGAAGACAACTTACGTAACTTACAACTTCACTGGAACGCCGTGGACTCCTTACACTGTGGATCGACAGCGAGCTTACCACAGAAGACGTGCAGTACGAAAAAATATACTACATGTTCAAAGACAGCTACAAAAAGTTCAAAAAGTCAATCAACAGCAAGATGTGGTCCGTATCTCATCAAGAGCATTCTACGCTAAAGATCTCTTCATGGAAATCATCCACAAGAATAAATTTATTTCAAACGTGCAAATAATGCAACATTTGAAAAGTAAGGTTAAGGTAGAAGCCGAGAAACTAATACAACATCTAAATATAAGTTCCGAAAACCATGAAATGCTGGAAAATTCTGTGTCATGGGTATAACAACAAACGATTGATTTTTAGTTCTCACATGAATACGCTTTTTGGCTTGCCAGCAATACAACATCAGTCATCATTTGCCCTGAAAAAATTGCAGGTAACCACAAAAGAGTGTCTAAGCGCTGTGAAAAACTTAGGTGTGAACACATAAATTTGGGATCCTTTGGTTGTGCATTTGTTGATGCAGAAACTGGACTCTGATACACACAATGACTACCTCGAATATCTTGAAGATCCAAGGGAATTGCCTACACTATCAGGATTTCTGACCTTTTTAGAAATGCGATTCACGGCATTAGAATCGTCTCGACGCAAACAAGAAGCGCCGCGGAGCAATCAGGAAACTACCTATCAAGAATTTCAAAAAAGCTCATTATTCCAAGGCAAACCCGGGTGCATCAACTAAAGCATTTATCAATCATACAAACGCGAAATCATTGAAATTATTAGCAAGAAATAAATACACATGTCCATTGTGCAATGAACAACATGGAATTTTCCACTGTAAATCGGTTCTAGGTCAGACACCGGAATTAAAACGAGAGACAGTGACAAAATTGAATTTATGCGAAAATTGTCTGTGGTGGAGCGACGAGCCTAAGGTTACCGAAGTCTAACTCCCCGGTCGAACCTTAAACCGAGATATTAACGCGAGATATTAACTAAAGTGGACTGTATATGTGAAATGCTTCTACGCTTACATAAAATGGCTACTATAGCACGCGGTACAATGCACTCGTTCTTCCCTAAAACGAACTATTATTTGCCAAATCTATGAAAGGAATCCTGCTTGATTAGGAGAAAATAAAATTGGAGCGGATGAACTATTAAACACAATTATATCAAGCAGAAACTATTAGGAATGTTCACTCACCGGGGTGGTTCTTCTATGCTGCTTAGGCACTATATTGCTGCGACTTCTGGAACTTCTTCTGGGTAGACTCTCTGCCTTTCTTGTCCGATGACGCGTCGGAAGAGAGTGCGGTGCGCGACTTTTTCTCACACGAGGTGAGGCGGGTTTCCTGGAGCTCGATTGCTTCCAGGCTAAAGCGGATATACTTCTATGACACTATTGTCTTAAGCGGTGTGGTTCCAACGACGAGCGCGGCGGGAAGAGGGCGCGCGTTGGTCGCGCGTACCTTTTATTCCTTCGGTTGCTATGATTACGTGATATTCTAGAATCATCTTCTTTCCCCTCCCACCCCACCACCCCGATGTGTCGATAGGAGGGTATGAATGATATCGTTTGGAAAGGGATAAACGATTTGGCAAACCCCTACCGTCAAAAAATAAATACGAATGGTTTTCCGCGCAACCATCTCCCCCGCCCTTGAAGGATTTCCTTCAAAAAACAACCAGAGCTAAGATCAAACTAACAAAATAACTAACTAACGCTAAGATTACCTAAATTCAACTACAATTTCTAATCTAGAAAGCTAATTTAAATTAGGGAAGAGGCAAGGGGCACAAACGGACAACAGGACGCAGGTAAGACCCAACCGTGGTCTTAACGCGAGCTACCCTAACTACTCCGTCGGAACCGGGAAAGACCTCTTCGACAATTCCTAACGGCCAATGGAGAGGCGGCGTATTCTCTTTGGTGAGCACAACTACAGTTCCTACAGCTAAAGGCTCAGTCGCTGTGTTCCATTTTTGCCGAGACTGCAAAGTATGCAAGTATTCCATCCTCCATCGTTTCCAAAACGATTGCACTAACCGGTCTAATAATTTGTGGCGTGCGGAAATGCTAAGTCTGTTCTCATATCTGCGGCGGGCAAATACTTTAAAGGCGTTAAATTCAAAAAATGTGCTGGAGTTAGAGCCAGCGGTTCCGAGGGGTCACTAGACAACGTACGACAAAGTGGGCGGCTATTCATTACGCATTCAATTTGAGCGAGCACCGTACTTAGCTCTTCGAAGGACAAAATTTGATCTCCTATTACTCGGTATAAGTGACTCTTTAGACTCCCATCACATATTAGTCTCCCAATTGCCCCCAAAATGACTCGCGGCTGGGACGTTCAGAGACCACTCAATGCGGTTCTCGGCTAGAATGTGAGCGAACTCCGAATTATAATACTTGCTAGCTAAGAGCTCATGTAGTTCTGATAAAACACGTTTTGCACCGACGTAGTTCGTACCGTTATCCGAATACAATTTACTTACAGGGCCACGGCGGGAAAGAAATCTTTTAAATGCACCCATAAAGCCTGCTGTGCTTAGATCACCAACGAGTTCTATATGCACCGGCCGAGTAGTTAGACATACGAAAATGCAGACGTAAGCCTTTGTGGATCTTATACCACGCCCGCGAGTGAGCGTGACCTTAAACGGACCAGCGAAATCAGACCCGGTGTGCGTAAAGGGCTTTACTGATTGTGTTACTCTACAAGATCTAAGTTCCGCCATTTCCGGAAATGACGGCTTGGAGCGTGCCCGAAAGCAAGCTATACATCTGTGCACCCGATTGCGTATTAAACTACGTGCAGAAAGAATCCAATAATTCTGACGCAAGATCGACATCAGCAAGTCGGGGCCAGCGTGCGAGTTCAATTTATGATGGTAATCGACTAATAAATTCATGATATAGTCTTTACGCGGTAAAACTATAGGGTGCCGTTGGTCGAAACTCAACTGCGAGTTGGACAAGCGTCCACCTACCCCTACAATCCCATCCTGTAAAAATGGCTTAAGGCGTTGAAAGGCGCGACTACAAGCTCTATTCGATTGTAATCTTGTAATTTCTTCAGAGAAATGCGCACGTTGAAGTTCACGCAATACTAGCAACTCGGCATAGTTGTAATCGGACGCTAAGACATACGAACGTCGCGGTAAAAGCTTCGCAAATCGACAAACGTAAATTACGCTACGCAATAATTTCGACCAAGAGGACAAGCGGTTCGCCAAAGTGATGATTGGAGAAACCTCGCTCGAAACGTTCGCCACTAGAGCGTGTCTCTTCTCTTCCGGCGGTTGTGACACTGACGAAGGTTCGAAATCGGTTATTGGCCATTGCGAGGGATCCAAGTGAACCCAAGAAGGTCCGTGGAACCAAAGCGGGTGGTCCATTATTTGCATCGGGGTGAGTCCACGGGATAGACTATCGGCAGGGTTTTCCGTACCGGACACGTAATAAAAGTTCCGCGTTTCTAACTCGTCTTGGATCTTGGCCACTCGGTTCGCAACAAATGTATCCCAACGGTGGGGTGAAGAATGAACCCAGCATAAGGCGACGGTGGAGTCGGAAAAGGCAAATATCCTTTCTATGTGAACTCTATCCCTACATGCGCTGATAACTGTGGTAATAAGCTTGGTGAGTACTAATATTGCGCAAAGCTCTAAGCGCGCCAGAGAGACAATCTTACGGGGGGAGACTCTCGACTTAGAACTAATGAGGCTAATCGAATTTCTACCATTATTCTGGACGTGGAAATATACAACGCCCCCGTAAGCCTTCTCGCTGGCGTCTGCAAACCCAACGACCGTTATGACGCTATTTCTATCGACGTTTACATGACGCGGTATTTTAATTTCTCTTAGTAAAGGAAGTTCCTCTCTAAAACGCTGCCACAACCGAACAATGCTGTCAGGCGGCGAGTCATCCCAATCGCATTCAAATATCCAAAGTTGTTTAATAATAATAATAATAATAAATATTTATTGCCACACAATAATAAGTTTACAAATGAAAAGTTTACAAAGTAAGTATACATATAAAAATGATTAGACTTAAAATAAAAAAAAATAAAAAACATTCACAATTAACAGATTAACTAATATTACTCAGTATACGATTATAATGTGAGGCAACGGGCACAGGCTCAGTATTCGCTGGGCATTATGCTCAGCACTGTTTTTCAGCCGGTCCCTGCTGTTTTGGGTATATTTTGGTCGCACGCACATCGTACTTAATTATGTATTGTTGGTAAACCTCTATACAGTCAATATGTGTTAGATAAAAATACTTATTACAGAATAAACATACAGTTATTCGGCCTAAAAAGATTTCTGTTCGTGTAATAACTCCTTTTTAACCGCTTTTATCGTTTTTAATCAAAAGCTTAGCGTTTAATACCACCGGAGTTACGAAACCCATGACGTCCCATAATCTAGCAACGCATGACAGTATTGTGCGCTTTGTGCACTTCTCTACGGTCGGATTTACCTTAAGGCTAAACACGTCGGACTCTGGTGACCAACACAGACCGAGCACCTTGTGTGTATCAGATTCGTCGAATTCCTTTATCGCCGAAAGACGGTGTGATAGTGGGATTGTATCTAAAACCGGACGCGAATTACTAGTCCACTTGACAAGATCGAATTGACCCGATTTCATGAGCTTTATAACCTCGGCGGTGGTTAGGGTGGCCTCCTCCACGCTATCGACCGAGTACACAAAATCATCCATATATAATCCACTTTCAATTGCCCTCTTAGCTTTAGGATAAGAGGGACCTTCATCGTGGGCAGCTATCTCACCGTGCGTAACGCATGAAATGGGCTCGACTTTAAACCAAAACAAACGCGGTTAAATTCAAACACCATTAGAGGTTCCTTTGGGTTGAAACGATATAAAATGCGTTGGAATCTACGGTCGCATTCACGGACCCCTATGCAAAGAAACATTTGGCGAATATCGGCGGATAGTGCTATACTAAACAAGCGAAAATTGGCTATTAAATTAAATAAACTGCCCTGTAAATTTTGCCCACTATAGAGGATATCGTTAAGCGACAGGTGAGTGCTAGTTTTAGCACTAGCGTCGAGCACTACACGTAACTTAGATGTAAGTTTGTCCTCCCTAATGACCCCGTGGTGTGGTATGAAATACGATGGTGTGTCCTCGTAGTTATCTAATTTCGAAGCCACAAGTGATATGTAACCTTCTCTTATATATTCGTTAATGACGCCGTCATAAGCTTCTTTTAACTGGGGTGAAGCGAGCATCCTACGCTCGAAGCTGTAGAAACGTTTTTTCGCCATTTGACGCAAATCGCCGAGAGATAAAACATCTCCTTTAAAGGGTAGCGCTACACTATATCTACCGTCGCGATCACGAACGGTCGTGCGGACGTAAATTTCCTCGCATAATCTGTCATAGCTATGGGTGGGACGTTCACCTCCTCCATCTCCCAAAATTTGCGGACTAACGACTCGAGCGGTTCGACAGCCATACCACAATAAGAGGTTGCCGAAATACTATCTATGATGGGGGCGGAGCCAACGATGACATAGCCCAATACGGTTTCCAGTGCGTAAGACGCGGTATGCGAGGAGTTGCCCCTGACCTTATTGTTTAAAAAAAGATGAGGGAAAAGCGATATTCCAATGAGCATGTCTATGTTTCCAGGAACGGCGTAAGTGTCGTCCGCTAGAGTCAAATTTTTAAATTCAATCATTGCCGAGGTGTCAACCGAAACGGTTGGCAACCGTTCAGTGACCCTATCTACTACTAGTGCATTTATATCAAAGTTAACATTATGATCTATCCGAGAATAAAATTTTAAATTTATATATCCCTGGGTAGCTTTACTAGTACCTCCGATGCCTTTGACTACAGGACATGAAAGTGACCTATTTATTACTAAGCCTAAGCGCTGACAACATTGTCGCGTTATAAAGCTATTTTGGGGCTCCGCTGTCCAGCAGTGCACGGACGCTTTGTTCGTTTCCACGCGAATCCCTAACCAAAATACGTGCCGTACCCAGTAACACGGTTGAAGGAGGTTGTGCTCCCATATTTGCCAATGAGCACAGAGCGACATCACCAGGTCGACTGCTAGAATCGTTGACTTTAGTAGGGGTGAATTCCATGTCCGCTTTACTTGACGCCGCTATGTTGCTATTTTCAAAATGTAATAGCGTGTGATGTTTCCTGGCGCACTTGCTACATACGGAACTAGAATTGCATTTTGCAACTAAATGCTTATCGCTTAAGCAGTTCAGACATAGGTTGTTTGTCTTTACTAATTTATAACGTTCGCTTGGTGAATATTTACGAAAAGTCGCACAATTGTATAAATTACCGTGTTTATCTTTACTACCGTGTTTATCTATATGATACAGGCATGCTGAAATGGTGCCGACGTAGCGGTTACGTACGTTAACGATCCTGCTATTTTAGATGGTTGAGTCTGTCTACGGTCGACGCACTTTTTAATCTTCTGTTTAACGTTCGGGGAGCGCTGCATCGCCTTTATTTGATCTCGCACAAACGATGCTAATGAATGAAAGGGAGGCATCTCCGAGCTACGGTGCTCCATTTCAAACGCACGCACGGTGTCGGGGTCTAATTTCTTTAGTGCAATATGGAGAAACACCACGTCCATAAGGTCATTAAATTTCAAATTCTTAAGTGCAGCCACCGATGCCACAAATTTATCTAAAAACTGCTCTAAGCCGTTGATGCTCGTGGATGATATAGGTTTAAGATCGAATATCTGATTAAATATTCGGAAGCTAACATTCTCCTATCTTCATATTTAGTTTTAAGCGTTTCGAATATTAACAAGTAATTGTTTGCTGTAGGTGTAAAACCCGAGCAAATTGACTGTGCCCTGCCACTAAGTTTACTAATTAAATAATATAATTTTTCAGCGTCCGATAACGATGGGTTGTTGTGTATATTGTTTTGAAAACTACTGAAGAAGTAGGGCCATGTCTTAATATCACCGTTGAATACCGGAATATCTATTGGCGGCAACCTAATTGAGTCACGTGGACGTACCTGTATTTCCGGCTTTGCTTCGTTTTGAGATGGAGATTGTAAGAGTTTCGCCATTCTTTTCACGCCACACAACATATCTTCAAATGCCAGAAGCGGTTGGTAATTCACTATATATTTCGGGTCGATTTGTAATTCCAAATGATTAATTTGGTCTAATATTCTTTCGTAATCCGTCCGCAAAGAATCCACCGTTTCAATTTCATTCAAAAAAGTTTCCCGCACTGCTTCTATATTAATGTTCTTTATGTGATCACTTATACTTTGTATACGTGAAAAAGGTATGTCCCTCTTGGCATAAAGCGTTTTAATTTTAATTTCATTTCCACTAACTGCCATTTTAAATTATTATAATAAAGTTATATTAATCACAATTAATCTCACAACGCACAAATAATGGAGGATGGACACTCGTACGCCGTATTACGTAATTTAATTACGAGAATCGAACACCTGTAACAGCGAGTCGAGGTGACGCGTGTCGCTCGCTAAACTCAATATATTTTTATCAAAATTGTCGGGTAAGCGTACAAAACGTTTGCGATTACACTGTTTCAATTATTTATTTAAGTTTTAAATTTAAACCAAATACAAACACTATTTAAATGAATAATTCTATTTTTAAACGAATACTATTTAAGTCTATTCCATAAATTAGAGTGCATTATCTAAATAATTAATTTAATAATTCGACCAGAAAATGGTTGAACGACTACTAAAACACCAGTCCAAATCCTGCCGAAGTCACCATAAAATGGTGGAGCGACAAGCCTAAGGTTACCGAAGTCTAACTCCCCGGTCGAACCTTAAACCTATTACGCGAGATATTAACTAAAGTGGACTGTATATGCGAAATGCTTCTACGCTTTCATAAAATGGCTACTATAGCATGCGGTACAATGCACTCGCTCTTCCCTAAAACGAACTATTATTTGCCAAATCTATGAAAAGAATCCTGCTTGATTAGGAGAAAATAAAATTGGAGCGGATGAACTATTAAACACAATTATAACCTATTAGGAATGTTCACTCACCGGGGTGGTTCTTCTATGCTGCTTAGGCACTATATTGCTGCGACTTCTGGAACTTCTTCTGGGTAGACTCTCTGTCTTTCTTGTCCGATGACGCGTCGGAAGAGAGTGCGGTGCGCGACTATTTCTCACACGAGGTGAGGCGGGTTTTCTGAAGCTCGACTGCTTCCAGGCTAAAGCGGATATACTTCTATGACACTATTGTCTTAAGCGGTGTGGTTCCAACGACGAGCGCGGCGGGAAGAGGGCGCGCGTCGGTCACGCGTGCCTTTTATTCCTTCGGTTGCGATGATTACGTGATATTCTAGAATCATCTTCTTTCCCCTCCCATCCCACCACCCCGATGTGTCGATAGGAGGGTATGAATGATATCGTTTGGAAAGGGATAAACGATTTGGCAAACCCCTACCGTCAAAAAATAAATACGAATGGTTTTCCGCGCAACCAGTCTGTAATATGATCATAAAGGCAAAAACTGTTTTTCAGACAAAAGATACGCTCTGTGCAAAAGCAATCATATTACTTTATTGCACGAAGCATACATATAAAATATCAACCCGAGTGAGCGGGATAGCAACAAAAGGCTCACACAGCTGAAAAACGTGACACATGTTTCACATGAAAACGTCCCTGAAATCCTCCTGGCAACAGCCCGAATCAAGGTGCTATCAGCCGATGGAAGCTATCTGAGTACGCGAGCGCTGATCGATCAAGAATCACAAACATCACTTATCGGGGAAAACGCCGCTCAAAGACTTAAGAAACAAGATTGAAACTCCAATTCCATTCAGTCTGGAAAGAAGACTTGAAGTGAATGACCAACTTCCACAAAACATTGAAGAAAAGTGGCCAAAGATCAAACATGACCTCGAAGGCATCAATCTTTTAATCACCAAACAAAGGCAAACAAAGGACGAGGCTTAAAAAACGAAAGGATTTTGTATGTATGGTGGTATGCATGGACCATTATTGATCGTGTTGTGACAGAACAGAGCCAGCTGGCCGGGTCTAAAACCTTTTTGAGGCTGGTTTGTCTGTTGATGTGCTGATTTGGAGCTGAAAAGTGAAGACTCCTCCTGAGGCTTCCAGCGCAGTCCCAGCGTCTTTGTTGATTATTTCTGCTTGAAATCAACCCCAGTCTGATGATTGCTATCTGTTTCTGATGCTGCTCCTTGAAGTAACTCATTGCTATTTGAACAACACCGTCGTAGATTAAACCCCCCTGCTCTGAGTAGGTTAATCAGATCTGCTTTTAATTTTAGAGTAGCTGGGATGCTGTGCTGGCAGCTTAAGACATCTTCCATGAAAAAGTCTCTCTGCAACACCTTAGCTGCTGCAAGGAAATGCTGCCCTTCGTCGCAAGCTAATTGATTCAGCGTGTTCATTGCTAGGAACGGCAAGCACTGCTTTTGTCCCGTACGTCACTCTTAATAATTCGTATTCTTGAAGTGGCTGATTTGATGATTCACGCCATACGATTCTTTGTAGATGTTTGCCGTTATCATTGCAAAGGATCGCTCGAGACATAGCGGTAGCAGCCGAATTAGCGCCGCGCGTATCCGGACGTACAAGGGTACAAGTATCGCTCGGGCTGGACGTTTGAGCGGCATAATCGCAACGACATAATCGCTGACACTCCAAAAACACTTGTTCACAAAACACCGAGAATAAAGTAGACTGATGTTAAATAATTATGGTTTATTCGTTAAGGCTTGTAAATTAGTTCTTCAGCTATCGATTTCAAAAAACAAAACTTACAAAGAGTGCCGCAGATGTCCCTAGATGTCAGTTTTATATAACTTGACGCAAGGATACTTCACTATCCGGGACGTACAACGCTATTTTTGTTTTGGCTAGCGTAGTATCCATGGACGTTTCAGTGGCTAAGGCCGTACACCTTGAACTGGTATTAGACCTCTCCTCATCAGCATTCCTCGCAACACTCCGACGAATGGCAGCACGCCGCGGAGCCCTGCGTCACCTACAGTGACAACGGGCCAAATTCGTTGGCGATTACAGCAGGAATTCATGAATCTTCGACAAACCTTGGACGATGATTTCTTCTCAGCAATATCAGATATGGAGATTGAATGGCACTTCAACGCCGCCTCATGGCCTAGTGCTAAAGGTCTATGGGGAAGCGGTGGTGAAGACCCTAAAATTCCACCTACGAAGATCCATCGGAGCACAAAAGCTTATGTTTGAAGAGCTATCAACATTGTTGTCACAGCTGGAAGCCTGCCTGAACTCAATGCCGCTGTGAGCCCTGAATGAAGATCCCGAGGACATCAACTTCCTCACCCCATTACATTTGCTAGCAAGTGGCCCCACCCTCACCATCATCGAAACCGAAAGAGATGAGCGAACACGTTGGCAACTTGTACAGAAAATCTTCTACGACATCTGGAAGAGATGGCAGTCTGAGTACCTGTGCCAATTATGAGCTAGAAGCAAGTGGCAACATAAGCAAAGAAATATGAAAATCGGTGTAGTTGTCATCGTACATGACATTAACTTATGACAAGTGTGCACTTGCCAGAGTTGTTGAACTTCGTCCCAGATAGACGATCTGGTTCGAGTGGTTTCCCTGAAAACTAAACCCAACATTATCAAAAGGCCTATCACAAGAATATCACCACTTCTCTCCTCTCGGTATATCGCCGAATCCGCTTTCCCCAAGCAGCGATTCTTTGCTTCAGGTCGTCTATGCGCTCCGTCAGTTTTTGCATTATATCCGGTTGGGACAAACTAACATTTGTCCCAGCAAACGCCATCATGACGGTGCGCACAATCCTTGGCCTGGTATTGCCTGACCTAAAGTATATCAGTCTGCCGATGAGGGCCCTAGCCGTTGCGATACGTTCTTCAATTCTTATTCTCCAGGTTGGGATAGCACTACTTTGTCCAGTAGCGCATCCAGCCGTGGAAAGTGTGGCGCCTATAATACGGCAGACTGCCAGTGTGGTGCCAAAAAGAATTGAGTCCGTCTCGCAAAGGTCCCGGCTGGCTTCCAAATAGGTCAAAATTCCGCTCAAGACTGCGACCAAGTCAACCCCTGCCACGCTATCCGTGAATTTCTGCAATATCAGGGGACTTCACTCTAACCTAAACGCCGTCCAATACCATCTCGAGACGGCGAAGCCGGCTCTGCTCTTTCTGACCAAGACGCAGGTGTCCTTTCCGGCTGATGTATCGTATCTCTCCTGCCCGGGGTACAAACTGGAACACTTCTTTGTGCCTCGGGCTGGAATTTGCGTTTACGTCAGAGAGGACATCTGTTCTCGACGCCTTGGCAGTCTTGAAGGTTCGGACCTGTCCATACTTTGGCTACGCGCGCGACTACAGCGACGACCATCCGCGCGTCTACGGGTGCCTCTATAGGTCCCATAGCGGTAACGCTGAAACAGACCGACTCTTCGACCACGTCCAAATGGCTACAGGTTCGTTGCTACAGCAGATTCCCTCCGCAGATATCGCGACCCTCGGCGATTTTAACACCCATCACGCCGAACGGCTTGCTTCACGTTTAACCGATTATGTGGGGAGATCTGTTCATGATTTTGCCTTGGCATGTAGTCTGACACAACTGGGTACTTCGCCTACGCGGATTCTAGGTGTGGAGGATCATGCACCTTCCCTGTTGTACCTTCTGCTGACCTCTCACCCGGACGGATATCAGATTTCCGTCGACGCCCCTTTAGGCTCCGCCTTTAGACCATTGTCTATTGTCATTGTGTGGTGCCACTCACGCTGAAATCGCAGTTGCATTCTGCAGCCTGCCGGATGCGGTCTTTCTTTGCATCCTACCTTTGGGGGCAGGTTTGCTTTTCGCCGGATGATCTCAACGTTGTTGCGGGTTCTGTCGCTGATGTGGTACTTAAGGGTATGGAACTTTTTATTTCTTCCTTTGTGGTGCCCATCGGAGGCAAATCTCAGCCATGATTTGGTTGCTCCTGTAAAATAGCATCATGCTATAAGCATTACTACCAAGCCTGGGCTGACGCATCAAAGTCCGTGGGTGTAAACACCAGCGCTCTAAAAGAGAAGTATAATTCCACCTCCAAGTCCTTAAAAAGAGTCATTGTCAAGGCACATAAGCAGAATTGGCGAGAAACTAGTTCGCCTTCCTTCTGGAACTCATGCATTCTTGTCTCTCGCCAAGGCTGTCCAGAGGAATTTCTGTCAGCCATCTCTTCCATCTCTGCACAGGGAGGACGAATCACTGGCCCGTACCGCAAAGTATAAAGCCGACCTGCTAGGCTCTTTCTGTGCGTCCAACTTGACTCTCGATGATGGGGGGAGTACGTCACCAACCATCCCACGGTGTGAGTGCTCCATGCCGAAAGTGCAGTTCACACAGCGCTCGGTTCGCAAAGCACTCCTCTCCCTGGACATCCACAAGTCGAGTGGGTCTGACGGATTCCCCCCAATTGTGCTGAGGACGTGTGCTCCAGAGTTGGCATCAGTTTTAACGCGTCTTTTCCGGTACTCCTACTCCCTAGGCGTAGTCCCAAAATCATGGAAGACTGCATTCGTCCACCCGATCATTAAAAAAACAGCGCTCAGACCCGTTCAACTACCGGCCTATCGCCATCACCTCCTTGTTCTCCAAAACAATGGATGGACTCCACTTGCTAACTGCCAGCTCATGAGGTACCTCGAGGATCACCAACTGATTAGTGATCGCCAATACGGTTTTCACCCCGGTCAATCAGCTGGTGATCTTCTCAACTCATAGATGGGCGGAGGCAGTAGAGTCCAAGGGGAAGGCATTGGCCGTTAGTTTAGACATCCCGAAGGCCTTCGATCGGGTTTGGCACAAAGCGCTTCTTTCGAAGCTCCCTTCCTATGGGCTTCCCGAGAAATTGTGCAATTGGATCACCAGCTTTCTTGCAGATCGGAGCATCAAGTTCGTTGTAGACGGTGCAAGCTCCGATTACAAGCCTATTTATGCTGGTGTTCCACAAGGTTGCGTGCTATCGCCAACGCTGTTTCTTCTGCATATCAATGATATGTTGCAAACCCGCAACATTCATTGCTACGTAGATGATAGCACTGGTGATGCACTGTACACCGGCCGTGCCAAAATTTCTCGGGAAAACGTCTCCGATACCGGGACAAACTTGTGTCTGAAGACGAGTCTTTGCTGAACAGAGTCTCGGATTGGGGGCCGATTAGCCGCTAATTTTTTTTTCTCTTTACATCATTAATTAAAATTTACAGTTTCGTTATTTCACTTAAAGGTAATCACAACATGCTATCAATTTACATTTTAGTACTATATAAGGTATCTAAGAAATTCTTATTTTAAATAATTTGATATTGCATGAACGAATGCGCGTGCACGTGCGTGTGCGTGTGAGTGTGTTTGTGTGTGTGTGTGTGTGTGTGTGTGTGTGTGTGTGTGTGTGTGTGTGCGCGCGTGTGTGTGTGTGTGCGTGTTTTACATTAATTATTAACAATTTGGTACACGATCTGTACTTTCACATTGTTTGAAAAACTTATATAAATTCTTATAAAACTGACATATGGAATCAAAATTAACATCCACGACTTCACTACATTCATTAAATACTTTACATAGCCTTGCGACCGGCGAATGCGCACCGAGAACAGTTCTACGACGTGGTGGGTAAAGAAGTGGAATTGGTTTGCGTGGAATTCTTATAGGAGTGCGAAATTTAAATTGAGCGAGAAGCTGTGGACAATCTACTTCATTTCTAAGCACCTTGTATAAAAACATAATATCTATTAATTTGAGACGTATCGATAAGGGTAGCATATTAAAATATTGAAGTCTATCTGCATAGGATGATATTTTTAGTGCTTTTCCAACAGAGTATGTAAGATGCCACATAAAGCGTTTTTGAACTCTCTCCAATCGCAACGAATGTGTAGAATAGTGGGGACGCCAGACAACACTGCAGTACTCCATTATACTCCTTACAAGGCTATTGTACAATATTATTTTTGTTTTAGGGTTTTTAAATGACCTACCATTTCTTATGACAAACCTTAACATTTTGGAAGATCTATTTATAATACTATCAATATGAGGTACAAAAGTTAGTTTTTTGTCAAAATATACACCAAGATCCCTTATCACTTCTACTTCTTGTATTTTGTTATTCCCTATGAAGTTATGGTTATTGCTCAACTTAGTATTTCTTGTAAATTTAACATGTGAACATTTAGAATAATTAGGATTCATGCCGTTAAGATTACACCATTTTACAAGTCTATTTAAATCTGTCTGTAACAATACTGAGTCTTCTAAAGATTCAATTATTCTTCCAAACTTTAAATCATCCGCATACATGTAGGGTTCCGAAAATTTAAAGCAACTAGAAATGTCATTAATAAACAGGTTAAATAATATTGGTCCTAAATTTGATCCCTGTGGCACACCAGAGGAAATGATACGATTATCAGATTGAAATCCATTTATGACCACATAAAAAGAACGTTTTTTTAAGTACGACTTTACCCATTCCAACAATGATCCGGCGATCCCATAAACGGCTAATTTGTAGTTTAGGGCTTTATGCGGAACTCTATCAAAAGCTTTACTTAATTCTGTATATATTACATCATATTGCCTACCTGCATCTATTGCTTTTACCAAAGACTCTGTAAAAGTTACAAGGTTTGTGCAAGTTGACCTTGATCGAACAAAACCATGTTGATTATTACTGAGGTAAAGTTTTAAGTGAGTCTGCAATAGTTGACTAACTAGAGATTCAAGTATTTTACCAAATATTGGCAAAATTGAAATTGGCCTATAATTAGATATTATGTTCTTATCCTCTGACTTGTGTATGGGAACTAACTTTACAATTTTCCACTTCGATGGGAAAACTCCCGTTGCTAATGATTTGTTGTATATAATCAATAGAGGTGTAACCAAAACCGATGCACAAGACGCTATGAAAATTGGCGGAATATCATCAGATCCAGAACCTTTATTGCAATCCACTTTTTCTAGCTTATTTAATAAAGTTTTGTAGTCTAAATTCGGGCTTGTCAAACATTGGCTATTACTCCATAATAATTTCAAATTATCGAAATCATGTATACAACACTGTCTATCTCCGTCTGCATTGTAAACAGAAGAGAAATAATTCGCAAAGAGTTCACATATCTTAAATCCATCAGAAGTGGTTTCCTGACCATTTGTCATAGCGATGGGGTATCCGCTAGTACCACCGCGCTTTTCTTTGACATGAGACCAAAATAGTTTTGGATTATTTTGTATTTGCTGTTCTGTTTTTTCTATATAATTTTTATAACACTTTGCGGCTAGTTGCTGACATCTTTTACTTAGTAACTTTAGCTCAATTTCATCCCTAGGATTACCATATATTTTATACCGTTTTCTTGTTTTATTTTTCTCATTTAATGATTTTATCAAAGTTTTATTGAACCAAACAGGATAACGTTTATTTCTTCTCTTGCTCATTGGGATATACTCCTTAATAAGTGTATACAAAACCTCATAAAATACTTTAACCATGTCGTTGACATCGTTTAATCTACTAAACATCTCAATCCAATTAACCTCATTCAAATGCTTTCTTATGGGACCATAATCTGCTTTATAAAAATTACGCTTTTTATTTTTTAAACTGTAAGGAAGACATTTTTCTGTCGATAGTGATATAGTGATATCTAGAGGAGGGTGTATACGTTCAGTATTACTTAAGGGTGTTACTGCTTGGGTTACTTCACACAAATTAAAAGATGTAAGCACAAGGTCCAATATACAACCAGTATTTGTTACGTGATTACATTGAGTAAGTTTATTAATGTGTAAGAAATCAATTAAATCTTGACTCATGGCTGGTAAAGATGCATGAATAGTGTTTGTATTTTTTAACATGCCCCAATTTATGTTACCTAGGTTAAAATCACCTAGTATGCATACAGGTGAGTTTATTCCCTCAAATACAGCGTTACAATGGGATACAAAATAGTTGATTGTTATTCTACTTACTGGTGGTGGTATATAAACAACACACAGTGCTATATGATGTATATTCTTGGTTACTGGAGCTTCAATATTAACCCATAGGTCTTCACATTTGCTTTCCCAGCAGGCGACACGATTAGATTTAATTTTTTTTGATACTGCTATCAATACTCCACCTCCTTCCTTACCACTGTGGTATGTAGAGTTTTCCCTATCTCTTCTGTAGATATCATACCAGTCATCAAAAAGTTCACCATTCAGCACTGAGCCATTTAACCAGGTTTCTACTAATACTATAATATCATAATTACTACAACAAACATTGCAATAAAATTCTTTTGTTTTAGATCGAAGGCCTCTACAATTTTGATAATATATTTTTAAGCTATTGAATTTTACAGTAAGGTTTTCCGAGTACATGCACAAATTATTCTAATATACATATTTTAAATATTACATCAATTTGTTTAATGTTCCTAAATCTTTAATAACTATATATTGTGATTCATCATTTTTTCTAACGTATATTTTACCACCCCTGATCCATACATACTTGAACCCTTTTTCCTTTGCCTTGATTCTGGTAGCAGCATGAAGTGCTTTATTGGAAGGCGATAAATGCTCAACAACATAAATCGCTGTCTTTGTACCCGAAAGCCCTAGGTGAGAACTGTTTAATTTGTCAAAATGATTATTTTTATTGAATTTTATAATAGAGGCTAGAAATTGATCACGTAAAAATTGAGAAGATAGTTGTACAACAATAGAACGAGGGCGTTTGGTAGCAGGACTAATTTTAGCTGTGCGAGTGCAGTGTATAATATCGTTTTCTTAGACAGTATATCCTACAACAGTTCCCTACTTTTGTATAATACTAATCAAGTTTTCATTTCTACTTTCTGGCACACAATGAAGTTCTAGATTATTTGCGCGCAAATGTTGCTCTGTTATATTAACACGTTGTTCCGCGGAAAGAAGTCGCATGTTAAGTTCCGATACAATACTTTTCATTTTAAGGTTATCTTCAAGCAATTCCTTACTAGTTTTCTTAGCTTCTGCCTGTTCTTTCTCAATATCCTCAAACCTGTTATTTATGAAATTCATGGAATCATTAATTTCTTTCATTTCTTTTTTGATAGGTTTAAGTTCTTTGTTAATAATTTCCATTAAACTATTATTAATTTCCTTTAGTATACCACTTAATTCGGTTCTTATAACTTCTTGAACAATATTTTTTACGTCTGCGCCAGTTAAAGCCGTCGTATTGATGTTACGCAATGGAGTTGAATCTTGTTTTGAACATCTGGGAGCATTGTTTTTACATTGGGGACAATTCCAATTTGATAACACTTCAGTTTCATTGATCCCCGGTATGGACAGACAGGCTAAATGAAATGATTTATTACAATCCATACAATCAATAATCTCCTCATTCTGTCCGGTCTCAATATTACAACATCTCCATTTACTCATCTTGCAATTTTTTTGTGTGTGTGTATATATATATATATATATATATATATATATATATATATATATATATATATATATATATATATGGTAATATGCAAGTATATATTATAACTTTGCAATTTTCTATACGTATGCTGAATGTATTTATTCCACTAATTTTAGCTCCTTTCTGTACTATGTACGATCCTCGCAGTATGATATATTTATTACGAAAGTTACTAATCTTTTAAAAATACACAAAAAGTGCAACTCGATGCGGCTCGAACCAGCTTTCTCGGACGTAGCGTATCAAGCACCAGAACCACAGGGCTAGCGTACTTAATTCTTACTCTTTGAAATTAGTAGTCACTTTGTTTATATTTTTATTTTATTCTTGTGGGGGTCATGTAAGTTTATAACTCTATAAGTACCTTCATCACTAAAACATATCTTGGATCACTTTAATTTTAAATACCACGCTATAACGATATACTGTAGCAGATGTAAACATAACAGCTTTGTAGACCGTATATTTATGTATTCGTTAACACCAATTGCTTTGTTATGAAATGTCTTTTACAATTAAAAAAAAACTTTAAATTACTGAGAGCGATATGACAACACGTCAACCCGCGACACACGTTATACGACAATCGACTAATAAGAACCCCTTTGTCGTATCTCCTCAGTTTCAAGGCACTCCCCTTGTTGCCTCGGCCAGTATCGGAATCCTCGGCGTCAACATATCGAGTGACACAGTTTTGTGGTCACTTGGAAGAAAAGGCCAAATTGGCTTTTAAAAAGATTGGCTTGCTCAGCAGAGCCGGACAGTATTTCATGCCGGTACACCGCCTGTAACTTTACAAGGCGCAGGTTCGACCGCGGCCGCGGCAAGAAAAAAGACCCATACAAACCGATATTTAAACGGTGAATCTCACCACCATCCTTCACAGTTAGCCGTACCGTGGGCAAATCCTTGTTACAGAGAGCACGAGGGATCTGTGACAGCAAACACCTGGCCGCCGAGCTTCAGCACGTCAAGCAAGTTCTGCATGACAACAAGCTTCGGGTCCCGCGCCTACATCACAGTGACCGAGTGAAGCTAGCCACAGTCGAGCGTGTGCCTGCTATACTACCATATGTCAGAGGTGTCACAGACAAGATTCATCTTAAAACGAGCTTCTATTAGAACATTCTACAAGCCGCCGAAGAAGATTAGTCAGTTCCTACCATCCGTCAAGTGTCATATTCCTCTACAAGATGCAGGAGTGTACAAGCTTGATTGTGAATGGGGTCTCTCTTATATAGGACAAACAAAAAGATCTATTAGAACCCGCGTAAAAGATCATATAGCTGATGTGAAGCATCAACGTTCCGGGAAGTCTGCAGTTTGTGATCATATCCTCTTAATATAAGATCGGCCCCAATTATTACATCAGATTTGATAGACCACAAATCCTCGCGAAAGAACACCGATTCCTACGAAGGATGATATGTGAGGCTATTGAAATTAAAAAACATCCTAATTTCAGTAGAGAAGGAGGCTGGGTACTACCACCTGCTTGGGACCCTATAATCAATAAAATTAAAACTAAACCCAAGCATACCACTGCAAGACCTCAGGACATAATCAGTTCATTTTGCATAGATCGGACCATAATCAATAATTAAAAAAGCTGAAGGTACTCCGGGTTTAACATTGACATCGGGACGTCAGTCACCTCAGTCCCCCGTGAACATGGGTGCTGGAAATTACCCGAAACGTCGGGAATTAAAAATAAAAATAATTAAAAGTAAAATTAAACGCGATAAAATCCGTAAAAGTAGTTTTAATCAATGTGTAGTGTTCGCGTAAATATAAGAAATCATTATGTAAACCATAGATAAATAAACCACTAATCTGTGGAGGATTTCTGTTAAAGTTATTGCGTATATAATAGATACAATCGCACCTCAACTATCTATTATTTTTAATACTAGTATCAAAACTTGTGTGGTTCCTGATTTAATGAATTATTTTAAATCTTTATTAGAATTATTTTGATCTTTTAAATTCTTTATTTAAATGTGGCATTACATTGGACCCAGCTAATTTTAGACCTATTTATGTTCTGCCAACACTTAGTAAAATTTTTGAAAAATTATTCTTGATCAAATGTTAAATTTTTTTAATGTCAATAATTTACTTCATAAAAATCAATTCGGTTTCACAAGGGGTCGCTCGACAACTAATGTTGGTGTTGAGCTTATTAAATATATCTTTAATGCATGGTAGAATTCATAGGATGCTTTGGGTAAATTCTGTGACCTATCCAAGGCCTTCGATTGTGTTCACCATGAAACACTAATCAGGAAACTTCAACACTACGGTGTAAGAAGTGATGCTCTTAAATTAATTATTTCGTATTTAAGTGACAGAATGCAAAAAGTTGTCATTAATAGTATGAGTTCTTCCGGGTCGATTGTATAAGTGGGCGTGCCTCAGGGCTCAATTCACGTCCCCTTTGTGTTTCTTGTATACATTAATGACTTACCTTACATAGTTGGGGATAACTATAATATAGTATTATTTGCTGATGATACTTCATTAATTTTCATATTAAAACGACAGTTATTAAATTACGACGAAGTAAATAATGCTATAGCAAAGCTAGTCAATTAGTTTAATGTTGATAATTTGCATTTAAATGGAACTAAAACTAAATGTATGAAATTCGTAACTCCTAATGTAAAACATGTTAATACGAATGTAATTTTAAATGGGGAAGAACTGAGTCTTGTTGATACCGCCATTTTTTTGGAATCACACTAGACGCGAAGCTTCAATGGCTCCCCCATATATCAAAACTAGCTAGCAGACTTAGTTCCGCGGCATTTGCTGTAAAAAGATTAGAACTCTTAACAGTGTTGAAATAGCTAGAATAGTTTACTTTAGTTATTTCCATAGCATTATTTCGTATGGTATTTTGCTACGTGGACACGCGACTGACACTGAAATTATATTTATTTTACAGAAGAGGGCCATTAGATCAATATATAATTTAAAACCAAAAGAGTCACTGAGACAAAAACTTAAGGAAATTAATATATTAACTCTGGCCTCTCAATACATTTATGAAAATGTAATGTACGTACACAAGAATAAACGTAGTTTTA
The DNA here is from genome assembly GCA_036936625.1 of Parnassius smintheus behrii. Lineage (NCBI taxonomy): Eukaryota > Metazoa > Arthropoda > Insecta > Lepidoptera > Papilionidae > Parnassius > Parnassius smintheus. The sequence continues at coordinate 41,872,346 of JAUPFT010000015.1, forward strand.
CAAAAATAAGTGATATTCATTCTGTAAATACTAGGAACAGACACAAGCTAGTAGTACCAGTTACTCGACTCCACCCAGTCAGTAATTCATTCTTGGAGCGATGTATAAGTTTGTATAAAAAGGGTTATTATAATATTAAGGAATTTATGGATGATAATAACCCCTGGGAAGGGTGATCGCTACCAAGCTATTTCTAATTTGTCTTGTATTGTTAATTATAAACATGCTATTATTTGAAAAAAAAAAATAGTCCCGCTGGGTTTCTTGCTAGTTCTTCCCGGGTCAGAGGTTTTATTTGCAAACCAGTGGTAAATAAAAAAATTGATTTTCAATAAGTATTGTTTATAATCTACATTGAATAAAAAAGTTTTTGTTTCTGTTTCATCAGATGAGCCCCATGCTCGTTTGCCCCCTCTTCTATATAAAAAAAAGTTTGACGATGAGACTCACCTTTGCCCGCTACAGAAACCTATTTTCCATAATCTCCATCAATCCTTCAAAAATAAAGACACAAATCAGTGTGAAATCAAAACTTCGCCCTGCAAAGATATATGGGTTGAACTTAACAAACTGAATACGAACCTGTACTTTTGCTATATTCAAAGGACGATAAGAATAATATGCGAGCTACATGTTACAGCACAACTTAGCAAGGCCGGTATTATCATTCTCGAGGACAGCTGTATCATTAAAAGTGAAACATTGACAATATTTTCACACATAAAACATCATCATCATCATCATCATTACAGCCCTTCACAAGTCCTCTGCTAAATATAGGCCTCCCCCAAGGCACGGTCCTAAGCCACCTGCATCCATCGACTTCCTGCATGTCTTACCATTACATTACAAGGAACGAAAAAGTGTTTTGAGTTTCGAGATAATGGCAGAAAATATTTCTTTAGCTTTCCTTTTAAAAATTAAATCTCTTTAATTTGTGTAAGGTATTAAAAAAGTGTCTTATATTTACCGCCCCAAAAATCTGCCGTCCTAGGCTCCAGCCTACTAAGCCTGCTGGTAAATCCGCCACTGAACATAGTACTAAAATATTTAGCGATTAAATTACTAGTTCTAGTACATTAGGAGTAGCGGACGCATTATTCCTACTTTTTATAAAAGACCAGAAAATTTTTGGGTTACTAGTTGTGTAAGATTCAATTTTATGAATATAGGATACAAAGTATTCTCGCTCTAACTAGTTACCCATTTGCGTAATAATGCAAAAGATTGGTAGTCGGATAAATTACCATATATGTAGTTTAAGCTTGCGATGATACCTGTGTTTTTCTTTTAAGACCTTTAGTAGCGCAGAATTATACCATGAAGGGTGTGACGAACGTCTAGTAGATTTTATGGGAATAAACTGGTCCCGAAGTTCATATAATTTATTATAAAAGAGATTAACAACATTATATATAGAGTCATTTCCCAAAAGGTCATACCAGTTTACCTGGTCAAGAGCTGAGCTTATAGCCACGAGATAGTTGTTTACTTTTATATTGCAAGATCTTTTCATTTCAAAATCTCCCTGACATACGACTTTTTATACAGTTGGCGTACGATCACGCGTTTTTTTCATATGGCAGCCCTGCTATAAGTATAATCTGTAATCTGCTATATTTTATTGACAGCTTGCTACATATTTATTTATCTATGATTGACAGAACAAAAAGAAACGTTTGTTTGAAAATGAAATTGAAATGAAACTGAATGTTTATGTATGTTAGGTCCTTTGTGCATAAATTATTTATTTTACTAGGAAATAATCGATGAACTTGTCCTAGACTTGAGATAGTAAATCATCATTGTGTAAAAATATAGCATGAGACGAACGTATAGATCCAAAAAGGATGCCGGTGGTGTTTTAGAACATAAAAATTTACTGTCTACAATAGACGCTAAAAGTTCTCTTTTCGATGCCTTTTACATTCAAAACATAAAGCAAACTAAGCGCGAAATGTCTTGTATGGGTTCTTCTAATCACAGCAACGTCGCCCCTTATAAGGTTTGCAAAAAAAAGTATGTCAAGAGAATTTTAAAAGATGTCTCAACACGGGAGGAGTCGCTTCGTGATTCTATATCTCAATCAGCATACCTGACACCTGACAAATCTTTACATGTAAATAAGCCTCCGGACCCATTCGATCTGTTGTTGAAATCTTCCCCCGCAGTCACTGGCAGCCCTATATTATCATTCAATGTGTAAGTATTAACATTCTGTCTTAATTTTAGTATTAATTCACGTATGTATGAAATGACTTTCTAAAAGTTATATGAATCAACAGTCGATGATCATCAATAGATAATCTAACAACCTGACAAGACATGTTGGCAGTTGATGGCTTCGTAAAACTGGACCATGCTATGTAAAAATCTATGTGATGTGATGATGATAAAGAAGATAAAAGTTACTAATTTCTCATTTATGTGTTAATCTTTCAATTGTGACTTAAATTCTGTTATACACATACTTATATTATTACTATTTTTTTTATAGGATAGGATGACAAACGAGCACACAGTCCACTTGATGGTAAGTGGTTGCTGTGGCCCATTGACATCTACATATATCCTCGATTATGGATCAAAATGCAGATGCATTGTCATCCGTGAGGACTTAGATGGAATGCCTTGTTTCCAGTAAAAAGGGTCTCCAGTTCTCTACACTCACCATACGAAACACAGCATCATTAAGCTACTATTTGACGCTGGTATTCTGTGAGAGTGTGGTCCTTCCCTGGTCGAGCTGCCCCATTCGTGCTACAACTTTACTACTAATATAACTGCAGCATGGCTCTACCACGTAAGATAATGTATTTGATCATTTCAATGTCATTCATGTTACAAAATGTTATAAATATATTTTTATATGGCATCATACTATTTGTCACGGCATCATATCATATTTTTAAGAATGGCCTATATTTACTTCACTCTTATACATTGTCACTATCTTAACTATAACACAATGTAAAAAATAAGTCATAAAAAATTGTTATTCTCGTATTGTGATATGTGTTTTTGTGCTAATTTTAATCTAACTAATCTTCGCCACGAAACATTAAGTTTACTATGATACAGTTATGAGCTAAATCCAATATATACATTTATTTTGTGTGCAATCTCAAAAATAATATTACTTTCATATATGTACATTGAAAATGTCTGAAAAAGGTAGTAATGCTATAATAAGCTTTAAGCATAATATATTACATAGGCTATTTTTCCATTGTTTTTCTTTCTTCTATATATTTAGTTAAATATATTTACTATGGTCTTTATAACTTTACTATTAAAATATTATAAAACAATGCCACATTTTGACATTGGGAGGTCAGAGATTACTGTATAAAACACAACAAGACTGAAGTATAACTAATTGCTAAAATAACAATAACACTGAAATGGAGTAACATGCAAAAGCTTCTTAAAATTACAATAAACTATATATCTATTTATGAATAGTACCCGGTTGACCGAGCTTTGCTCGGTATTTTTCGCTCGATTTTTTTAATTCGTGTGTTTTGGAAATTATATTTAGATACAAATTACATACTGATGAATTATAAATAATATTTTTTGATCTTAGCGACGTAACAGAAAAAACTGAACTGGTTATTTGAATAAAAAATCATGAGTGCAATTATTTTTATTTAAATTTTCGTGTTTTTAAAAAATACTAAAAAAAGGGCTCGAAAAAAATATATTTTCTCAAAAAAGAAAGAAACTTGAAAAAAAAATAAAAAAGTCGGTCGGTCGGTCTGGGCTCGAACCGGGGTTTTACAATTTTGTGACCGCCCATTATACCAATAAGCTATTTATAATCATTACCAAACTGTCAAAATTTACCTTCTTATTCTAACTATATTGTAGCAGTTTTTAATTGCCTAAAAACACGGACAAAAAGACATTTTCTAAAAATAAATCTTAGCTAGATCGATTTATTATCCCCGAAACTCCCTGGACACTAAATTTTATGAAAATCGTTGGAGCCGTTTCCGAGATCCCGATTATATATATATATATATATATACATATATACAAGAATTGCTCGTTTAATAGTATAGGATAATACTATATGATTTATTGATTTTACAGCAAGGGAAAAAAATATAGTCGAAAGAAAACAACAAAACTAAAGAAATTTAACTGTAGAAATGATGACAATACAGGTATTTACATCACATTTCACTTCATCATATTTTTTTATTACTATTATACTTTATCAAGTTACAATTTAATTTATAGATTCAGATAAAGAAAACACCAAAGCTAAATTTAGCGATTCTTCTCAAAATGTGACTGATTTAAATTTTCATAGATTAATAATCGAACAAGAAAATGCAAAAAATGATGAATCTATTTATACTATAGTAAAAAAAATGCCTCTTTTTTCAAGTGAGATTAGAAGTACTCAGAAAAAAGGCATAACAGACAACCATAGACTGACTTCGACTGTAAATTTTAAATCTCCAGCAATTAAAAATTCTCCATTCTGCAGTACTCCGTTTCAAGAAAAATATAGAAGTAAATCAATTTATAATTTTTCGCCAATTATAATGAATATCAATGACAGTCCAAAACTCAGTTTAAATGATACAAATAAATGTAAGATTCATAAAAGAATTAATTTTAGTGGAAATAATACATGTGATGATTCTCAGCATTCCATGACGCATGCTCAACCTTTACTTGATATAAATTCACCAACTAATGATTATAGCTGTAATTTAGAAGATAAAGTAATCGAACAAATAAATGGAAGTAAAACTAAAAAGAATTATGAACTATCTGACGTGGATCATGAAAATAATACTATTTTTTATACCACTGAAGCAGAACCTTTTTATGGATTTGCTCTTAGATCAGTTACAAAGGGAATTGATAATAATGTTAATAATATTCAAAAGGAAAATACAAACAATAATTCATTTAAAAATTCTTCAGTAAGTATTCTAACCAGATCCTTTTTAGGATTTGATAATGTTGAAATTCAAGACTTAGCACATGCAAATAAAGTCTCAAATATTTTAAGCCCTAAAAAAATTGACAGAGTAACTAATCTTTCAGTGGATACTTCTGTTGATTGTAGCTTATATGCTATTAATAATAACATTAATAGAGAAAATATTTCTGTCATTGATTATTCTTTACTACGAGATAATATAACAAAGGAAAATGTTATGAGTAGTAAAAACTTGAATATGAATGAGAGTGATAAAACAGATGACATCAATACAGATTCATCAAAGTCTGAAGAGATAGCTTCGCAGTCACTTTATGATACTTGCAATAGTGATGAATCTTCTATTAACAATGATAAAATTGTATATTGTGCTAAGCCTATAGTTATATTAGAGAGGATGAATAATTCTGTATTTTACAAGTATTATAACAAAATGGAAAATAACACAATGCAAAAAGAAGACTCAGACGTAACCCACAGTTCTAGTGGTAATTACTCTCACTTTGAGGGAAAAGATATACCAACAGACATATTCAGTGAATTATGTGTTATGGGCAATGAAAATGATGACAGTGCTTATTCTGATTATAATATTTCTAAAGAAAGAAAAGCTGGCTTAGAATGTGATGAAGATATTAAATTAAATAAAAGTGAAGAAGAAGATAGATGTGTAAGTTTTGTCACAACTAGAAGACGAAATGAGATTACAAATAATTCATTAATATTTATTTGTGATAATTCTTATGGTAGCACTAGTAGTGTTGATGTTGATAAGACTGTTATTTCCAACTGCAAAGATGAATTACATGCTGAAAATAATAACAATGATAATTTAACACCAAAAACAGAACTCATTGCTTATGAAATAGCTTCAAATAATGAACTATCCAACACGAATCAAGGTAATTCTAAACCATTGTCAGAAAACATCAATGTGGTAGATTTGCTTAGTGCGACAAAAAGAAATAACACATCCATAAGAGAAAGTAATAACGTAAAATTAGACAGTGATATTGGAAGTGAATTAAAACTGCCTATAGTGCTACAACCAGGCAAAAAATGGGAAAGATCTTTAAGTATATACAAGAGAATGACAACAATGGCTGATAACTTTGATCATTCAATCTTAGATGATGAACCAATGGAATGTAAGGGAAGAAAGTATAGACAAAGTGTAATCAGTACTATGGAAATGCAAAAATTCAAAGGTAGGTACATCATATTATTTTGATTATCTTTAAAAAAACAATTTTTGTGGAAAAAGTGGTATTCATTCCATTTTTTGTAATTGTCAAGTTAAATAAATTATTATAACAATAAAGTGTGAGCGCGTGCGTGCGTGCGTGCTTGTGTGTGTGTGTGAGCGCGTGCGTGCGTGCGTGCTTGTGTGTGTGTGTGAGCGCGTGCGTGCGTGCGTGCTTGTGTGTGTGTGTGAGCGCGTGCGTGCGTGCGTGCTTGTGTGTGTGTGTGTGAGCGCGTGCGTGCGTGCGTGCTTGTGTGTGTGTGTGTGAGCGCGTGCGTGCGTGCGTGCTTGTGTGTGTGTGTGTGTGAGCGCGTGCGTGCGTGCGTGCTTGTGTGTGTGTGTGTGAGCGCGTGCGTGCGTGCGTGCTTGTGTGTGTGTGTGTGTGTGTGTGTGTGTGTGTGTGTGTGTGTGTGTGTGTGGGTGTGGGTGTGGGTGTGGGTGTGGGTGTGGGTGTGGGTGTGTGTGAGTGTGTGTGTGTGTGTGTGTGAGTGTGTGTGTGTGTGTGAGTGAGTGAGTGAGTGAGTGAGTGAGTGAGTGAGTGTGTGTGTGTGTGTGTGTGTGTGCGTGCGTGCGTGCGTGCGTGCGTGCGTGCGTGCGTGCGTGTGTGTGTGTGTGTGTGGCGTGAATGTTGTAAGACGTCATATTAATGTTTATATCACCTCGTATGACGTGGCTGTTAGAGGATTTTTGTAATAAGCTATTTAAGGATTCTAGATTTCGTCGAGGGTTTGCGTAATAGGGTCGTCTATATGAACAAATAATCGAAAACCTATCATTTTCAAGTACGAGGAAGTTTCTTTCTATTAAGTCCGGTTCAGAGGCGATATCTGTAAAGATCTTACGAAAATATACCAATATGCCATCATTCTGATTTAAAAGCTTTTTGGAGTAATATACATTGTAATCGATTATATTTGGGGGAGGGATATCTTTTCTCGACCAGCATTAGGTTAAAACTATTATATCCATTGTTTTATCAAGTGCCGATAAAAAAGCCAATAACAGATTGAAGTTGCGGTATTATACTCCGTATACCTATTTGCAGTAAGGATGCAAAAAGATTCGGAACCGTCATGACATTGCAAAAGTTGTGAGCACTGCGACACTTCGTCAATCAGAGTACGTCAAATGTAAAATTATTTTATTGAATTTTAATTGTATAAATACCTTTTTTCATATATTTGCCTTTTCACATTGCGATTTGGTAATTAGAAGCATGCGATTTGGTAATTAGAAGCAAACGTCAAAGCGCCGTAAAATCTGTAGGTACACTAATATAGCAACATAAATAACGATTCGTTTCGAAATGAACTTTTGCTTTGCAATATGTAAATGTTCATAAATTATATATATATATATATATATATATATATATATATATATATATATATATATATATATATATATATATATATATATATATATATATATAAAGTTGTGTGGTGTTATTTTGTTAGTGCACGAGGGTGACACCGAAAGTTTTTAGAAAATCAAAAACTGAACAAACTAGCTAGTTATTAGTTTTATTATATCTTTTCAAAATAGTGTCCATTTACATCAATACATCGCTGCATCCGATAGAACCACTTAGAAAAGCACTTTATCCACTCGTCCTTAGGGGTCTCTTCGATGGCATTTTAAAACGCAGCCAATGCTTCCTAGGCGTCCATTAAACGTTTTCCTCGAAGTGTTTCTTTTATTTTCGGAAATAAATAAAAATCGCAAGGTGCGAGGTCGGGGCTATAGGGCGGGTGACCCAGTAATACCACGTCTGTCGGTGCCAAGTAGTCGATAGTTTGCTTGGCAGTGTGCGACGAGGCGTTGTCGTGATGAAGGAGGATCCTACTGCAAGGTCGTTTCTCCCGAACTTTTTCAAAGACAAGTGGCAAACAATTGTTAGTGTACCACTCTGCACTAACTGCTTTTCGATCCTCTAAAACAATTGATAATTGTAATTACCTGTTCGTCCGAAGAACGAGGCCACCATCCCACGCTTCGACCTCTGTTCATTTTAGTTGGCAAACTATCTCTTAGTTTCAGAATCATAACAATAAATCTAGCTTTCTTCACCGGTAAGTATGTCGAACACAGCATTTAAGTCATTTCCGTTAAATCTTTAAACCATTTCACGACACCAATCAACACGACGGAGTTTTTGGGCCTCTGTCAAATTATGAGGTGTCCACTGGGCACAAAGCTTCCTGACTGCTAAATGTTCATGGAGGAATTTGTGAACTTAACTCATATCGATGCCTAAGCTTATCCGGATCTGCTGATAAGTCACTATTTTATGAGTTTCTATCATACGCCGCACAACACTGATGTTATCTTCAGTAGTCGCCGTAGAAGACCGTCCCTCACGTATATCATCGATGAGATTAGTGCGACCACGTTTAAACTCATTAAACCAGTTGTAAATAGTGGCACGAGATGGGGCTTTATCGTGAAAGGTGTTACTTACTTACTTAAATGACATCGAAAGTCATGAAAAATCATTGTACGAAAATTTTGTGTGATACAGACAATTTTCAATTTGCCGCCAAATCGTAAACAAATGACAAATTAATAAAATACATACACAATAATATTAGCAGAGTTCCATTTTCAAAAGCAGATGTTTCAAAATGGTCCAGGTCTATGTACACTACGTCAAATAAAAAGAGAAAAATCTGTGGAGTTCGGTAAAAATACAGATAATTCGTTTAAATGTACGAGTATCCTGTCGTGGTAAACTATTGATGTTTATCCTCTCAACTGCGGACGTCTAACCCTTGAACACGAAAATATCTCCGTTGACTGCGGGTGTCCAAGCACTGGGCATTTTTCACCCGCTCTTTTAATGTCGAAATAAAGCATTACCCACTATGTCTAACTCATTCTACTATATGTCGATGTGTACAGGATAAAAAAGGTTACCATATAAACCCCACAGCTTATACACTTTGGTAGGATTTTTTATATATACCATCCGATAAAGTCGTCCGTGCCTTGAGTCAGCCATTAGTGTGACTGACGCGCGCTAACAACAAAGTTGTTAGCAATTATTTTGTACTAATTTGTTTTAATTGTGTGGTGAATTGTGTTAAATCAATGCCTGGGTAAGCAACCTACTTATTTGTAATCTCATTTTCTGTTTTATCTCATTAAGTACGTATAAAATTGTTTTTTTAATTTGTATGAAGCAAACCGCTATCTTAGAACTAACATGCTGGTTGCGGAAATTTGACTTGAAATGTACATAAAATTTTAGTGTTGACTGTCAGTTTTGTGTCAAAATATGTGTAATTGTTAATCATTTACAGTTTTAGTACATGAAAATGAGGATAAAGTGCAATATTTTCAAAATTTCAATGTAAATACGCAATAGGTGCAATAGTGTCCATCTATGAGTCTCCCGCAGTAGTGTTTGTTTTGCGGGTGGCGAAAAAAGGAACTAAAGTTTGCCATACTGCATGACGTTCAAATTCGGTTGAATTGTTAGAATCGTAAAGAATCTAGCGCCCTCGAGCAGATAAACGGAGCTTGGTTGATTCAAATCTCATTCGAAGATTTATGCAAAAATTAGATGTGGCATTTGGATATGCCATGTATGTTAACGCAAGACTTCGGAATTTTTTAAACAATTTATTAAAACAGAAAAGTAGAAAGTATTTACATATGCTTTTTAATATTTTTATTTTAATATTTAATATTTGAATTTTTTTTATTCTAATATAAACAGGCTGTGGTTTTTAAGGTCACCTCAGACACATGTTTCATATATCCGTTTCTTTAATGTACATTTTATCTGTATGCACTTTGCAAAATTCAAAAGAATTAAAAAAATAATTCTTTTTGATTTACTTTTTACGTAGGTTTCAGTTTTGCAAATCGTGTAACGTTGCGTTATGTTTCAACCTAGAACAAGATTGCTGATACCTACAGTACCATTCGTAAATAATTAGTACTGTAGAAACAGTAAATCGAATAAGTACCAGGAGCCTTTTAAAGAAATGAGTACCCATGTTATATATTTATTCAATTTTATACTTATATACATCCATCCATATAGTTTTTATTGTTGCCTAGCTATAATTTGTTCATCTGATTATTTCAGAATATCATCGTTGAAATAGTTAAGTTACAGCCTGTTTACGTCCCAATGCTGGGCCTTACCTCACTTCTGAGAAGGTTTTAGGGCAAAGAAGTGTCCACCGCGCTGCCTCTATGCGTGTTGGCGAACTTCACATGTCTTCGAAATATTTTTTCTTATTTCTCAGACAGTCAGACTTTCTCACGATATTTTCCTTCACCGCCGAGCACGTGGTAGATCAGCACTTAAAATTGCAATTAACGATTTCATTGACACCAGCGGGGATTGAACCCGGTTTGCTAGCGTACTGTGAAATTTAACGGGAGAGCTAACCATCCGAGCTACCGGGGCTCCTCTGAGCCACCACGGTTCTCATCGTTGAAATGAATACACCTTTTTATTTTGTACGTTTTCTATAGAATAGGGTGACAAACGAGCACACAGTCCACCTGATTGTAAGTAGTTGCTGCGGCCCGTAGATCTATCCTCGATTCCAAATGAAAATGCAGATGCGTTGTCACCCGTGAGACTAAGATGGAATGCCTCGTTTCCAGTAGAAACCGTCTCCGGTTCTCTACACTCACCATACGAAACACAGCCAGCATTAAGCTAATATTTCACGCTGGTATTCTGTGAGAGCGTGGTCCTTCCCCGGTCGAGCCGACCTATTCGTGCAACAACTATACTACTAATATAACTGCAGCATGGCTCTACCACGTATAAAAAATGTTTTAATGAACTAGTACATAATGCACAAAAAGTGCAATATCGGACTTTAATTTCGGCATATTTTTGGAGCATAAGAGGTGGGTTCTTTAAAAATATATATCCACAATATTTTTTTATTTCAGAAAGAGATTTTAAATGTTATTATTTAGTAGATATTATTTGTGTTAAAGGAAATATTACCTTTTTGAGAAATAATGTTGCTAAAATTATGTTGGTTATTGGAAATGTAATATAATCGCCGCGCACCCCGCGGCGCTTCTGAAGGGCTTTGCCTTTGTCAATCGACACTGTTATGGCGCATTGAGTATTGTTTACAAAAAACGTTATTTTAGACTCTACATCCACGGGAGTGACCCTTGATTTTTTTTTTTTTTTTTTTGTGCCCGAAGCAATTAAAGGGCTACCCTGTACATAGGGAGGCGGAAAATGCATTACGCATACCACGATAGCCGGTCTATCGTGGTTATGGGGGACTCACTGTCCTACCGGGGACCCTAAGTGATACCCCCTAAAAACCGCCTTTGGGGACAGGCAGCTGGCTGATTAAGCTCTATTGTGCCTTATCATGAGCGACCCTCTTTTGGGAAAAGAGGGCGCAGGCGGCTAAGAGCCGCTGAGGGAGTGCCTACGAAGGCAAAATAATATTGGTTGATATAATAATAATTAATTAGAACTGGCCTGAGCCGCCAGGAGGCAGTTCAGGTCGTTCGACAGTTTATTTGGCGGGTCCGAGAGAGAGTTTCTCGGCCTGCGGACACGATAGCGAGAGGGGGGTGGGGCTGCATAAGAAGCCGCCTCACGAATTAAATTGTTTGGGTGCGACTCTGAGGCTTTGAAGAAGTTCTCAGAGAGTTTTTTAAGGAACTGTTGAATTGTTGGGAGCTCTAAGTCCCGATGAAGGTCGGCATTACGGACGTACCAAGGTGCGTTCGCAGCTCGACGACAGAAGAGGTTCTGAACTATTTGGAGTTCATTTAATATGTTAGGGTTTGCGTGGGCAAAGACGGGGCCCGCGTAGGTCATGACGGGTCGTATACAGACCTTATAAAGGGTTCGCTTGTTCCGAAGGGACATTTTACTGTGTCTGCCCAACATACTGCTGAGCCTACTCAGGTAAAACCGTGCGTGACGGGTGACTCGTTTGACGTGGGGCCTAAAAGTGAGCCCTGTGTCTAGAGTGACACCTAAATATTTGGCTGTCGTATGCCAGGGGACAGGGGTCCCTAGCATACGTATTGGAGGAGTGTTTTTAAGACGGCGTCGTTTATAATCGAAGTGAACGGCGGAGCTCTTCTCCGGGTTCACATCGATGCGCCATTTTTTGAACCAATCTCCTAGGTCATCAACTGACTTTTGGATCTTGTTCCGTATGAAGGGTAGTGAGACACCTTTGCAGTAGATGGCAGTGTCGTCTGCGAAGAGGGAGAGTTGAACACCTTTCGACGGGATGGGAATGTCGTTGGTGAACAGGATGTACAGCAAAGGAGCAAGTACTGAGCCCTGAGGGACACCAGCCTTGATAGTTCGCTGTGAGGATAGCGTGCCTTCGTGTCTAAAACGAAAGGTACGATGCTTCAAATAGGAGGCCACGAGACGAACTAGACGATCGGGGAGACCTATTTTGTAGAGCTTGTAGATGAGGCCTGTGTGCCAGACTCTATCAAAAGCTTTGGCTATATCGAAGAAGACCGCGATGGTTTTATGACGTCGAGGATAGAAACCGCTGAGGATATATTCCACAATGCGGTGAACTTGTTGGGGACATGAATGTTTGGCTCGGAAGCCGAATTGGTGGGGAATGATGAGAGGGTCACCGTCTGTGGGAAACAGATAGCGCCTCATCCGTGTTTGGATGACTCTTTCGAAGAGCTTGCCCATTGCCTTGAGGAGGCTAATGGGGCGATGGCTGGAGGGGAGGTTGAGAGGCTTGCCTGGCTTGGGAATTCCAATCACAGTTGCCTCTTTCCACGTAGTGGGAAAATAACTAAGGTTGAAGCAGGCGTTGAAGATAATAGATAGAAAGGTTAACACCTGCTCGGGAAAGTGTTTAAGGGCTTGGTTGGAGATGCCATCCGCGCCCGGAGCCTTTTTAGGCTTAAGTCCTTTGATGAGGGATGAAATCTCATCATTGGACACAGAGATAGGTTCGGAGGCGGTAGGGGGTGAGTTCCGGCGGCGGACCTCATCCTCTACTGCCTGGACGTGTGAGGGGTCGACAGGTTGAGAACTAGGGGAGCATTGATCGGCAATGCTATCCGCAAAGCACTCAGCCTTCTCCTCGTCCTCGAAGGCAACCGTGCCGTCGGGACGGGAGAGAGGGGGAGTGTGGGTGATAGCGTCTATGCGGAGGGCTCTAGCCATCTGATAGTACGCTGTGTGAGATGGAGTGATATTCTCCATGAGCTTACTCTTTTCGAGATCTTGAAATTCAGAGAGGCGGAAGCGGAGTTTTCGTTGAAGACGATTGGCCGCGCGCCTATACTCGGGGGTGGGATATTTTGCTGCTCTCCGGAAAGCAGCTTTTTTGGCTTTTAATAGGTTGCTAATATGTAGGGGAAGCCCACTATTGTTAGCAACCGGGACGACCCTTTCGTTCTCCTTAAGGGAGGATTTAATAAGGGTGGAGAGTGAGTCGACCGCGGTGTCGATTTTTTCGGGACTGTCTAAGTCCGACGGAATGGAGATGGTAGAATCCTGTGAGTCCAGAGCTTTAGCTAGGGACTCCTTGAATCCCTTCCAATTAGTGAAGGTTTTTGTGTGTATTGGGGGAGGTGGCTGATGGCCAAGAATGAGGGAGACCGGTCTGTGATCTGATCCTAGATCGTCTAGTGTCTCGATTGCTCTGAGGTTGAGAGAAACTCCTTGGAGTAACGCAAAATCTAACACATCGGGAGAGTGATCGGTGTTATCGGGAAAGTGAGTAACACCGAGAGGACTATGGACAGTGATATCAAGAGACTGCGTGATATCGAGCAGTATCTTGCCACTAGGGGACGTAGTGCGGCATGTCCATTCAGTATGCTTGGAGTTAAAATCTCCAAACATAATGACTGAATTGCCCAAGGATAAAATGGCTTCAAAATCTTTTTTGAGGGGATAGGTTCCTGAAGGGATGTAACAGGAGGCTATGAGGATGGACTGATGTCCAGTCATAGCTAGCTTGCATACCGTGGCTTCCATATTGGTAAGCTGCGGAGTAGAAATGGGCGAGCAGTGAAGTGTCTTCTTGTAATAGATGGCCGTTCCGCCGCCTCGGCGGTCGGGTCTGTCATTACGAAGAAGAGAGAAGTTTCTAATAGAAAGGCCTCTAGTGTCCTTAGCTTTAAGATTAGTTTCCTGTAGGAGGAGGAAATCGACTTCACGATTTCGAAGAAAGAGCTTTAGCTCTGGGAGGTTATTTCGCAAGCCGCGAATATTGAATGATACAAGCGATAAACCCTTAGGTTTGATACGACCGTGGGATCTTGGTAGGTTAATATTATTATCAGCCATTGAAGTTAAGTTAATTAAGTTAACTTAGCTTACAACAGAGCAAGCAGAAGATCATTATGTTCCGCAAGAGCGATGAGACGCTCTTGGGGGGACTTCGCCGCGCGCAGTTTGCGTGAGATTACTGTAATCTCCCTAACATCTATATTCCTAATCGCGGAATATAGTGTGTTGTAGTCATCAATTGTGGGCTCTGCCTCGTGTGCGTACGAGGTTGTCCGCGGAGGGTCTGCCTTTTTGGGCCCCCAGGGAAAGACTGGAGGCTGCATTGGCTTTGAGAAGCCCGGAGGGGGCCGAATTATGCCCTGAGGGGGCCTAGGGGGACCCTGAGGGGGCCTAGGGGGACCCTGAGGGGGCCTGGGGGGACCCTGAGAGGGCCTGGGGGGACCCTGAGAGGGTCGAGGGAAGCCCTGGATAGGCTGAGGAGGGCCCTGGCGGGGCCGTTGTTGGAGGGCCGGGAATGAGCGGTCATTCACCGGCGGTGGAGCTTTCCTACTGGGGCGAGGTTGAGGTGCGCGTGGGCAACCCTTGTAGTTCGCCGGGTGACCTGTCTGGTTGCACAGGACACAGGCGGGCGGGGATTCGGCGTCTTTGGGCCGGGGACACTCTTTGGTGTTATGAGGCTCCAGGCACTTCACGCACCTGGGTGGGGCGGAGCAGTTGGCCGCCGCGTGACCATAGAGCTGGCAGCGGTGGCACTGCGCCGGGAAACCGGGCCTGTGTGGGGGCTCAACCTTCACCCTTGACAGGCCGCACACTGTGCGCACCTGCCGGAAGATGGCTTTCGCCTCCGGCACGTTGGACAAGATTACTAGGGCAAGGTTGTACCTCTTGCCCGTACGGTTGTGCATTTTGTGCACTGCTTCAACTGGGAAACCTTGGGACTTAAGGTCCTCAAGTATCTCCTCGTTGGAGAACTCAAATGGGACGCCTCGGATGACGGCCCTGACTTTACGCTCTTCGGGGAGAGCGTACGTGTGGTAGGATACCCTTTCGGCTGTGAATAGCCGGGTAATTGAGCGGAAGTCCTCGATGGAGCTAGGGATGATTTTAATGGCCTCCCCGAGGTTGACTGCATGGTCATACTTGATGCCTGCGTCGTAGCAGGTCTTGGAGAGATGGGTGAATTTAGCTTTGTCTCTTAGGAAGACAGGGGGCGGGACTTGCTTCTTCGCCAGCACTGGGGCACAACGAGAGGCTGGTTTAGATGGAGAAGGGATGTCTAACGACATCAGTGGGACGGGGGCAGCGTCAGGAGCTGCGGAGGTTGAGGGAGCGGCAGGGGCCGCTGAAGTAGGGGGGGTGCGTTTCAACGCGGCGCGCTTTCCGTTGCGCTTAGAGGTGACCGTGGTGAAGTTTGACTCGCCGGTTCCGTCGGAGTCAGAGGATTCCGATGAACCGGAGCCTGAGGTAGTGGCGGGCCTCTTCCGGGAGG
This sequence comes from Parnassius smintheus behrii, assembly GCA_036936625.1. Classification (NCBI taxonomy): domain Eukaryota; kingdom Metazoa; phylum Arthropoda; class Insecta; order Lepidoptera; family Papilionidae; genus Parnassius; species Parnassius smintheus. Next base: position 41,888,280 of record JAUPFT010000015.1, read on the forward strand.
TAGACGCCGAGGATTCGGAGCATGCGTACTCCATTTCTGAGGGGGCTGCATGTAGCGGGGCAAAGGAGTTCCTCGTTTCGAGGAATGCCGCTAGTACTGGCGGCGGAAGGTGTGCCTGAGGGGCAGGGGGGGGAGCCTGGGCGGCGATGGTGGCGATGGCGGCGCGGACCGTCTCATTGCCGTTTAACCCGTATTGGGTAATGAGGGCGGCTAGGGACTCAGTGAGACTGGAGTTGGCCATATTGGGTTAAGTGAGAAGATGAGGATGAGGACGGGTCCCTGCTCTCGGTAGAACAGGGACTAGAACGCGGGATGTACTACAACACACTATGCACGTAAAAGTAAAAGTGAAATGCAAGAAAAACACAAGAAAATAATACAATGAAAAAAAAAAAATTAAAATGATAAATGAAAACTATAATGAAAAAATTATAATTAAAATGAAAAAGATACTGAAAATGAAAAGAGAAAGAAAAATGAAAATGAAATGAAAAATGAAAATGAAAATGAAAGCGGAGGTCAGTCAGACCTCCCTGCCCGAAGACAGGGGGGTAAGAGCTGTAGCAAAAGTGACTCACCGGCAGCCTCGACGCTGTTCCGCGTGAGCAGGACAGCGGAGGCGCGTGAGAGCGAGACAGCACTACCGTACTGTACGGGAGCGCGGACCACCAGGAGGCGACCGTCCGAGAACGATGCCGCCGGCGGACTGAGCACTGCGTCGGCGCTGTACAGCGCGAGCGGGCCAGCGGAGGCGCGAGGGCGGGAGAGCACTACCGTACAGGAACGAAAGCGCGGACTACCTGGATGCGACCGCTCGGAAGCGGTGCCACAGGCGGAATGTGACCCTTGAGTGGTTTTATGGTTTTTAAAGGAATGAATGAATCTTTATTTCTCTACAAGTGCTGTTGAAAATTGTTTGCTCAAATAAAGTAATTAATTTTTCAATTAATATGGCACTTACGGCAAAAATTTTGATATCGGCACTAAGAATACTTATTTCATAACTTTATGAGATTTGTAAAACTTTGCAAGATTGATTTAAAGATGACTGAATCATGTAAGGAAAAAGACAGGTTCAACTAGTCCTGGAAATAAAACCAAATGTTTCTTCATGAATTTAAGTATATATTTTTAATTAAATAAAAAAAAATTAGTGTTAATTTTATTGATTAATGCATTAAACCTTTGACTGCCGTGTCAGTCACTTTGTACGGAGTATTGCATTTAAAACGTGACCGACGGCAGTTTAATTGTGAATGCCGCATCTGGTCCGAACTACATTCTTCATCGGTGTAAGTTGATTGTTGGTTCTTGTAAGCTTACTATTTATGCGTTTTATGATAAAAAATTGTATTGTAGCCTATGATTTTGCGCATAAAATATTGTAAACAATAGATTTAAAATTAAATGAAAATAAAATCGAAGTATTAAAAAACTTTGTTTCATCGAGAAATATGACAATTTTGTCTTTATTCAATATTTACTTACACTTATTACTCTGGGAGTTTATTTAATTTATGTACTCGTTTATAGGAAATTTCATAGAGAATTCAGAAATATATACATATTATAGTATTTGATATATTAAAATCAAGAAATTTGTGTTTAAACGGATTGCGCCCAATGCGCCGTCAATTTTATTAAACAGCTCCGCAGTCAACAGAGTATGACGGTTAGAGTCTCCGCAGTTGAGAGGTTATCAATTATTTTTATCGAATTTCAACATGACGTCTTACCGATTTAGTTACTCTGTGCTTACAGACAATGAGAGTAAACTGTATTTAGTGACCAATGATCATAGAAAGAAAACTGTCAGTTGTCACAACAGTGTCAAAAATACGTGAAAAAACATGTCAAACGTTACTAATCATAAAAATGACATCTTACCGCCATAAAGGGTTTTTGTTGTGTGTTGCAATTTCAAATGTAATTTCCTGTGCTTTATCAGCAAACAAAACCAATATAAAATAATTAGACAGTTGAGAACCGTTAAAATTTTGTTTCATTATTTTTGTGTATAGTGTACAAGGACCTGGCCCAGGCTCCACACATTTTGGAACATCTCATTTTGAACTTATTTTTTTTATTATATCTTATACAAGTGGCCAGTTCTAAAAACTTTCAGTGTCACCCTCGTACATAAGAAAATAATTTTCTTTTTTAAAATTTAGTAACCGGCCTTTGAAAATATTATATATAGAATATATTATAAGTAACTTTTATACAATTAAACTTATTTTCTTGTGTAAATACTAACTTGAGCAAGTAAATAATTAAAATAATTAAAAAAATAATTGTCATTTTCCCCTGAGTTTTTGCAGTTAGGCTTCGCAATCAATACGAATTCGTTTCATAACTTCTTCTTTTCTTAAGTATATGTTTCTTTGCAAATTCTCTACTTATGTAAAACAGCTTTCTAGCGTTCGCTGTCAAGGTTTCTGTTACATATATTGATGTACGAGACTGATTAATTTTTTAGTGAGTAGCATTTAATACTTCACTAAATGTATGAAATTCGTAACACCAAATGTCAAACATGTTAATACGAATATAATTTTAAATGTTTAAATTCGGTGATTCACTGAATTTTACACAGGCTTGGAGATGTGTAAAATTCAGTGTTTCAGAGATTATAGAATTAAAAAACCGAATTTGAACCGGAAAGGTTCAATACATAAATTAATTTAAAACTGTATTATAGTTCGGTCGTTCAGAGAATGCGTTCCTGACACGTCGTGATTGAACTGACGACGTAACTTTGTAATGGCGTTGCAGTTACGATAAAAATATTTTTGCTGGTTGTTTACCGTTTTAACAATTGATGAGCATTAAAACAACATTATTATATCAATAATCAATTAATGTTATGATTCTGTGCCAAACTGAGTGTCAAATAACTTGGTAAACAGTATTATTCTAAATCTATATTGCGCTATTACAAGTTTATGTCAGCGCTTTATATTTGTATTGCTGTGCTAACAATAACAGGAAATAACAGTATCGTAATCTGTTCTTATACAGTTATACTTTATAAAATAATACGTTTTGTTTTTTTTTTTTTAAGAATTTGAAAATAATGGACTGTAAGATAACTTTTATTAAATATAAAAATAAAACTACGACCAAACCGAACGCGCGAAAGAAAGTAGCACTTTTATATTTAGGTTGAAAATGGTAACCACAAATGGCGTTATGGGCCGCCATTTTGTGACGCTAAAACAGTCGTCTGTTGTCGTTTCGTGCGCATAGACCGCGTTCTACAAGTGTTTTCGATCTTTCGTTTAATGGACTGTTTCTGCTTTTCAAACTGACATCGGCGCTAAATCGGATCGATTGTGTTTTGTATTGCGTTCTTTTTACTTTTGGTGCATAATAATGCCTAAACGTGGACAAACATTGAAAAGTGGAACCCTTGAGTTAATCATCAAGCTGCAAGGTTACTTTGAGCGGGAGCGGCAAAATGGCGGACCTCTGTTACCTGTCGAACAAGTACAAGAACGCGTCTCTCAGGCGCTTGGAGTTAGCAAACGAACGATAACAAATATTAATAAAGAAAAGTTCGGCTCTATTGGCACGGAAGATAATATTGTACGTACTCCGAAGAAGAAACGTAGAACTTAACCCGTGACAGATATTGGTACCTCTTTGACGCCGATGCAATCAGAAATCATATATATGGTTACTATTCCAGAAATGGATATCTCAACAGGAAGAAGCTTTTGGCATCGTTAAGAGAAGCTGGACTGTTTAGCGGGGCTAAAAATGCTTTAACCAAAATCTTAAAAAGTATTGGTTTTTCGTATAAAAAACAGACGAAAGAAAAATTTTATTAGAACGATACGACATAATTTTAAAACGGATAAGTTTTTTGAGAGAAGCAAAAAATATTGATAACTGGGATAATGACGTGTTCATTGACGAGACATGGCTAAACGTCAATCACACGGTTTCCCGTTCTTAGACGGATGATACACAAGCGTCGACGTCGAAAGTACCAATGGGTAAGGGGGCCCGTCTGATAATATGCAACGCAGGTTCTGCAAAATACGGCTTTGTAGAGAACGCGTTACTGGCATTTCAATCAAAAACCACAAATGACTACCACGAGGAAATGAATGCCACTACATTAAAAGAGTGGTTCCAGAACGTGCTTTTGCCCAGCCTACCAGAGTCTTCTGTAATATTCATGGATAATGCCTCCTATCACTCGGTTCAAATACAGAAACCACCTACCAAAGCTAATAAAAAAGAAGAAATGGTGGCTTGGTTACAAGCAAAAGGCATTGACGCAAATATGCAGATGCTAAAACCAGAACTAATTAAATTAGTTAAAGAACATAAAGCGGCAAATGTGCGATACGAAATCGTTGAACTGGCTCTGGAGTACGGTCATCGCGTTCTAAGAATTCCACCGTATCATTTGCCAATATAACGCGATTGAGCTAATCTGGGCTCAAATAAAAGGTTACGCCGCCCGCTACAATACTTCCCCGCCATTCAGCACGAAAAAGATGATGACCCTATTAAAAGAAGCCTGCGGGGAAGTCACAAGAGATGACTGGGCAAAGGTTGTTGAGAAGACTAAAAACCTGATTGTGGAACGTTTTGACCGAGATATCAGGATTGATTCTGTTATTGATAATAATATAATTATACATGAAGGCGAAGATGATGATGAAGACACCATCTCCTCAAGGGAATCGGAGTCTGATTAATATTCTGTACGCACATTCAATTCAATGTACTTTATTGCATAGAAATACAGATTGTAACTTTGTAACAAAGAATAAATAAAACAATTTTATTATATTAATATTACCTTTTTTTGGTTTCCACTTAAATTACTAAAATATAAATTTTAAATGATTCCGCCAATTTAAAACGAAAATAATCTTAAAAATAACGCGGCGGTTCATTTTTGAGGAACGGTAACGAACTCATTGCTATTTTGTGCCCATCACTAGTCGTGACTAACTGATAGGTGTCAGGAACGCATTCTCTGAACGGCCGAACTATAGGAGCTTGCAAATGTTTTTGTTCCGTGTTTCGAAGGTAAGGAACAAGTAAAACAAAAAAACCGAAACTGAACCGGTAAAATTCAAAACCGGTTCAACTTAGTGGTTGTAACAGCTAATTACTCATGTAGCAGGGTTCACGGAGATAATTTTGATGTTGCTCTTTTTACACTGTTAACTTAGAATATTTCATGGGCGCCTAGTATTCGTATGTATATTTTAGTGTTATTTTTAAATTAATAATTATTAATATTTTAAGCAACACGGTTCACTATAAATACGCATGTACTGTACAGTGGTCTGGAGGGAAGGAGGAAGTAAGAAAAATATCATGTAGCTGTAAAGACCTGCATCATTTTATTCAAATATCTGCCAAAATATTCAAAAAGTTTTATTTATGTTAAGTACTTTTTAATAGTTCCAACTTTCCACAACTCAAATTCAAAAAAATGTACATGCGACCTTCAATTTATGATGGCAGTGTTGTTACTATGGTGTAAATACCAAATATTTTATTACGAAATAAAAATTGTATGGAATGATTTTGTACTTCAACAAAAAGTTTCAAGGCATGCACGTCGCCTTATATGAACTTCTTGAAAAATAAATTTCTATGCAATGCATTTTTTTTTAAATATACCATAAACCATAACATTTGTCACATTACATCAAAGTAGCAGTGTAATGTCAGGTTTGGATTTGTATTTGTTAATTAAAAAATAGGTGTAATTTAAATTTAAACCAAGTTTATTTGGATAATGTGTTAAAAATACTTTTAACAGGTTCCCTCCACAATGAATCAGTTAACAGCAGAAGAAGTACATTTGTTTGTAAACCAAGCAGAACAACAATTAAAATTGTAAAAGTAAGCTGTTTCGTTACTTTATATGATTTTAACATATTATATGTTATTGCTTAAAATTTTATTATTTCAGGAAAACAGGAATTCACGAGCGAGTTTATGTTCTACTACAATATATGACGATTTAAAAGGTAATGGTAATTTTATTTAAGTTATTGGTTATTATCTATATTTAAATGTTTATAGATAGAACATCAATAATACAGTATGTGATTATTCTTATGGCTCCAAACCTTTCGTATAATATCAATGATGTATAAACTTATAGATACGTTGTCCGCACTCTAAAATGGCAACATGAAATGAAGCCAATTGGCCACATCGCGCTTAGTCACGCACAAACCTGTCGCGCGACGCTACGTTTGTTTTTAATTTATTATATCGTGATTCGTGTGTGTAAACTTGTGCAAAACATAAAGAAAACATGCCGTCGTGTGTTTTCAGACGATGTACAAATTATACCCCAAAAGTTAGACAAAAATGTGTCATTTCATGCGTAAGTTCACAAAACTACCTATTTTCATTTCATTTTATTCGACGACGCCGTCTAATGGCGGCCGGCGCATGCAGTCTCCCTCTAGCAACAGGCATCCCGTCGTACGGTGTCATATTTTCTTTCTCTTTCTTCACGCGTATAAGTAGTTCTAGTATTTTCGCCGTTTTTAAGCGCCGCGATGTTCGCTCATGACGTGTCTATATATTATAATACGTCATTGTACAATATAATAATTATACTCTTTGATTGTTGTAGAAATTAAAAACAAAAGGCTGGTAACACTGTTTCTAAGCACATTTTGAGTAAATTGAATTCTTAATCTGTGACATTCGTTCGCGGAAGAAAGAAGACGCTGTTGAGTGTCGTTGGCCATCTTCCCCAATTTTTATTTTTTGTTAATATATAAGTAATTTCAACTAATTTACGCACGTTAGTGAATTTAACGGCTACTATTGACGTACAATAGTAGAACATAATCAATTTTTGTGCGAATCTCAGTGATTATCTTGGACTTATTGACTGCCATTATCCCTAACGGGATAATAGCCTCTTTCTACGCCTTTGTTCAACAAAAAGTGTTTAAAGCCAAGTGCATGTATCTTTCCCTGCAATACACAGGTTAGTTTTATTATAAAAATAGTTTTCTTGGACATTTCGACCCTTTGTGTGGCTTAATGATTCAGAGAAATTACGTGTTACGCGTGGGGAAAGTCCGTCATTCACTTCCTATTGTGTGTCATGCAGCGTTTATTTAACGCTTACGTTATTTCAGGATTTCTGTCCGACGACTGTGATGATACGATCGTCGAATTATCAAAATTGTCGATTGATGATTCTGAACACGAAGTTACTGTGTTAGAAAAGTTTCATGACACGAGTCGAATAGCTACTGCACGCGATTACGTACTACGGCGCTGCAATCAAACCGAGGCTATACTGTTTGATGAATGCTATCCAGATACGTATGTACTGATTTTATTTATTTATTTCTCCATGTAATTGTAAATTACTGTGACTGCTCTGTCAACATAAGGTACATAGCTTTGTACGTGTTTTTTAAGAAATGTTTGCCGATTATGTGGGTCAAACAAATAACAAAATGGTAGCTGCAAAATGTGTTTAGAATGATGTAATTTAAAACAAAATATTTTTTGTTATTCTGTATTGTTCCATATCGTCAAGATATTTTCACTTTTACTTGTCATAATTGTAACTATGTAGGTTCTCTTGACTGATATTGTCTATCAAGTCATTCATTGAGATATATTAACAAATAATCAGTATTTCCAAAAATTTAAATTATGGCCATTATTATATTAACACACTAGCAATTAAAAGCTGATGTTTTTGCATCTTGATGTTTGGAGATTTTATCCAATTTTTTCTTGAAGGCATTCTCTGTAAAGGAGACATTCCAAATTTGTATGAAGCGTAGGCCTGGACTTGTACAAGTAGGGAAATAAATTAAAATGATATATTACACCACTTTTGGTCATTCAAATCCACGAATTTGCCTTTATTTCAGTGGTATTAATATTTAATTCTTATCAAAAACTGCAGCACTAATGGCAAATTGATGTTGTTTTGGCATTAGCTGTCAACTGTCATGAGGTTATTGATGATTCAAAATGTGATTATACAGATATCCCATATCAATGAAATCAAAATCTTATGTAAATCATGAAATCCATCAAAACAAAAGCAGATCCAAAATCCAAATAAAAAATAAACTAATTGCCGAAGAAATCCAAAAGAAACACAATAAACATATTCATGAGTTCACAACTGCACAAACAAGCACGGAATAAAAGAAATATCACACTACCTACATTATTTCATGACTCAAAGCGCTTTTCAGACATGATATATGGCATATAATTTTATGACTCGAAGCGCGCCATCTTGAAAAATCATCAAATATTGGGATTGTATTTTTATTTTTAGCAAGTCATTTAGTTTGGTTTATTCTCTGATTTTATTTTTAATAAAATCCATAACTTTTTCGCTTTTTTATGGTATAGTGTACATAAACTGGGCCTGAAATGTATGTACCATCTCCTTTGTGTTTACTAACTAATTTTTGTCATAATCACTTCAAAATAGATTATTAATTTAAAAAAAAATATTCAGTCTCTCAGATGTATGTAGGTCAATAATTCTTAGTAATGACTTTCCAAAATGTAATCACGTTAAGTTCAATTCAATCAAAAGATTCATTAACTTTTTTTTGCTTATATTGAGATTGCATTGTTATTGTAATAATGCCATACATATAATGAAGTTATATAGTAAATTACATGTAAAAAATTCAGACATTGCCTCTTGTGCTTAATAATTAGTCATACACTAATAGATATAAAATTTAACAAAATAGTAGAAGATATTAAAGAACAAACATGTTTTTTTAGCTTACTTCTAAATATATTAAGATTGTCACATTCTTTAACATCATTTGGCAATTTATTTACACATATACATATATTGTATAGCTGCACTCTTTCATATAAAATTATTTTTTTTTATTTTGTTTAAATTAGGTTTTTTTTATAGGAGATGGGTGACAAATCAGTAAACAGTCCACCTGATGGTAAGTGGCTGCCCATAGACATCTACATAATATATCTTTGATTATAAATCAAAATGCAGATGCCTTGTCGCTCTTGAGGAATAAGATGGAATGCCTCCTTTCCAGTAAAAAGGGTCTCCGGTTTTCTAAACTCACCATATGAAACAGCAGCGTTGAGCTGCCATTTTATGCTGGTATTCTGTGAGAGCTTTTGATTCTGTGAGTCGACCCATTTATACTACAACTATACTACTAATATAGCTGCAGTATGGCTCTACCATGTAAAATGTTATTAATGCTTTTAATGTTCTTGTACTTCAGTTTTATGAAGATATATGGTAAAGGTATATTATATTTTATACTTTCTATTGAAAAATATATACAGTGGATTTCATTTATTACGACCTTAAATCTAAGTTCCTTGAATTTAAAGCATACTTTAGTACAAAATTCATGCGGCTATAGCGACTTTGGATGTAATGCAGAGTTCGGGTATAGCAACTGTTTTTGATGAATAATTTGTAACAAATTCATAGAAATCCCATGCAGATATTGCGACGAGTCATCCGCCAAAGACACAAAGATTTATTTTTATCATTTTTAACATTTCTTATCTTTTGTTTACATCTACACAGATGGTCAGCAAGTGCGGTGTCATGTGTGACATGCTCAATCAAACACAGTGTTCTGGCCAGCACTGACTTTATTTTAATTTTACAATTATCATTACATCCTTCTCCCTCAAATGTGCAAATAGCTTTCTTCGCACAGAATTTACTTATCAGACATAGGTACACAGTAATTATACTTAAGTAATAAAATCATTAAACACCAATTAATAATAATTAATACTTTTACCTTTTGTTTATAGATATCAGCTAAGTAGGTAGGAGAGCGTGTACATTTATGGTTCGGTTATAAAGTGATATTCTGAGTAGCATTTTGAAATGTACTAGTGAATAATTATGTGTGCAGATATTTTCAATAATAAATTAATATAAACTATACATGTGTACGTGACTGTATCTCTTTACCTTTGCCTGTAACAACTTACGGATAATGACGAAAATTGAGTGGTCCTTCATCATCGTTATACCTGAAATACACTGTAGTATATTTTTTAAAGTTATATTAAATTAATGAAGTAATCTTTACTTAATAGTTTTTTACTTTACCTTGTAATTTTGTATTCTCAGGGGCTACATAAGTAATATAAAGCTAATAAGAATATCGATTCATAATTCCTTCATGCCACATTTTTAAATAATTAGTGTATTGCATTGATTGGGTTTTGCGGTGAAAGGAAATCCAGTACCCCATATTGTCCCTGGAGACAATAATCAAACCGAAATATGGGCAGCAGCATTAGAATTAAAAATTACAGTTGCCAAACTAAGTGTAGTGTCTATGGCAAGTATCACTTTCAAAAGGCAATCTATGGTGAGGCCTAAGTTCAGTAGGGAATTAATAAGTTGTAATGGCGATGATAATGTGTTACATTAAAGTTTTTCCTAGCATAAATTTAGTACTAAGAATTCTAGAAACAGTGAGATAAAATACAGTTAAATTATTTATAAATACTTTTAAGTGTAGACGTGTAAGTCATGACTCATGACATCCTTATTACATTCTTCCAACAAATTACATAAAAGCTTATAAACTATTTGGGTGTTAGTAAATTTGAATTACAATATTTATGTCTGGTGTGACAAAGTTAAATTAAGGTTAATAAAAACCATGAGAATTGTCTTAAAATGAATGCCCAATAGAGAACTATTATTCTCTCCAATTAGGAAACAAGTCATTAGTCCAAAAATGCCTAATGGTAATTTAAATTATATTAATTCAAACTTCTTGGATAATATTATGAACCATCATTATAGTTAAGTATAAATATATAGTAATAAGTCATTTTAAATATTTATGCAAGAGGTGTTGCTGGTTGCAATTATAAATTGCTTGGTATTGAATTTTTTTTTAAGACAAAAGTTGGGTGAAATCTTTAATTATTACTTTTCAAGTTTATAGTATATTTTATTATATATGTATTTCATTGATGGTTTAAATATTGCATCCAAAGCTACCACTCATACAATTCCATAAATGTTATATAAGTTATGAGTACTGAATAAAAAATAACTCATTAATTTTCTTAAGTTATCATGGTATATGTTAAAAAACATCATCAATTTGTTTAATTTTTATTACAATTATATTTACATTTGAATTTTAAACACCAGGGAACTGAAGAACTGCCACAAGATTGGCGAGGGTGTTTATGGAGAAGTATTCCTGTGGCGAGCTCGCGATGGCCGTGCACGTGTTCTAAAAATCATCCCTATAGCTGGGGATATAAAGGTCAATGGGGAGCCGCAAAAGGGATACCACGAAATTATTTCTGAGATTGTGATTGCTATGTAAGCCCATTTCGTTTTTATTTGAATTTAATGCTATAATATGCAGACTTCTTTATCATTAATTTAAATAATATTAAATTTCTTACTTTATAAACAATATTTTAAGGAAATAATATATTTAATATTATTTCCTTAAATAACCATAGTAATGCCTGATGACTATAACAAAATCCACCACCATATTCCATTGCATGGGTGTTGTGAGAGGTGACTGTGGAAAAGGGAGTGTGTGACCCTTAATCGATGATGTGATAAAGAACTGTGTCAAAGGTGAAAGACATCAGTACTTGTGTGCCATTCTATCTGGCATGTGTGGCAATTATGGTAAATCATTTTTATATATATATATATATATATATATATATATATATATATATATATATATATATATATATACACACACATATATATATACACATATATATATATATATATATATATATATATATATATATATATATAAAATTTTGTTGACAAGGCAATCAAAAAATTTACAAAAATATTTTATTATAAATGGCTTAACATTTTACAAGCTTAACTATTGCAGGGAATTGAGCGCTTTGCGCGCTCCTATAGCTGAAATAGAAAAACGCTTTGATGAGGGAAAGGAAATTGATGCATTGGATTTACATTCTGTAGAGAACGCCACTGATATCTTTAATGAGGTGAGTAAAGGTTTTCATTTAATAATCGTTGTATGCATTAAATATTTGACTTGACTTTGAGGTATAATTGAACTTTCTAGATTAGTAGGATTAGAAAAAATTTATAATTAAAATAAATTTCTTACATTTTTTTAAACAACTTCAATCATTTTTCACAACTTATGCTCCAGTGGTTGTTTTCAGACTGAACATGTCCTTGAAATTTAAAATTACTTACACATGCAAGTTTACTCACGATGATTTTAAATATCGGTAAATCAGTATTTATAATTGTAGATATCAATTGTTTGAACCAATTGTGTAAACCTGAGTTACTACCATTAGAGAACTACCACCACTTTAATATATTGAGTATTGTTTGTACTAACATGACTTTTTCTCCTGAATTGATAATTGCAGATTACTATCGATTATATTGACAAGACAAGACGTGATATATTAACGCTGTATATTATGTCGTACGCCGCAGTATGAAAACACAATAGATATAAATTTCAGTATAATGTATAATCTGAAAATTTATAAGTATGTGTATATAACACTCGACTAGTAAAAAAAACAATGCACTGCTTAGTAAAGAGTGTAGCTTAGCTTAAGCAACTAAATACAATGATGTATTCATCATTGTATTTTTTTTTTTTTTTATTATGTGCGAGCAGCTATGCAGGTCTAGGTAAAGAGACCAGTATCACTGCGACCTAGAAGATCTATTGTGATCGCTGCTATGGCTATAGTTCACTGCTAAGCCCTATGTCTTCAATGAATTGAAGGAGTTGCTTAGCCGTGAGCAATTTCACTTCTTATGGGTGGAGTAGATAGTGTCCCAGATGAGTGTTACGTTTGCGCATTAAGGGTCCGCAATCGGTTAGGATGTGTTTAGTTAGCGGAAGTTGCGAAGTAATTAGTATTACTTTATCCACTGATGCTTGAAAAAGCCTATTTCCTACAATTATAGAGAAAAGATTTTGATAACAGTGTGGATGTCTTCAAGGCAAGAGTGAATAGGTTTTTATTGTCAGTGCGATTCACCATCTTAGGCTACATCACCACTTACCACCGGGTGGGATTGTAGCTAAGCACTGGCTTAGAACTATAATAAAAAAAGGAAATAAAACAGACATAAGAACATCTTTGTTATGTATTTTCTGTGGTAGGTCACACTGAGCAACTGTAAAGATAAAGCAATTATCAGGGAGCTCTTTGAATATTCCTTGTGAGCAGTGAGCATGAATCACTTCTTTCATAGCCTGCAAACCGCTTTACTGTGCTAATTATTGTTATTTGATAACGGAAAATGTGTCGCGTATGCGGAGCTTCTTATCTTCAGTCTTCTTGTCTGCCATTTATGGCTGTCTGTTATAACCTAAATATGAAAGATATGAATTAGCTTTTTTATTACATTTAATGTAAAAATGCTTTGTGATTGTTTTTATAATATTGCACGGCTCATAACGCGAATAGTTACTATAATAGTAGTCTAGTATTACTAGAATATTACTTATAGGTAGTGCTTTACTCTCGACACGTCAAGGTCAAGCCGTTTAGTGTGCTTAAAATGCCTCTATCATAACCATATTGTACTTATTCGGTAATATGAGTAGCCGTATATCAAGAAAACAATCCATCTCATATTTTCTAAAAAAATTATCTAATATTGCTACTTTTAAAAAAAACTGAAAAAAATTTACGTGGTCACGATAATTCCCGAAAAAATTGACGTATCGAGGACGGGTTTTTTATTTGCTTCAAAATTACATCAAGTAGTTCCCTATTTCATATCAATAGCCTAGTACGCGTAGTTTGTTAATAAAAATATTTTAAACTTTTGTAAGTTCTATTGCTATTAAAAATTCAAAGGAAAAATCTACCATACAACCTATAATCAATTGTATGTTTTGTGTATTCTATTGATTTTGGTAAACATTATTAATTTTTTTCCTGTATGTGACACTACCTGTTAAAATAATAGAGCGCTAAATTTAAAACCCGTAAATACTATATTTTATAGTACACAGTGACTTAAAAGAAAAGAAAAATTAAGGGCTTATACTACCTCAAATGGCTTTGCAAGATCCTCCGCTATGTCGAAAATATTGCAGCATTAATTTTGAAATAAATATATGAAAAAGTTGAGGATTAATGTTAAGTACTATGTTAGACGAAAACACATTCCATAAATTTTCTCGTTAAAAAAATCCAAAGTTACCTCCAAACTGAACCGCTGGTATTCATAAAATACTTAAAATTAGATCATTTAACTTTGCATACTAACTGAACTAACTATAAAACATGGCTTATGATTTTTTTAAATTATCATTATTTTCACTGCAAAAAAATTACCTAAACTGTCGGCGTCCTGAAGCTTGTTCCTTGCCGTCCGATCAATCTCGCTTCGGCTTTCGAACCGGAAAGCTGTGTCGCTTACGATCAGAATACACATTACTCAACAGGACGACGTAAAATTAAAATGAGAAATAATCGTGAAAATAACAAGCGACTGGGTTGGCGTAAAAACAGGCATAAAATATGATAAACCTAATGAAATAGGTATCTAACGACCTATGTACTTACAGTATTAGTGATTTCAAACATCTCGGTAGATAGCATACGACGCGCAGGATAGTGGGGGTTTAGCTGAGGTAGTATAGGCCCTTAACACCACGTTTCAGTCACGCTCCTGCGGGACCTAACTAGCCGATTATTGTACGATATGTTTTACTTAAGTCACGCGTAAAATTTATAATATTTTATAATTAAAAATAAATTAAACATTTATTAAAATAATAATAAATACAGAACAATAGAACTTTAATTAGTAACATCTATTAGAATAGAAAAATAAATTAAATTACAAACAAAACATTAAATCATTTGATGAAGATAAAAAAATACTTGACGTAAAAATCATTTAAATTTTTTGTACATTTCTAGCTTAAACTGTATTTTTTAAAGCAAAATTAATAAAAACACAATTACTATTACTACCATTTACTGTCACATTATTGCTAAAAAAATAAGAGTGTTGTGAATTCATATTTGATGTATCATTTACATATAAGCCACATTTACACATCTGGATCATACAAAACTTCTGAAATCGAGTCTCGTTGGACCTTTGGTACCATTTAATTAAATCTTTAGATTGAGGTTGTAATTCTTATACTGAAACTTTTTGATTTTCTGTATTTACTAACAAAACTTCAAATAATCACTTAGTATTCTACAATTTTTCAATTGAAAAGTGTAATAATGTACGATACAAGGGACTTAATTAGCCGTTTGAAGTGTGGGAAGTTAGTGCTTTGCATATCGTAATGATTGTACAAGTCAGGAATACAATTTATTTTTTTTTCATCAAAATTAAACTAAATGCTCATGAGGCGTGTGCACTTTTGGATTTTCCATATATTTGTTGTATCATCTTGGTAAGAGTAAAAATAGCCTTTAGTATGTTTACACATATTAACAGGCCATATTGAAAAGTAATCCAGAATGAAGTAAGCCATTTGCTCTTACATATTATGATAATGCTTATTTTATCTATAAAAATAGTTTTAAAATAATTTTTTTTTATTTATATGTATACATTATATTGAAGTGAATTTTCAAAAATATTTTAAATATGTTTGTCTGGCCCACACTAAATTCAAACATCTGTTAACGCTATAAGACTTGGGCGGTAATCAGAGACGATCTTGGATTCAAATCCCGCAAACAAGTATTTGTATGGTCCGATTGTGCAGGATCCGGATGTGAGCCCTTGTTCAATTTATGTATGTACAGGAGAAAATTCTAGTGTAAAACTGAGGAAAGAATAAAAAGGAATTAAAGTTTCATAGTAACATAATATGGTCACATTTTGGCATTGTGAAGATTGAGTTAGATTCGCAATTGTCTATATATTGACAACCATCTTAAAAGTTAAAAATAAATGATAAATAAATTACAATGTTTCTGTTCAGCTTTTTATTAGAAACCATAATATTGAAGTCATACATAAACAGTTTATTGAACTGTTTTATATTTGTTTTTGTCTGCGTCTTATCGTTTAATTTTTTATAATGTGACAAGAGACAATTCATTTTCATTTCTCAAGAATAGATAAAGATTGTCTTTATCTATTCTTGAGAAATTAGCGCACAACAGTACAATACGAACAATTTTCTTGGTCTTGGACATTGATCTCTCGTGTTGTAGATAAGATTTTGGCAAGCGGTCTGATCGTCATATCGCAGTTCCAAACGTAAGCACGTTTGGCGGTGCGGCCCGTCGCCGTTCTAAGTATTATATGTACTAACTGTTAAATTAAACTTAATTTTACAGACGTCATCGCGTTTAATTTAAACTTTTTGATTACCGACTTCTCCGCTACTTTACAGCATCCCCATGGTCACGGGGAGGGGGGGGGGCATCGGGCAATTAGAAAAATAGTTGAAATTAAACGCGATAACATCCGTAAAATTAGTTTCATTTAGTGTATACTGTTCGCTTAAATATAAGAAATCATTATGGTTAAAATCTGGACAAGAAAAGAATTTATTTTTAATAAACCCCTTTACATCTAGAAAATTTTTGCTGCATTCAAAAATATTTTACTGTGATTAGGAAAAGAAAATACTGGATAATTTGTTTTGCCGTCTGGAAAAAATGGGGTGTAGCAGGTGAACGGAATAGAAACCTATGGCACTGATATTGTACAATTTTTTTATTATGGAATAGATCTATCAATAAGTACTACTAATTGGTTACATATAATTTTAATTTCGATAATTTTTAATTCATTTATTTATTTAGTTCAAAATTTTTTGATTCTTTCTCATCATCAACTTCATTTCAAACTAGTAGTCTTTATTTTTAGATATATTTGTGAAATGTGTTAGAATCTTTGAATAAAATTTCGAATTGAAAACTGGCCAAAGTACATATAAAACGCCAATGTTCTTTCAAACTCGATAGTAATGCAAAATGGGATAAACATACTAACAGCGTTGTGGTCACTATAACCAACATTTTGTCCCGCATTGATTATTATGATTGAGGTCAGGTATATATGTATAAATCTAACTACATAAATATATATTTAAATCTTACTACATACATATATATTTAAATCTTACTATACATATTAAAATCTAACTACATACGTATTTAAATTTAGCTAATAATCACATACAGATAATCTGTATATATTGTGTATATAACGTCACAATTGATAAATAAGTAGGTTGCGTTTCTGAATCAATATTTTGTCCATTAAAATTGCTTTTCAATGACTCATGATTATATTCCGCTAACTGTTAAGTTCTTAATATTGAATCATTTTAGTCATACTGTGCTTATCAGTTCTTTTGGATTTTCAAATGAATTTTAATTTCATAAACAATCAAGGGGACGAGTAGATTCGTCATGAAGTGTTGTCTGATCCAATATCATGTATATTGCTGAAACCTTTATACATTTTCATGATATATATTTACTTTGAAGTTTATTTAAAATCGAAAAGATTAATAAACAGAATTTATATTATGGCCAGTTAAAACATCTGTTCCATGCATGTTATCGATATAGCGTTGCATGAACAATAGCAATCTCTTAATAGAACTTCTGAGTGTTCATAAACAACTCGCAAAACGTCGGTACAGTATTTCTTGTTACATAAGACAAAGAGCATTTTGCTTATGCACTTACGTAAGTCAATTTAGATTGCGCAAATGGAGCGAAAGCTTCGAGAGAAACGCGCCACTTACAATTTGATGGGATTCCTCGAAGTCGAATTTGGGCAATTATGCGCTCGTTGTTTCAATTTTTATTTTCATTTTAATTATTGTAATTATACGTCTAATTATTTATTAATAATGTGGGTATACATATTTACGAGTTATATATTACATAAATTATGAAATATAATTACCAAAGCATTCTGTTTATAGACATTGTTTACTATTTTCTTCATAATGTAATAGTGCTTGGTAGATCTGGTTTTTCGTCATATTTTAACAGACTCTAAAAAGGTTCGAAATTTGTCCGGTTATTTTTTGTATGTATTTTGCGCGATATCTTGCTATTGATTATAATTTAATATATGTGAGATATTCTTATGATCCGATTTTAATGATTTTTTATTAAACAAAAAAATGGAATTACCCCAGGGGGTAGATTCCAGTTGTTACCTTGAACTTGTGATATTTCTGAGGGTATCTCAACAATAAGACAAAGCCTCTACACAACTGGGGGACGCATATAGGCTTTAAACAATAATTAAGACGGCAACTTACTGACGTTCGTATTTTTAATCAATGCTACAATATTCAAAATAACAGAGAACTCTTCATATACAGCTACATTAATAATAAAATGGTCGTAATGCAAAGAGAAGCTTTGCAATGATTCTGCTGTTGTGTTTTTCTAATATTTAAAGTCATATAACAGTGTACTGAATGTTGTTGGATTGGATGGAGATTCCATTTCGATAGTTTACGCAACCAAGATAACTGTGGCATTACATGACAACACCAGTAGAACCTATTAAACTGCGCATGAATTACATAAATTACATTTTTAATATACATTACATATAAAACTTAATTAAAACTTTGTACTCGTTTTTGAGTATATTGCGCTTACTGAAGTGTGAGATTTGGTTTATATGGAGAAGTGCAGAAAGCTAAAATTTGTTTAAAACTAGCTGATACCCGCTCGCTTCGCCGGGCGCAAGATAATATTTTATTGCGAAACCTAGATGTATAATATTGTACCAAGAAATTTTTTTTTCTTGGGACTTATAAAATTCGTTGTTAGCGTGCAGTTTTATTTCGCTTATACAGACACACACACA
Source organism: Parnassius smintheus behrii (assembly GCA_036936625.1). Lineage (NCBI taxonomy): Eukaryota > Metazoa > Arthropoda > Insecta > Lepidoptera > Papilionidae > Parnassius > Parnassius smintheus. The sequence continues at coordinate 41,907,136 of JAUPFT010000015.1, forward strand.
CACACACACACACACACACACACACACACACACACACACACACACACACACACACACATACACGCGCACGCACACACGTGTAAACTGACTTGAAATACATTAATAAAATCAAAAACATTGGGTGCGTTTGGCAGAAAAAAGCGCTAGCAAGCGCTTGTAAGCAAAATGGCGATCGTAAGCGGTAAGCGCTGTCAAATCGTAAGTAGCTATTTTCCTCCAGGACACGATGTTAGTTTTAACCGAGGAAACTAACCTAATTTAAATATATGTTTGTAAAGTATTCGTATTAAATACTTACCAATCATGAATTTTTAATAACATGTACATATATGTTTATTCATATCATTATATTACTTAAAACTAATATTGCACAAAACAACTTATAAGCTCTACTTCAAAACAAACAAATTAAATAAGCAAAATGGCGGATTGTGTCAGCGCTACTGAAGTAGCAATCGTGTCCTGGCCGAAAACTATTTCAGCGCTTATAAGCGCTTGCTAGCGCTTTTTTCTGCCAAACGCACCCAATATCAATCTCAAACAACATAATTTGTCCAGATGACATTGATGTTATTGACATTCATACTGCCAATGTCTCAGAGTAAGTACCAAAGAGTATACAATCACTACATTTTGGGTATTTTGTATATTAATGTACAGATGACAGTGAAATTAAACTTGTTTAATATACAAACCTATAAATTTTATGAATCAAAGTCGTTTTTCGACCACTAACCATTCACTAGTTTATATAAGTAGGTATATTGAGTTGATTTCTATTTATTTTATCTGGTTATGTATTTGGAAAAGAAAATAGTCTATTGATGAATTGCGCAAACTGGATTTTGAGGCTGTATCTGTATTCAATGCCCATTTTATTTTAACAATCATTGCATTGCATAGTTACTGCTTGTATGTTTACATAATTACTAGCTTCGTAATATGAGGACTACGGCAATGCTATTATCTAGTAATACCACTCAATATTCGGTAATAATATTTTACCGAACTAAACTAAAATGACAAACAGAAAAGCGGCCTACCTGATGTGATGTGTAAGTGGTTACTGTGCTAAAAAAGGAAGACAACAGATGTATTGTCAAGACTAAGATGGAATGCCTCACACATGATAGTACCCAACTTATGCATGAGTACATATTTATTCAGCTTAAATTATTATTTAGGGGCTTACTTAATTTTAATATTATTTTCTTTCATATTGTCTTATTTTTTAAGTGCTTCTTAGCAAATAAAGAGTTTTATTTTTTTATGCACTTATGTTACTTATAAGAGGTTCCCTGACAATTTGTTTGGGTATACCTTATTATCCCTTCTTCAGCACTTAAAGGTCCACTGTTGGACATCGGCCTCTCCCATTGTACAGAGAATTTGCCTGAATTGTGGCCGGCAGTGGCGGCTTGACAATTGCTGTTACCTGATCTGGGTTTTTTGTCTAGAATACAAAAGGCAGACCTACTCGCTAACGTCATTGACAAGAAAATGATAGTTACTTTGCAGTATATTACATCATATTCTATATAGCTTTTCTTTAAGAGCTCATAAAATAAACGAAGCGATGTATAGTCTGTTCGCTAAGATAGTGTCGTACGTAGAACTATTCGTTCTATAATAAGTCATCTATAATAGCATAAAATTTGTTTACTGTTCAACATACTATCACATTCAAAGTCGTCCATTTTCGATAGTGGGATTCTTCTGTTATTACGTTTTTTTAGTTGTTGACGAACCCTCTTTTAATACTGATCCAGGTGAAGACACATTCATTTGAACACAATACCGATGGACATTGACTATGATTTGTTTACATGTTTTACAGAAGGCCCGTCCTTTTGTTTTTGGTTCTCTCAAAATTTTATCTTGAGGCACTTCACTGTCCTCCCGAGGCCGTAAACACATTTTCTGTATACATAGCAGAGTCAACAAAAATAGCCTTTCACTACAATGCTTAGTTTTAAAATGCCAAATTCTCATGCGAGTGTACGACGCACACGGCGATCTTTGATGTAGCGGCGACGCCTCTAACAAGATGCGGTCCTTGCTAAGGTGGCGCGACACAAAGGCGACCGTATCTAAGTGAATATACTATACGACCAAGTGACTTACCATTTTGATGTCAACTATGTCAGCGAATGGGCCTGCTTTAATAGACCTACCTTCCTCTACTGGCCATGAGCCTCTTATAATAATAAGGAAGGATGAAAATTATAAAAAAAATACTTATAAATAAAATCCCTATTTTGTTCCAGGTTCTAGCAGTGCGGTGTGTCTATGGGGGCTACCCATCTCGTCTCCTGGACTTGTGGGATCTGTATGACGAGTGCAAAGGCTCGGAGAACGACAATCCAGCGATATTGCCAGTTGATCAACATTATATTGTGCTCGAGTTGGCCAACGCGGGTCAGGATCTCGAGAGTTACCAGTTCAATAGCGCCGAGCAGGCGCATGCGCTCTTTCTGCAGGTGTATATCCAAAATGTGTCTGTATGTGCATAACTGTATGAATGCAACATATTGTGTTACATATTACTTTTTATTGACTGGTTGTGTCATGTGTTGTGTCATTTGATAGTAAATAACAATACATGCTGAATTAGAACAGGAAGGTAATTAAAAATTAAGCTTCTAATTATATAAAATAAGGGCTAACACGACATGACTACACATGAGATCATTTTTTATTTAATGTCAGGTGGCTTCTGAATCCCATGGAACCTGCAAAGAACTTTAAGCAAATGTAGAAAAGACACAGTCTTCTCTGAAAGTGAAATACCTCACACCCTACCATCTAGCATTTGTTTTCTGTTTACTCTAGAGGCTCTATTAAGTTTAATGCTAAATTAAACCTTAGGTTTAATTTAATTTAACGCTTAGGTTCTTATATTGTCTGTTTTTGAAATTTTTGTTTGAGAAATACAAGTATTAATAGAATTAAATTGCCTCTTTTATTTTTGTTTATTGTGTTTTTTCAGCGCTCCAGTATTAGTGCATGAGGCTACTGCTATTGCGGAAGATGAGTGAATTTCTAGTTCAAGTAGAGACCATCTTGACTAGATTTTCACTTATCCTTTGCGGTGGCTGTGCATCGCTTTCGTTGTTAAACGTGTGATTTTTTGGCGCATGATTTTTTTGTTTGTTATATTAACTTAGTGTAAATTTCACTGTTTTTTTGCCTTGTTCCAAGTTTGTATTTAAAAAACTTATGTTATCAAACTTTTTCTGCAATTCCTTGTGAGGGTTCTGCAGCCATACAATGAACCTCTACCTTCTAGTACTTTAAATATCTCTTTTGACCTATTTATAACTGTTTTCAGATAGCTTTTGGTTTAGCAGTGGCTGAAGAAGCGTTCCAGTTCGAACATCGCGACTTGCACTGGGGCAACGTGCTAATATTGCCTACTGATCAAAAGGTAATTTTAATTTTTGAAGAAATGAAAGAGACACTTTATACTGTGTATTCTATCGCAATCTTTCGCAGGCTAAATACTACTTCTATAGATGTACATGTTTGTTTTTTTAGAATAAGGGTGACAAGTGAGTACATAGCCCACCTGATGAATCTATCCTTGATTAAGAATTATGCAGAAGCCTTGTCACTCCTGAGGACTGAGATGGAAAGCCGTGAAATGAACAGGGTCTCCGGTTCTCTACACTCACCATACGAAACATAGCAGCATTGAGCTGCTATTTTATGCTGGTATTCTGCAAGAGCATAGTCCTTCCCTGGTCGAGCTGACCCATTTATGCTACACCTATAACATAGCTGTAGCATGGCTCTAATATGTTTGTTTCCTATAATCTTGGTCTCCTTTTCTGAAGGTTTCACTTCTACCGCGAGTGAATGCACTCATGTTTGTTTTTTAAATTTAAACCGACAAAGAAAGGAAACTGAGTGATACTTTCATTTCAAGTGACACCAAAACTATGCCTTAACTTATTGTAAAAACACGCATTCACGCACCCTAAAGTATATAAAATCATTTGCCAACAACATGAAGCATTTGATATGTGTTTGTGAAATTGTAATTTTTGTAAATAAAGACTATTTTTATTTATTTAATTTTGTGTGCGTCCAGCTGTAAACTTTTACGGGCTGTTAAGTAGAAAGAAGAAAGATAGATATGCGTGAGTATGTGTAAAGGTTTCAGTGTCACTTAAAATGTACTTGATTTTCTGCCTATCTTTCTATGTTGATTTATATCATTGAGCTATTATGTACTACGTACTAGAGGCGACGTTGCATTCAGCTACTCTGTTCCACTCAACTGCGGTGCATAGTCCTACAGACCGAATTTCGGTCACGGCGGCCTGCCTCAACTGAGGCTAGTCATCGGCGCATGACAGGATTATAGTGCCCAAGTGTATGCGTAAGCACAGGTGCACTCTCTATTCCCTCACTCTCATAATCCGATGGGACGGTAAACCGACACGACCGGAGAGAGATCAGGCGCAGGACGAACGGCTTAACGTGCTTTCCGAGGCACGGGGGTGGGACACCGCCAACTTCCTGACTCCGGGCAGCTACTGAGAATTTCTGGACGGAAAAACTCAATAACTAATTTTTTGGCCCGACCCGGGATTCGAACCCAAGACCTCATTGATCAGCAGTTGCACTACTACAACCACTAGACCAACGAGGCAGTCAACTGCGGTGCATACACCGCACTTGAATCAGTCACTCGCTAGGCGCTTGTAGAGTTGACACGTGTTGTGTTAATTTAAAAAAAAATCTCTTGATAAAAATATGCCGTCGTGTGTACTTAGATATTGCACAAATAATTCAAGAAATGTCAGTAAAAACCAAGGAATTACTTTTCATCGGTTAATAAGATACTTAATCAATAAAAACGTATTATGTATTAATAATAAAACAAATTATTCCTAAACGCCATCTCGTGTCATGCAATATAGATTATGAAATTAATACGTTCAGATGCGACATTTCTGTGGGTAATTAAGTATAGGACGAATATATTTTATTATACAATTTTTTTTTGTAGAAACATATATCGGGTGTCCAGTAATGAATGGATAACCTTGAAATGTCTTATGGTACAACTTATGGCTGTTCTGAAAAAAATACGAAACATAATATATCATAAGTAGTACCTTTGATACATTTTTTTTAAAGATAAGTCGATTGTTTTCTATCTTATTTTACTGTCTTGAACACTATGACCAAAAATGAATGATTTCTATTGTTTTTTTTTGTTTTATTATTATAGACTAACTGTGCTGATAGATAAAAAGTAAACAGTATGAATAGCTTTTGCAGTTTTTATTTAAAAAATTCGCAAATTAATTTATTTCTTAAAAACATGAAAAAAATACTATTTAAGCGAAGTTCAAACCTCTTGGGTATGAAAAAAATGTATGAATGTATGGGTGACCAATAATTTTACAATAATGTCGGTTTCGTGTAGATTTTATAGTGGTATAATTTATAAATGTATCTTCCATAAATAGTGACTTATTGCCATTAATGTAGAAAAGGAGAAAATATGACTAAGTAACAAAATTTGTAATATGAGAACATTTTTTAAATTGAATTTCGTCTGATCATTGGGGATTAATAAAAAACAACATTTAAAATTAAAATATTTTATTTTGACGTATAGGGATGATCGATGATCATCGATGTTCGATGATTATCGATGTTAAGAATTAAAACATCGATCTTTCGATGTTTGACGTATGGTATATACATAACTCATAATCGATTATAAACCTCTTGCGAACAATGGGAACCCGCGAATCAATCTTAACTAAAACTTGTATCGCCTCTAAAAGATTTAAAATTTTGAATAATTCAAAATTCCTGAACGCATCGTTAACTTAAAAAATGTCACTATGGTGTGTCAAAATGAAGTGTCAACTGTCAACTTATGTCACAGTGTCATTGCTGGCGCTTGGTCATTGTTGAGTAGTATCGTCGGTGACCACCTGTTATCTCAGTGTTATATTCAAGTTAATTGTTTCTTTTCTCTTGCTGTGTATACCCATATATTTTTGCTACAATATGTAAGTATCTACACATAAATTTAGCTCTTTTATTTGCTGCATTTTTGAGCTTGTCATAATGAGTTTGTTGTTTTCTTTTTTGCTTGAAGGTTATAAAATCAAGTTATTTTTATTTAAGATTTTTTGCGTGGATGCCTGTCTTTTAAGCAATCAAATTACTAAGCGTGTATGCATAGACAATTTCAGTGCATCGTGTATTCGTTTGTGGTACAAACGACTGTGAATTTTATAAAGGGCTGTGACGACTGTCTGCTTGGGCTGCCTGATAAAAAAATCGTGAACAAAGGTGACGGAAAAGTCTATTATTTTGTTTGCATAAAGTTTGTTAATGTTTTTTCAACAATCTTATCAAATATATTATATTTTTTATTTCGCGATTTATAATATTTTTTTTTAATTTGCGATAGGTGTGGTTGATATGAAAACTACCTCTAAATCGTAAATTCAGTCCCATTGTAAATTTTTTCATTCGAGATTCGTGAGTGTTACACACAGCACTTAAAGATCAAAATAATAACACTGAAATGTAAAATTAAAAAGCATTATTTGCATTGCATGTTCCTAAAAGATTTTCAGTTAGTATATATATTTTTGGTGTTTCTAGGATTGAAAAAAAACTAAATTGTTAAATTTTTTAGGGCTAACATTGCTGCGATGCCTCCGAAAAGTAAATTTTGCGAATTTTTCGAAAAAGTTAGCAATGGTGAAGCAAAATGTCGTACATGCTCAAAAGTTCTTAAAACTTGTGGTAACACTACAAACTTAAAATTGCACGTCGAAAAGATGCACGAGTCATTACTGGGAAAACAGAAAAGTAAGGATAGTACAGAAAATATTGTAGTAGTGAAGAAATCCCGTAAAGACGTATTAATACAAAAACCCACAGTGCAAGCTTCCTGTAGTTCTGCTGGACTGGCTTCCTCTAGCACTGCTTTAGATCTTGAAATATATTCACATGAAACTGATTGTAGTACTTTAAATGTAAGTGATAATAGTGTTAATACACAATCTGGTTTTAAAAAATCGTACCAACCCACTCTAAATGACAGTTTTCGGAACGTTATTGAATTCGGAGAAAATGGTGCGAAAGGAATTAGGCTAACAAATGCCATCTTGTACATGATTTGCAAGGATTCACAGCCTTTTCAAATAGTAGAAAATGAAGGATTTTTAAACCTGATGAAGATAGCTGCTCCTCTGTATAAACTTCCTTCCAGACACACTTTAAAGAGAATGTTACACGACCGACATGAAGTTACAAAGAACCTGTTCAAGGATAAAATTAAAGGGTTAAATAGTATAACACTCACGACCGATATCTGGACTGATACTATGCAAAGCAGGAGTTTTATTGGTGTTACAATACACTTTTATGACGTGGACAACATAGTATCGGCTACTTTAGGAGTCTACGAATTATCAGAATCACACACTGCTGAATATATCGCAAGGATGCTATTGCAGACATGTGACGAATGGTTCATAGACACTAAAAAAGTATTAGCAGTAGTAACTGATGGGGGAGCAAATGTAGTTAAAGCTGTTGATCTTGCGTTTGGAAGAAAATGCCACGTTATTTGTTTTGCTCATTTGATTAATTTAGTAGCGCAAAAGTCAATGGAGAAAACCGACAAGTTACCACATTTGATGGCATCCTGTAGAAGAATTGTTACCTGGTTCAAACACTGTGTGGTAGCCAGTGATGAATTACGGAAACAATCTGATTTAAAACTTATACAAGACGTCGCGACTCGGTGGAATTCGACATTTTATATGATCAAGAGATTTTTAAAGCTGCGTCCAGCTATAAACCAAATTGTGAACATCCATACCAGTGCTCCTCCAATGATAACTGCAAAAGAAATAGAAGAATTGACAGAGGTCTGTGAAATTCTGCGACCTATAGAAGTCGCGACTCGGGAAGTATGTGGAGAAAGTTTTGTGACAAGTAGTAAAGTAATTCCCTTAACGCGAATGTTAAATTTAAAAATCAACAGTTTACAGCCTAAAAGTGCCACCGGAGAAAATCTCAAAAATAACATATTAGTTGAAATAAAACGACGTTTGTTGCCTTCTGAACATGTGACAATACTTGCCATTTCAACTCTGTTGGATCACCGTTTTAAAAATATACATTTCCAAGATCCGGTGGCATGTTCGAAAACAATAAGAAATGTAAAGGAATTAATAACCACTGCAGAGCTAAAGGTTACAGAAGAAGAAGAGAATCGTGACGAAGTTGAATTGGAAGACAATGAACCAGAAGAGTTTAATCTGTGGAGCGACCGCTATAAACTCGTACAAGAAAAAAATAGCATACCATCGCAGAGTGAGTTAGACATGCCCTCAGAATTAAGTTATTTTTTAAAGAATCCGGTTGTTGATCTAAAACAAGATCCAATGCACGTATGGAACAATATTATTGGTTCTACCTATCCAAAATTAAAAAAACTTGCAGTGAGATATTGGACCACTATCGCTACATCAACGCCTTCCGAGCGGTTATTTTCAAAAGCTGGCTCAACGCTTTATCAGCAGAGAAATAGGTTGAAAGGTAATTCTTTATCAAAATTAATTTCTTCAATCAATCGGCAAAAAATATTGGCATATATAACAAATGAAGTAGACATTTGTTAACTTCTTCCTATTTTTTAAATTACTGTTTTTAACTAAATTCTTTATTAATTTCTTTTTTATTCAATAATAAATCATAAACAACGACTTTATTTGATTCATCTAATTCTAACCTATTAAATACTTGTGCAAAAAACATCGATGATGGCCAATATCGATGTTTTGAGTAGGAAAAACATCGAACATCGATGTTGAGCTATCGATGTCAACATCGATGTTCCTGCAACATCGAGCATCCCTATGACGCACTAAGTTCTCTTTTACATTTAGCTCTTCTCTCTCCCAATTCAGACCCCTCTTTGTCTAATATAACACAAAAGACAGCAGGTAGTAAATATGAAGGTCACACGACCCATTTCACGCTAGTAAAGTAACCATTTTAACATTTAAATTGGTTATTTTATTACATTTAAATAAGTTAATTTCTAATACTTAATTCGGTTTCAATTTGTTTAAAAATAGCTGTTTTCATGTATGATCAACTCCTGATGTGTTTTTATTAATTCCCAATGATCAGAGACAATTCAATTTAAAAAATGTTCTCATATTACAAATTTTGTTACTTAGTCAAATTTTCTCCTTTTCTATATTTATGGCAATAAGTCACTATTTATGGAAGATACATTTATGAATTATACCGCTATAAAATCTACACGAAACCGACATTATTGTAAAGTTATTGGTCACCCATACATTCATACATTTTTTTCATACCCAAGAGGTTTGAACTTCGCTTAAATAATATTTTTTGCATGTTTTTCAAAAATAAATTGATTTGCGATTTTTTTTAATTAAAAACTGCAAAAGCTATTTATACTATTTACTTTTTATCTATCGGCACAGTTAGTGTATAATAATAAAAGAACAAAAAACCAATAGAAATCATTCGTTTTTGGTCATAGTGTTCAAGACCGTAAAATAAGATAGAAAAAAATCGACTTTTCTTTAAAAAAAATACATCAAAGGTACTACTTGTGATATATTATGTTTCGTATTTTTTTCAGAACGGCCATAAGTTGTACTATAAGACATTTCAAGGTTATCCATTCATTACCGGACACCTGTATATAAGTTATTATAATTTGGCAAAATTTTTCATGTTTAAATCGGCTTATTATTCTTTTATTTTATTTTTAGGTTTTCACATCAAAGTTAAAGTGGTATAAATTTATCCATTTTTAACTCTCGCGTGCCCAGCATTTAAGAACGACTTTTATTCTAATTTAAATAAATATATTTGTAATTTAAATGTTATGTTAATAAGTTTTGTCAAACATATATTTAGTACTTTTTTATATTTGACTTAGACACCTTTTAAAATATTCAGATAAAAATATCATTAAAATGTAATTGTGATATAATATTATGTAATATTATATTAAAAAAGCAAATATAATAAACAAAATAAATGACAAAATTTAAATATTGATCTCGATATAATTTACCTATTTAACAATACAATCTACTATTACCTACGGATCATTCAACCTATGTTTATTCTATGATAAAAAAACAACCGCGCGAACACAGAGTAGCGCACATTTTTTTTTGAGATAGCTGTTCTAGTATACGTAAGTACATATTACTTCAATGATTTTTATCTTTTTTTGACATTATTTTTGGTAGTATGTAATTATTCAAGATTGTGCTTTGTATTATTTCCATTCATAGATTTATTATGAAATGATACTTAATATTACATTACCTTTTTTGCAAGAAATTCTTGAACTCTACAATCATTGAGCTTATATGTACTACGTACTAGAGGCGACACTGCATTCAGCTACTCTGTTCCACTCAACTGCGGTGCATACACCGCACTTTAATCAGTCACTCGCTAGGCGCTTGTAGAGTTGACACGTGTTGTGTTAATTTAAAAAAAAATCTCTTGATAAAAATATGCCGTCGTGTGTACTTAGATATTGCACAAATAATTCAAGAAATGTCAGTAAAAACCAAGGAATTACTTTTCATCGGTTAATAAGATACTTAATCAATAAAAACGTATTATGTATTAATAATAAAACAAATTATTCCTAAACGCCATCTCGTGTCATGCAATATAGATTATGAAATTAATACGTTCGGATGCGACATTTCTGTGGGTACTTAAGTATAGGACGAATATATTATTATTATACACATTTTTTTGTAGAAACTTAAATAAGTTATTATAATTAGGCTAAATTTTTCATATTTAAATCTACTTATTATTCTTTTATTTTATTTTTAGGTTTCGACTTCAAGGTCAAAGTGGAATAAATTCGTCCATTTTTAACTCTCGCGTGCCCAGCATTTATAAACGACTCTTATTCTAATTAAAATAAATATATTTGTAATTTAAATGTTATGTTAATAAGTTTTGTTAAATATACATTTAGTATGTTTTTTATAGGTATTTGACATAGATAAGGTATCTAAAATATTCAGATAAAAATATCATTAAAATGTAATTATGATTTAATATTATGTTATATTAAATAAGCAAATATAATATACAAAATAAATGACAAAATTTAAATATTGTTCTCGATATAATTTACCTATTTAACAATACAATCTACTATACCTACGGATCATTCTACCTATGTTTATTCTATGATAAAAAAACCAACCGCGCGAACACAGAGTAGCCCCCTTTTTTGTTTGAGATAGCTGTTCTAGTACGTAAGTACATATTACTTCAATGTCTAACGTAAGTACATATTACTTCAATGTCTACAATCTAACATTTTCTTCACGGCGAAGTTCCCTCCTTTCTACTTGAATCAGTTCATCAAAGTACTATACTGGACAGAACTGTAATAACAATTGTTTAGAATGACAAAGGACTTACAATTTAAATAAGGAATTGTAAGGACTTAATAAATGAATACATGAATATTGGACGGAAAATAAATTTATCATTCAAAAAGTACTATGTCACAGATGTGCAGACTAGTCATAATAATATGTGTGCACTTAGGGTTGGTAAAATAATGAGAACATGATTTTTGATACAAAACGCTCTTAGGGTTCTATCTGACAGAAAGCGGTCACGCGTTCAAGCGTTCCGCGTTCGCGTTTTGCGTTCGAGCATTCAGTGCTCACCAATCACGAACGACTACGTTCTGGTTGACCGACGCGGTCAGAATGCCTGCTGTCTGGGTATGTCTATGTAACGTAACAACACAAAGAACGCAGAACGCGAACGCGCAATCCTTGAACGCCTGAACGGCTTCTGTCTGATAGATCCCTTACCAACTAAATGTTCAAATATCGATTAGACATGAGAGTAGACATGTGTCAATCGTGAATGATTTATTCTTTGAGCTGGTACGCCTATAAGTATTGACGGTTCTAATTACTGCATTTGTTACATATTGTTAACCTTGCTTTGGAAAATGTGCATTCACAGTACGGATAAAAGTTTAATTTTTTAGCAAATAAACATAAAAAAAATAAGGATAGTACCTTATTTTTAGTCATGCAAAGTCTAAATTTTAGTGTTCTAAATCAAAACATTTTCTTTCCACCAAAATTGCTTAGTTTTGTAATAAATAGCGCTGTCAATTTCGTTCTATAGTTAAAGATTAAAGTCATTCTCATTTTGTCGAAGTCGGGCCAAAATTGATGAGACTCAAGGTGGTTCGCAGAATAGATGCTAGATGGCCTAAACACAAAAAAATTAATATGAATCAGTAAGATGAAATTGTATTGTTAGGATTGAAATTTTAAAATAAACAAATTTATTAAATAAATAAAATATATAATAATATTGAATAAAGCTATCATGTTGGTTCATTCCGTTTATAATATACCGATCGATGTATGTTGTTTTTGTGTTTATGCCATCTAGTGTCTATTGTACTTACCACCTTGAAAGTCAATTAATTTTTGTTCGATAATGTGACTTTATTACTTATAAGCATGTAATAGATGGCGCTATTACATAGTTAAATAGAGAATTTTGGGTTCCCAATGTATCTCACAAACTTACAAGAGTACTGGAGCCTGAAATGAACCATTTGAATGATCGATCCGAATGTATCGGTATGCGTGACAAAATGTACTAGAATGATTCGGTCACGAGAAATAAATGATTGATACATGTCTACATGATAGTAGTAAACGATAAATCTGTCCGCAGTTCGCTACGTTCGTGCTTCGTGGCCGCACACACCGCATTGGTTGTTGCGGTGTGCGGGCGACAATAATCGACTACTCGCTGTCGCGGCTGTCGCTTCGCGGCGGCGCGCTCTTCTGCGACCTGTCGACGGACGAAGCACTCTTCGACGCGGTCGGCGACCGCCAGTTCACCGTGTACCGCCTCATGCGCGAGCGTCTCTGGTACGTGCACTACACTGTGCAAACTGCACACTCTACTGGACACACTGCACTATACTGTACACCCTACACTATTACTGTAAACACTACCTTTAATTTTACGCACACTACACACGTTGCACTACCTGTGTTAGACTACTCGCCTTTACTGTTACCGTTACAGCCTATTAAAGTCCACTGCTGAACATAGTCTCTCCCCATAGATTGCCTCATTCGAGGGATATTTGCCATAGTTGCTACGCATGGCAAGCACAGTTTTTTATTTTTAGCCATTATTAGGAAGACGCTTCTGCCTATTACCTGGGGTATGTTCCGAAATACAACGCAGTGTACTGTCCAATGCAAATGACGTCATGAATCGACGCTATACTGGTGATTCGTTCCAAAACATTGGACAGTATATGACGTCATACTTTTGCGCCATTTAGAAAAGTGTTGGCGATTATTTTGTCATTTTGTGATCCAAAAATCATTATATCCTCCTAGTGGATATACCAGCAATTATTCTATAATTTTTTGTATTTGAATAAATAGAAACAAATCCTAGCATGTTTCATTCAGCGCACACACAATTAAAAATTGTTTTATTGTGGCAGGATATTCGACGCAATATGGCGGCGGCACGCCAGTACAATATAGTGTCAATTGATGACGTCATTAGCATTTAACAGTGTTACTGGGTTGTATTTCGGAACACACCCCTGATTTGTTTACATCTGTCGCATCTTACGACACCCACGGGCTGATATGGGGAACTGGATATTCTCATACCGCCACTATATTGCACCTCTTTTCATTAGACTACTCGCCCTTAATGACTGACAATTAACTGTTTATCTCCATATGGACGAGCGCCTCATGCATGTGCACTGAACTACACCGAACGTTACAACGACTACTAGAGATCTTTGATATCATGGCCTGATTCTCTTAAAACAATTCAGTTTTAAACATATTGAAATATTGCCAGAGTGAACGAGGTATGGAAGCTTCATACAAGTGTTTCGCAATGCATGCACACAAGCGGGAGGTACAACCTAAAGGACACCTAGAGGACAGAGGAAATAAATCGATATTTAGTACGCTGTCCGCATCGCGTCATTTTCTCTGATCATACCACAATCAAGAACACATACATGCTTATGCAATTTATGTATAAAAACAATAACTAACAATTTTTTTTATTATTAAATTATTCCGAAATGAAAGTTTAGTTCCATAAGACAATAAGAAATAGATTATTTATTTTAAAAAATTTTTTTTACAGTAACGACTGGAAGAACTTCGAGCCTTACACAAACATACTTTGGTTGGATTACATTGTTGATAAAATGATAACATCCCTCCGTTACAAGAGGACCAATACAAAGATACATAAGCACTATACTGCCAAGCTCAAGGCTATCAAGCATCGAATCCTAGACTACGGCAGCGCTGCCCAATTTGTACTAACTGACAACGAATTTTAATCGAACAAATTATGATATAAAACACCAATTTAAAGCTCAATATTAAGATATTTTTCACATTTAATATTGCAAAATGGATAACCTAATGCATAGTATTGTTTGCTGTTATTGTAAAAGATTATATTCAGAAACAAGAATGTATTGCGTAAATTATAATGTAAATAGAAACTTTTGCTTCAGTGAATTTGTTAAAGTTGTAGACGCTAAAAGGATTATTTACAATATTGTTGTCACATTAGAACAGTATCAGCAGAAAGGTGCCTTCTTATTTAAGGTAGTGCCTTTGTTCAGGTTAATAAATTCATATATTGTGTTCAATATTTTGTTTTATTTGAGTCACTCACCTACAATTTATGATTTCGGAAGTGGCGTAGATTGATTCGCTCCCGCTCGAGATCGTCGCTAGAGCCAATAATGCGCCCCTCGCCCTATCTTGTCTTCTTCAGTATTTGTAAATTGTTTAAATACAAATAAAATAATGTACTTTTATATTAATTTATCGCTACCCTTGGGAAGTGCTTGTGTGCATGTTAATTGTATTTTAAGATTTTTTCATTATTTATTATGTTGGGGGGGGGGGGGGGTCCGGGAGAGAGAGAGTTTCTCGGCCTGCGCACACTATAACGAGTGTGAAGAGGGGCTGCTTGGGCAGCTGCCTCTCGAATGAGGCGATTTGAGTGGGACTCTGAGGTTTTTAGAACCTCTCAGAAAGTGATTTGAGGAATTGCTGAACTGTCGGGACCTCTCAAGTCTCGGTGGAGGTCGGCGTTACGGACATAAAAGGGTGAGTTCGTAGCCCGACGACAACAGATTTTGAACTATTTGAAGTTAATTTATTAGGTTGGGTTTAGCACGTGCGAAAATGGGGGGCGCGTAGGTCATAACGGGTCGTCAGACCTTATATAGGGTTCGTTTGTTGCGGAGGGACATTTTACTGTGTCGTCTGCCCAACATGCTGTTGAGCCTACCCATAATAAAAAATAAAAATATAAATTTCTTCGCAACCTTCCGCTAAACCGCTTTGCGAAGAAATTTATATTTTTATTATGATGGATTTCCGCAAAGTAACGCCTGATTCTATCGAGCCTACCCATGTAAAATCGCGCGGTGCGAATTACTTTCTTGATATGGGGCTAGAAAGTGAGCCTTGCATCAAGGGTGACGCCTAAGTATTTGACTTTTGTTTGCCATGGGACAGAGGTTCCTATCATCCTGATTGGCGGCATGGTAGTGAGACGGCGTCATTTATGTTCGAAGCAAACGGCGGAGCTCTTCTCCGGGTTTACGTCGATACGCCATTTTTGGAACCAAGCTACTAAGTCACTAACTGACTTTTGGATCTTGTTCCGAATCTGTAGCAGTGAGTTGCCTTTAGAGAGCTGTGTCATCTGCGAAGAGGGCTAGTACGGGATAGGAATGTCGTTGGTGAATAGTATGTATAGGAGAGGGGCAAGCACAGAGCCTTGAGGGACACCAGCTTTGATTTGACGAGAAGAGGATGATAGCGTGCCTTCATGTTTAAAACGAAAGGTATGATTCTTCAAATAGGCTACGAGACGGTCAGGGAGGCCTAAGTCGTACAATTTGTAGATAAGGCCTTCATGCCGAAATGTTTCAATCTGTCAAAAAGTCTGTCAATGTCGAAAAAGACTGCGATGGTCTTCTGACGACGAGTATAAAAACTGCTGAGGATATATTCCACTATACGGTGAACTTGCTGGGGGGCACGAGTGTTTGGCTCGGAACCCAAATTTTTGAGGGTTGACATGAGGATCACCGTCTGTGGGAAACAAATGGCGCCTCATGCGTATGAGAATAACTCGTTCGGAAAGTTTGCCCATGGCCTTGAGGAGGCTGATGGGACGGTAATTGGAGGGTGGTGGTGAGGTTTGCCTGGCTTAGGAATGCCAACCACGGTTGCCTCTTTCCAAGGGGTGGGAAAATAGCTGAAGTCGAAGCAGGCGTTACCTGCTCCGGAAAATGTTTAAGGGCTTGGTTGGAGATGTCATCCGCGCCTGGTTCTTTTGGGATTTAGTACTTCGATGATTGATGAAATCTCATCTTTGGACACAGTGATAGGGTCAGAGATGGTGGGGGGTGAGTTCCGGCGGCGGACCTCGTCCTCCACTCTTGGATATGGTAGGGGTCAGTGGGTTGTGAGCTGGGAGAGCATTGTGCGGCGACGCTGTCGGCAAAGCACTCAGCCTATTCTTCGTTTTCGAAGGCAATAGAGCCATCGGGACGAGAGAGAGAGGGGGGGGGGGGTATGAGTGATAGCGTATATCCGGAGCGCTCTAGCCATCTGATAGTACGCTGTATGAGAGGGGGAGATATTCTCCATGAGATTGCTCATTTCAAGGTCTCTAAAATCTTTGAGTCGGTAACGGAGTTTGCGTTGAAGGTTGTGGGCCACAAGTCAAGTCTATATTCGGGAGTGGGATAGCGTGCAGCTCTACGGAGGGCAGCTTCTTTGGCTTTGATCAGGTTGCTAATATCTAGGGGAAGACTAGTTTCAGCAAACAGGACAACCCTTTCATTCTCCTTAAGGGGGGATTTTATTAGTGTGGTGAGATTTTCAACCGCGGTGTCTATTTTCTCCGTACTGTCGAGGACGTCGGAAGAGAGGGTTATGGGAGGGTCCGGAGAGTCCATAGCTGTGGCTTGGGACTCCCTGAAGCCCTTCCTGTTGGTGTAGGTTTTGAAAGAGGGAGTTGGAGGTGGTTGATGGCCAAGAATGAAGGATACAGGACGGTGGTCGAATCCTAGATCATCGAGAGTCTCGATTGCTCTAAGGTTAAGGGAGACTCCTTTAACTAGAGCAAAGTCTAGCACGTCAGGAGCTTGGTCAACATTCTCGGGATAGTGGGTGAAAGCGAGGGGGCTGTAGACAGTCAGGTCGAGAAACTGAGTGATATTCAGCAGGACCTTGCCACTACTGTAGTAGTAAGGCAGATTCATTCAGTATGCTTGGAGTTAAAATCTCCAAACATAATGATAGAATTGCCTAATGCAAGGATGGCTTCGAAATCGCTCTTAACGGGGAGGGTTCCGCTAGGGATATAGCAGGAGGCTATGATGATAGACTGGTGTCCAGTCATGGCTATTCTACTTATAGTGGCTTCCATATTGGTAAGCGTCGGAGTGGGGACGTGGGAGCAATGAAGCGACTTTTTGTAGTAAATGACAGTACCGCCACCTTTGCGGTCAAGATGCGATCTCGAAGGTGGTGGTGTCTGGTGGTGATACGACCGTGTGATATTGCGGGAGCAAAAGGCGCTGACATTATGTTGTTACAACGACCTCAATAGATTGTGGTTGGACGACGGGCCCAGGGGTTCCTGATTTCGATTCCCACGGCGGGCTTTGACCCTATTATGCGAGATGTTACTAGGTGGACTGTATGTGCGGTTTCCTGATACCCCAAAACAAGATGGCTGACGTGGCACGTGACAGCCTTGAACAATGCACTCGCTCCTGCAAAATCTATTGCTTCACCAGGGTTGAGAGGAAGGTCTACTTAAGCCGGTAGGAGAGAAAATGTGACGGAAGAACAAACAAACAAAGAAATAGGCTCAAGTAAACAAAAGAAAATAAAAGGGAAAACGCACTTACGGGGTGGAGTTCCTGATGCCGCGGACGACGCTTCTGTTCTGGTGGTGCGTTGGAAGAGAGCGCTCGAAGGCTGCGGGCGCCCCTTTATTGGGTCGGCCATCTAACCACCTCATCCCAGGGGGCGCGTGTTTCTATTGGCCGAAAAGGTGGCACTACATTTTAGACCCCCCCTCCCCCTTCAGTGCTTGTGGAAGGAATGTGGGTACGGGAAGGACGGATACTGGCGAGCAATATAGCCCCAAACAAAAATTATAAGAATACCAGATTCTTTTTCCGCGCAACCAGATTGTTATGCTCAATAAGAGCAGAGACGGTCCTGAGGGGACTAAGCAGCGTGCAATTTGCTCGCTAAGGAGGTAATCTCCCCTAAGTTGACGTTATGCATCGTCCTCTACAGAGGGGTGTGCCTGTTGTGGGGCGGCGGAAGGCCGCGGGATGTTGGCCTTTTTGGGGCCCCAAGGGTTAATTGGGAGCGGTGAGGGCTGTGAGAGAGAAAGGCCCGTAAGGAGCCGAGGAGGGCCCTGAGGGGCTGAGGGAGTGGCAAGCCCTGGTGAGGCATGCGTCTTGGAAGAGCCAGAAAATATTGGTTATTGACGTGTGGAGGGGGCTGGTTTGGCAGCTCTGCTGCTGAAGAGGGGGTGAGGAGCGCTAGGGCAGCCTCTGAAGTTGGCCGGGTGGCCGGTCTGAGCCGGAGGCCGGCCGCATGTGTCCTGTGCGGATGGGGTTCAAGGCACTTAACGCACCTGAGTGGAGCTGACCAGTTGGCCGCCGCGTGTCCATAAAGTTGGTAGCGGTGGCACCGCGCTGGGTAACCGCGCCTATTTGGAGCTTCGACCATCGAACCACCATCGACGAGCCTTCGCCTCCGGCACGTTGCAGAGAACGAGAAGGGCGAGGTTGAACCTCTCGCCCCTGCTGCTGTGCATCTTGTGCACAGCCTCGACAGGGAAACCCTGGGACTTGAAGTCATCTAGTATGTCCTCGTTTGCGAGTTCATAGGGAACTCCACGGAGGACTGCCTTGACATTCTTTTCTTCGGCGAGAGCGTACGTGTGATAGGACACACGTTCGGACGTGAAATATCGGGTAATTATTCGGAAGTCTTCTATAGACAGCGGTATAATTTTTATGGCCTCACCGACATTGGTGGCTTGATCATATTTATAACCTTTCCCGTAGAGAATTTTTGATAGTTTGGTGAACTTCGCCTTGTCTCTGAGAAAGACAGGGGGCGTACTTGATTTTTTGCAAGTTTGGGAGCACAGCAGGTTGCTGGCTTGGAAAGAGAGCGGATGTCTTGCGGGTGAGAGGAAGCAGCGTTAGGGGCTGCGGGGTTCGAGGCAGCGACGGGGGCTGCGGAG
This sequence comes from Parnassius smintheus behrii, assembly GCA_036936625.1. Taxonomy (NCBI): domain Eukaryota; kingdom Metazoa; phylum Arthropoda; class Insecta; order Lepidoptera; family Papilionidae; genus Parnassius; species Parnassius smintheus. Next base: position 41,926,576 of record JAUPFT010000015.1, read on the forward strand.
GTGGATTCTGTGGCGGGAGCTGCGGAGATGGAGGCAGCGGCTTATTATATTATTATTATTTTATTTATAATATTTCACCACTTAATGTTTTTTTTTGTCAACAATTAAAAAATTGCTTCGCAGATACTACTTACCGACGGCAGCGCAGCTATAAATTCTACAAGTTTTCAGGACAGGCGGGCTATGCTTTAGCACGTAGGGATCATTCTTCTATTCTCTAACCTCCATGGTTTTTTCTAATGGCACATTAATGAAGGTGTCTATGAAATATATAAACTGCAACAACCTTGTGAAAAGAAAGGAGATAATAATATAGCTATCTCATTTTGGACCATGTTAAACGTCAAAATAATAAGTATAAAGAGTTCAGCTACAAGAATTATGTTCTTATTTTAGGACTCTCTCTATGTTAGTGTGTTCTCTCTGTGTTCTAAAAGGCGTCTTTAAGGAGTGTGGAGGTAGGGAGAACAGAACAGTCCGTAGAAAAGCGTTAAACCAGAGTGGCACCACTCTGCTTTAACGCTTTTCTACGGACGGTAGCTAGAGGGTAAATATTAAAAAAAAACTTTTTATAACTTTTTATTGCACAGACTTTCGCCTTGGTTTCCGGTGACTTTCTAGGTTATATTTACTAAATTATTTTAGACAACGTGAGTAGTTGAGGTTTTAAATACTGTAGTTTCATCAACTACTTTAGTCACCACAATTATTAAATACTTCAACTCGGCACATTTCACTCCGTCGACAACTAGGTCATTTCATACCCTCTAGCTACTCCAGCCCTGTTGTGGAGCGTTTTTGAACTGTTATTTTACTCCTTACAGATGGACACTTTTTAACTATTCTCCTATGTGAGTTAGTTCTCCTTACCTCTAAACTCCATGGGCGTCTTGAAAATATGTCAAAACGAAGCATAGATAAATAAATGTGCGCGCAAGTAGCCACGAACTAATAAGAGTACTAACGTAGTATGGAGTGTAGAAGTAAGGAGTACCAACTGCCATAGTAGGTATCTGTAACCAGTAAATATTAGCTCAAAAACTCTCCACAACAGCGCTGGAGTAGCTACTGGGATGAAATGAACTTAGCAGTTGTCGACGGTTTAAGTGTGGTGCTAAACTGCTCAGTAGCTCTAAAATCTAAAATAATTTTATTTAGTAAATATAACCTCGAAAAAGTCGTCTATCCCACTAATATTTTTCGGTGCGTTCTTTAAATTTTACCTCGTAGTTATAGTGGCGCCGCCCTTATTTAATGGTTTTTATTGACACTTTTTAATACACAGTCTGTACTCCTTACTTCTACACTCCATATAACGTAGCCAAGTAGCCAATAGGGATGGGCAAGCAATATATCGATATTTATCGAAACGATTTTTAAACAGTATCGATAACTATCTTGTGATAAATATCGATATATTGTCATGTTTTGCAGGATGTAGTAGGATAAGGGTCAAATTAATATTACTTGACTTTTTGACGGAAAAAAACGTCAGCGAGTGAATGCTTTTGTTCGTAGACAATGTATACTATAGACACCGGCAAAACGTGTCCCAAAAAGAAACAAAAAGAACGTCAATATATTTAGGGTTACAATAGTGTGAGGCATTTACCCCACAACTCTTATCATATAATTAGAAATTAGTACGAAACGAAAGCCACTGAGATACTGCTATTATCGATTATCGTCGATAGGTATGGCATGCGACGCGGAGGAGAAGGCATGCTGTCAAACTCAAATCAATTGCGATGAAGGCAACAGGATAAGGATGGATGATGATAGTGTGGTTCTAAATAACAGCCATTTCTTATGTTCTGGATTCGTGAGTAAATAATACAAAACGTTTATTAATAATAAGATTTTATTGATTATTGTCCTTTAAACAAAACAAGTTTCTTATGAAGGTTTACAATGCTATGTATCTATGTATATATAGGTTTCCAATGTAATGCTATGCAATGATTATCCAAAGCTACCCTATATTTTATTCCACCTTATTGGACGTGCCACCTTATAGCCATCTCATCCATGCTTATCGCACAATACAGTTCTGTTTTTTTTTGTTCTTTTCCACTAATTTAATGTATTTTAATGATTCTGTTGTTGACGCTGGGTTTAAATCTACAATTTTGTACCATGTGGTGGTTAATAGATGGATGAGGCACACAAGTATTAAATTGTTGTCGTACATACTTATAAGCCCGAGGAGCTATAAATTGCAAGCAAAGAGCGAATTTGCGTAAAGATGGTGAATATTTTCTACCACTGGAGGCGAGGTTCAACATTTTTTTCAAGAAGTCTCTATTGGCAGTGTCAACAGATTCCATTAAAATCCCATCTTCTTCACTTATCAAAGACTTTGTTTTAAGTTCTGCAATATTATTTTCTAGTTTAGCTACTTTTTTGATAAACGTCTGCTTTTTTTCGAAGACTAATATTTTCAGTCATTCGGATGATAGTTTTTCCGAGTGTTTCCATTTCTTTCGCAACGTTCGAGGATTTTACTCTGGAGTCTTGTCCCAAAACCCAAAAAACCGTTTAATAACCATAACTTTGTTACTACAGACACAATACTTTCTGGTTGTAATACTTACTATTGACGGTTATTTAAAAATTGGAGGGCTAACTATTCCAACTGGTTTTGATCACTAGTCGACGGTAGAAGGTAAATAGCATGATCATTCTGAAATCAAGTGATCTGTATGTTAAATCTGACACACCTTTGGTTTCATAACATCCCTTGATCAAACGGCTTGATAATGTATTGTATTAAGTCGAGGGAAAATAATATTATTTTATTTAATATTGTTTGCTTACATGAATGCCTAAACTATTTTCAATTTCCATAAGTGTTTCTGCATGTAAACAGATAGAGGAAATGATGGAAAACAGGCTTTTGTTTTCTTATAAAAGTGAATTATCTTTAAAAGATTAATTAACAAAATAGTGACACTACCATCAAGTGAGCCGTACGCTCGTTTGCCCCTCTCTCATATAAAAAAAATAGTGCTCGAATAGCTACAGGGTATGATAAATCGCCGTAAAATACGTAGAGTATATAGTAGAGTGGTTTTGAATATAAAATTTTTTTAAAGCAAAAATTAATTATTGTAAAAAATATTACGGTGAATGTCTGTGCAATAAAAAATTATAAAAAGTTCTTTAACATGTAGACCTTACCACCCTTATTTAACGCTTTCCTACGGACACTTTTTTATACAGTCTGTACTCCTTATCTCTACACTCCATAGCCCTATATGCAATATGTAACGTAATTAACGCACACCCTCAAATACCCCAATTAGTATATTATGTTATAATCATAATACATACAATGAATTTTTAGTTAAACATTTTGATGCACTGATTATTTATCAAATTAGTTATACTAATTCCGGAAGAATGTTGTGGTCACAGTACAAATCCACGAATGCAAAGACTAACGTGCTTGAAACAAAATTTATTTTTCTTTATTTTTATTGAATGACAAAATTAGTAATGATACAAATAAAACTGCACTCTTAAAAGTTTTATTGCCTTAAGTTACGGTCCATTTCGGTTTGTTTTGACTGTACAGATTTAGTGTGACTGTAATTTACGTAGTTTTAATTATTTTTGGGATAAAAAATTACCTATATTAAAAAATGATAGGAATCGATTCAGTAAACGATTCTGAACAAACTACTTTCTCAAAGTGCGTTAATTATGTTACATGTTGTGTATAACGAAATATAGGAACAGTTCAGAAACAACCTACAAACGCTCAAAACGGCACACTCATACAAACATGCACAACTACGAGACTCGTAAGCGGACGTCGCGGTGCTCTCAGTAGTGAGTGTTGAGTCAAGAGTCGAGACGAGTGGTCAAATTTATCTACAAGATCTTTTTAAAAACGCCACGAACGTATGGCGTCGTATACGGCTGTTTCAACTCGACTTTATCAAAACTGGTGCTATTGTATTTTAAACTTCTTGCTGAGTTTGAAAGGTAAGAATTATTTATGGTTATGGTAATAATCCTTATCGAATTATAAGTACGTGTGATCGATATAATGAACTCGTGAACTTATGCAACAGTGGTATATATATATATATATATATATATATATATATATATATATATATATATATATATATATATATATATATATATATATATATATATATATATATATATATATGGATAGGGGCTGCATAGGCAGCTGTCTCACGAATGAGATGATTTGGGTGGGACTCTGAGGCTTTGAAAAATCTCTCAGAGAGTGATTTAAGGAACTGCTGGATTGTTGGGAGCTCTAAGTCTCGATGTAGGTCGGCATTACGGACATAATAGGGTGAGTTAGTGGCCCTACGACAGAATAGATTTTGAACTATTTGAAGTTCATTTATAGCTTTGGGCTTAGCATGTGCGAAAATGTCGGCCGCGTAGGTCATGACAGGTCGTATGCAGACCTTATATAGCTTGTTGTGGAGGGAAATTTTACTGTGTCTGCCCAACATGCTGTTGAGCCTACCCATGTAAAAACGTGCGCTGCGAGTAACCTTCTTGATATGAGGCTCGAAAGTGAGCCTTGCATCAAGGGTGACGCCTAGGTATTTGGCTTTAGTTTGCCATGGGACAGGGGTTCCTAACATCCTGATTGGCGGAGTGGTGGTGAGACGACGTCGTTTATATTCGAAGCAAACGGCGGAGCTTTTCTCCGGGTTTACGTTACGCCATTTTTGGAACCAAGCTCCTGAGTCGCTTACTGACTTGGATCTTGTTCCGAATCTGTGGTAGTGGGTTGCCTATAGAGTAAAGGGCTGTGTCATCTGCAAAGAGGGCTAGTTTAACACCATTCGACGGGATAGGGATGCCGTTGGTGAATAGTATGTATAGGAGGGGAGCAAGCACAGAGCCTTGAGGGACACCGGCTTTTATCTGACGAGTAGAGGATAGCGTGCCTTCGTGTCTAAAGCGAAAGGTACGATCCTTCAGATACGAGGCTACAAGGCGAACGAGGCGGTCCGGGAGGCCTAAGTCGTACAGTTTGTAGATAGGGCCCTCGTGCCAGACTCTGTCGAATGCCTTGGCAATGTCAAAGAAGACCGCGATGGTTTTTTGACGGCGAGGATAAAAACCGCTGAGGATGAATTCCACTATGCGGTGAACTTGCTGGGGGCACGAGTGTTTGGCTCGAAACCCGAATTGTTGTGGGATGACAAGAGGATCGCCGTCTGTGGGAAACAAATGGCGCCTCAAGCGCACGAGAATAACTCGTTCGAAAAGTTTGCCCATGGCCTTGAGGAGGCTGATGGGACGGTGATTGGAGGGGAGGTGGTCAGGTTTGCCTGGCTTGGAAATGCCAATGACAGTTGCCTCTTTCAAGAGGTGGGAAAGTAACTGAATTCGAAGCAGGCGTTAAAGATAATGGCCAGTAAGGCGATTACCTGCTCCGGGAAGTGTTTGAGGGCTTGGTTGGAGATACCATCCGCACCCGGTGCTTTTTTGGGCTTAAGTCCTTTGATGGTAGATGAAATCTCATCTTTGGACACAGCGATAGGGTCAGAGGCGGTAGGGGGCGAGTCCCTGCGTCGGACCTCGTCCTCCACTAGTTGGATGTGTAAGGGGTCAGTGGGTTGTGAGCTAGGAGAGCATTGAGCGGCGACGCTGTCATCAAAGCACTCAGCCTTTTCTTCGTCCTCGAAGGCAATGGAGCCGTCGGGACGAGACAGAGGGGGAGTATGCGTTATAGCGTCTATCCGGAGGGCTCTCGCCATCCGGTAGTACGCTGTGTGGGAGGGAGAGATTTTCCCCATGAGATTGCCCTTTTCGTGGTCTCTGTAATCTTGGAGGCGGTAACGCAGTTTGCGTTGAAGGCGGTGGGCCGCGAGTCTATATTCGGGAGTGGGATAGCGTGCAGCTCTACGGAGGGCAGCTTTTTTGGCTTTTAACAGGTTGCTGATATCTAGGGGAAGACTAGTTTTAGCAACCGGGACAACTTTTTCATTCTCTTTAAGAGAGGATGTTATAAGTGAGGCGAGATTTTCGACTGCGGTGTCTATTTTTCCCGTACTGTCGAGGGCGTCGGAAGAAAGGGTTATGAGAGGGTCCGGAGAGTCTATAGCCGAGGCTAGAGACTTCTTGAAGCCCTACCAGTTGGTGTAGGTTTTGGAAGTGGGAGTTGGAGATGGTTGATGGCCAAAAAGGAGGGATACAGGACGGTGGTCGGATCCTAGATCATCGAGAGAGATAAGTTCTACTAAATGAAGTGATTTATATACCCTGAGTTTCACCGCTATAAACTAGTAATAGTTAAAAAAAAATCACTGAGTTGTGCAAATATGAAAACAGTCTCATAAAAAGAAATGCGTCAAAGACTAGAATATTATACTGCGAGTTATGCATGAATCAGTCTTTGAGTAATAAACCAACTGGAGAGGACATGCGCGTTAATTCCGAAACAAAAAAAGCTGTCAATGTCAGGGGGGGGGGGCGCAAGAAAAACACACTACTGTATACTTCACTAGAAATTAAAAATTGAATCGCGGCGCGATACACGTACACTACAGCATTTGTTTTTGTGCTTATTGCATTTACGCATACTATCAAATTGTACACGTGTCGATACACATACACTCTACATGCGTAAGCAAAATAAGGCGAGGACTATGTCGATACTATTTATCGATAAACAAATCATCATAGTCCGTATAAGTTCAGCGTTGGTAAAAGTGATTTTTAGCATTTTTTCATTCATTATCTACTTTCAACCGTCCTTCACAAGACCGCTGCTGAACATAGGCCTCCCCCAAGCAGTGCCACAAAGCATGATTCTGATCTACCTGCATCCATCTACTTCCTGCATGTCGTCACTCCATCTATTAGGGGGTAGGCCTGCACTTCACCTACCGGCACGAGGCTGCCACTCGAGAACCTTCCCCCCCCCCCCCCATCGGTTGCCGATTCTTCAAACTATATGGCCGGTCTATTGCCACTTCAGCTTACTACTCCGTTGGGCTGTATCGTGAATATCCTTATTTCTATGTTTATCATGCAGAAACTAGGCCTTGCATTCGAATATTCGAATAATTCGAATAATATAGCTGTCCAAATATAGCGACTGCAAGAGTGATGTGTGCTATGAGTCGACAAGTGCCTTTGTATCGTAAATTATGCTTCGCACATGGTGTGCAGTGCTGGATGCTATACACAAAAAGAATCATTATGAGCAAAAAGAATAAGGAGAAAAATCTGAAGGTAGCAAAGAGGAAACAAATGAGGATACTGACTCTAACAGCGATAGTGAGGGAGGAGAAATTGCAGTTGAGCAACATGTAAACATAGGCCGAGACCTACATTTATACGGGGATGTAAATTTAAAAATTTAATAGAGAAAGTGCGAAAAAATAGTTAAATTTTTTAGGAAGTCACCCACCAGAAAAGCGATTCCTGAAACTTATCTTCAAGAAGAGCGGAATAAAATGGGTTCAATCTTAGACTATAAAAACAGGTGGAGCAGTTTTGCCGATATAATCACATGATTTTTGGCATTAAAAAAACCTATTTTAAAGATATCACGTTTGGTTTAGGTGAGCTAGCTTTGCTGCAGGAATTGTCCACTTCTTTGAATATTGTAAAGGCAACAGTAGAGGCGCTGTGCCAAGAAAATTCAAATCTGCTTTCTGCGGAAACAGCCCTTCAATTTATGGTTGCAAAACTTGAAAAGGCGAACAGATTTATTAGTGACAGGCTACTCGAAGCTCTGAAGAATAGAATTGCTCAGAGACGCCTACCAAATTTGATCTGCACATTGAAATATCAATGTGGCATTGATCTGACTATTATAAATTCTAATACTGATTAATTATTTGTATTCTATCACAGTTGAAAATCTTTCTTTTAAGTCTTTTAAGTTTTGTAAATAATACCGGGTGGCCCATAAGTCCCTTGAAATGTAAAAAAATAAATAAAAAAAACTAATGACATTATGAAAAAGGTTTTTATTTTGTCATAATCCTTATAAAATGGGAATTATTTTTTGAAAATTACATCATCTAAATGTAATCCGTTATGATCGCGGCACTCCTGTAAGCGATGTTTAAAATTATCCATCACTGCGCGGCAAGTAAGCTCTGTAATGTTTGCCATTTCTCTTTCGATATTTTCTTTCAGGACGTCAATTGTCCGCGGGTTGGTTTCGTACACTTTAGTCTTAAGATAACCCCATAAGAAAAAGTCCATTGGGGTCAGATCTGGACTACGTGGTGGCCAAGGAATATCTTCTCTTCGATAGATCACTTTATTAGAGAAAAGTTGACGGACGACCGGCATAGCGACGTTAGAGGTATGGGCAGTTGCTCCATCTTGTTGAAACCAGGTCCGCGTATTGAAGCCTGGAAAATTCTGCAACTCTGGTGTAAAAAGTCCTGGATCATAGCTACATACTGTTGTGAAGTAACAGTAAGCGCGCGGCCTCTGCCGTCCTCAAAAAAGTAAGGGCCTTTAATGCCATGCGCTGACATAGCCGCCCAAACTGTCACTTTAGGGCTATGTAAGGGCTTTTGATGTTTGCGATTTGGATTTTCGCAACTCCAGTAGCGACAATTTTGCTTATTGACATGGCCGTTGATGTGAAAGTGAGCCTCATCAGAGAATAACACGTTATTAAACGAAGTAAAGCGGTTCAACATTTCATTTGCGAAATTTAGTCTGTGGATAGTGTCAGTATCTTTTAATTCCTGTACTATCTGAATCTTGTACGGGTGAAGATGTAAATCTTTCTTTAAAATTCGCTGTAACGATGTTCTGTGTAAGTTTAATGCACTGGAACGCTTACGAGTAGACTGGGTAGGATTTTCACGAATTGAGTGTTTCACTACATCGATGTTTTCTTCCGTCCGTGATGTCCTTGGTCGACCTGACCGTTGTTTATCCAACGTCGAACCACTCTCTTTGAACTTAATAACCCAGTTCTTAATCGTTTGAACACTTGGTATGTCTTTAAAGTTGCGTAAATTCTGATATTCTCGAAATTTACGCCGCGCAAGGGTAGCCGAATCATTGTTTCAATAAAACTCGCGCACACAAAATGCACGGTCCGCACCGGTGAAACGCTCCATGACGACTGAATTCCCAGAAACCGTCGGTACTCCCCCCGCACCGCGCGCGCCACTCATACGCGCCTTTTGTATTTTATTCGAAATTTACATTTCTAACGACTTATGGGCCACCTTGTATATAAGTTTGTAATGATTTTATTATTATATAAATATTATGACAATAATAATAATAATAATAACAATACTCAGAACTCGATTTATAAGACTATTATGTAATTGTGCTGTGGTTATCTTGTTAAGCACCTACTTTTTATAGTTTTTATAGGACTGCATTAGTGCCATAACAGTGAAATTCCAAGCAGTTCTTTAATTTTTAAGTATGTTTTGATTCAGAGAAATTAGAGTCTAAGTAAGACAATGGCAATAAAAATATGATTATAATATTAGCTTTTGTTTTTCTTTAATTATTCGAATAATTCGAATAATACCCGAAAAAAAGTCGAATATTCGAATACCAAAAAATTTCGAATATTTGTAAGCCCTAGCAGAAACCCTCGAGCATAGCTGTCTCCTTAGCTCGTTGAGTGAGTTTTTTAGTGTTATATAAAATTATGATTTTATTAGTAAATACTTCTTACTCCTTAGGAGTATGTTAGGGCTGAATCTGAAGTATCAGTGTCAGTAGCTTCATCGTATCTATCAGATAGTACCCGGATAACCGAGCTTTGCTCGTTTTTTTTAAAATTACATTTAGATACAAATTACATACTGATGAATAATATTTTTGATCTTATTGACATAATAGAAAAAATTGAACTGCTTATTTGAATAAAAAATCATGAGTGCAGTAAGTTTAATTAAAATTTTCGAATTTTTAAAAAGTACTAAAAAAGGGATCGAAATAATAGATTTTCTCACAAAAGAAGAAGAACTCCCTGGACACTAAATTTCATGAAAATCGTTGGAGCCGTTTCCTAGATTCCGATTATATATATATATATATATATATATATATATATATATATATATATATACACAAGAATTGCTCGTTAAAAGGTATAAGATAATATCGACCCCGTAGTTGACATAGCCATAATGTCTTGGGCTTTTTGCATGGTATTTCATCAATTGCTTAATTTTCATTTCATCCATGACCAAGGTACAATAAAAATGTGTTTTTAGTTTATTTTCCTTGTTGTATAGTCTGTTCGCTTAGGTACGGTCGTTTTTGTGCCGCTCAGTCTCAGTACGTGCCGAATTTTGTCAAAAACATTAAAATTCATACTGTAAAGCACCCGAAACGTCAGGAAACAAAAGTCACACAGTTCACGTAAATATAAGAAGTCATAATTGTAAACTTGTCGAAATTCTAAAATATTTTCAAAAAGAATAATATAGGTGTCAAGGGTAATAAGAAAACCATTTAATCTATTAGTATAACTTCAGCTAGACATTAAAGTTCAAGGTTGATACAGCAGTATCGACTAACCTTCTTTTATTGATAACTATATGTTAACTATACGAAATATATATGGTATGAAATATGATTTATCAAAATTTCCTATGCAGATGATACTGCAGTAATATTTACTGATGACTCCTGGGATTCTGTTCGTAGATCTGCTGAAGAAGGCCTTGCTAGTATCGCTAAGTAGCTGAACGCTAACCTACTTACTTCAAATACTTTAAAAACTAGTTATATATGTTTTACAAATTATATTCGAATGCAGCCTAATATTAATTTCCAAATTAAACTTTAGATGTGCTTTGATCTCTTAAGTGCTAGTTGCAGCTGTTCATTAATTAGTAAGGTCTTTGAGACCAAGTATTTAGAAGCATAATTGACCAACATTTTTCATGGCATAGACACATTGAATTAATCATGAATAGATTTAGGAAACTTACGTGGATATTTAAAACAACGCTGTTAAAATTGTTTTAGCCAGGAGGCAATATGTAAATCAGTCAGCGACTCTATACAACGCCATTAATAAAA